>CM059448.1:4813829-4851329 GCA_030390025.1 Squalus acanthias
CACACACACACACACACTGCCCCCCTGCCATCCTCCAACCCAGCCTCTCCTGTATCCACTGGCACTTGAACTTCTCCAGCAAGCCCTCGCAATGCAGATTAACACTGACTCCAGTCCTGATGCAAAGTGCTCCCACTGAAACCTTGGCGTGACATGGAAAAACTTTGCAGGAGATCGGAGTCTGGCCACGACCCTACCATCGGAACAGGCGCAGGCCATTCAGCCCCTCTTGCCTGTTCCGGCATTCAATGAGATCATGGCTGATCTGTATCTTAACTCCATCCACCCGCCTTGGTTCCGTATCCCTGAATACCCCTTACCCAACAAAAATCTATCAATCTCTGTTTTGAAGTTTTCTATTGACCCCCTCCCAGCCTCAACAGCTTTTTGGGGGAGAGAGTTCCAGATTTCCACATCCCTTTGTGTGAAGAAGGGCTTCCTGACATCACCCCTGAACAGCCTGGCTCTAATTTTAAGGTTTTGCCCCCCCGCCCTTGTCTTGTCTCAGTTGAGTCGGCATATGCAGTCCAGCTGTACTCCGCCAACATTTTGGCCAGGATACCGGGGAGAACTCCCCTGCCTTTCTTCGAAATAGTGCCGTGGGATCTTTTACCTTCCAGCCGCGAGGGCAGATGCGGCCTCGGTTTAACATCTCATTCTGGACTCCCCCACCAGAGGAAATAGTTTCTCTCTCTCTCCTATCGAATCCTTTAAGCATCTTAAACACCTCGACTAGATCGGCTCCCACGGTTGCGAAACTTTTCGAAAATCTGTTTACTGAAGAATTTTGCAATCCATCTGTGCAGGTGGCGAGAGCGCACGATACTGGAACAAAGGCAGAGTCTCCTGACACGGGGGTCAGCTTAACTCACTCGGGACCTCTCTTGTCTCTTGAGCCAGGAGGTCACGGTGGCATAGTGGTTAGCACTGCTGCCTCACAGCGCCAGAGACCCGGGTTCGAATCTGACCTCGGGTGACTGTCTGTGTGGAGTTTGCACATTCTCCCCGTGTCTGCGTGGGTTTCCTCCGGGTGCTCCGGTTTCCTCCCACAGTCCAAAAATGTGCGGGTTAGGTTGATTTGGCTATGATAAATTGACCCTTAGTGTTAAGGGGGGATTAAATATGTGGGGTTATGGGGATAGGATGGGATATGTTAGGGGGAATTAAATACGTGGGGTTACGGGGGTAGGGTGGGATATGTGTACTGTGGGGATTAAAGCAGGGACAGGGTACTGGATTTGGATGATCAGCCATGATCGTATTGAATGGTGGAGCAGGCTCGACGGGCCGAATGGCCTACTCCTGCTTCTAGATTCTATGTTTCTATGTTTCTATGTCACCCTGCTCCAGGCTGACACTGCAGTACGGTACCGAGGGAGCCCTGCGATGCTCGAGGCACCGGCCCTCGGATGAGACATTAAATTGGGACTCCCATCTTCCTGTTCAGGTAGAGGTTAAAGGTCTCCTGGTCATATTTGAAGGAGGAGCAAAGCAGCTCTTCCAGTGTCCTGAACAACAATCCTTCCCCCAACCAACACCAGGGGGAATGACCAATTAGTTGTCTTTTTTTGGGATCTTGCTGTGTGCAAAATGGCTGCTGCACTGGCCTACCTAACCAAACTTGAATGTAATTCCTTGTATGTGAAGAGCCTTGGGATGTTGCAGAGTGATGCAATAAAGTGCTTTATAAAGGCAAGCCTTTCATTTTCTTAAAGCCAAGCTTAACATTTGTTTGGTCACAGCAGCCAAGTGAGTCATTCCTACATTAATGACTGCAGTGTGGGAAATAGGGAGACCAAACGCCATGAACATGGGGGCGGGAAAGGGCCCTGGGAGAGCAGGGCGAAGGGTCATCTCCTCAGTAAACAAGTGTGGGGACTAACAATGATTGGAAGGAGCACAACGACCAAGTGAAATGGCCAACAGATTTAGACCCCAGAGAGGGTGAAGTCCAGGAGATCGCCCGTCCCACAGAGAGGAAGGGAAAAGGCAGGTCCCCAGAACAAGCCTCACCCCTCCCGGACAACAAGTCAGTCATGTAGGGAGTTCAGGAGACTCTTCGGAATCACGCACCAGGCAACCACTTGTAGAGACTCCGGGAGGGAATCTGGAACTTGGCCAACCTGCATTGGATTCAACAGAAGGAGAAGACACTGGGATAACAGCCACGCGGATCCAGGTAGATCATGGTAGCAGCCCCACCTGTCACTATACAAGTGTGACACATCTACAACAGATGGTCTATTGAATGACCCATGTGCAACCCAATGGGAAACCCAGGATACAATTAGAAGTATCAAAATTGATTTTGACCCCAGTTAAGGACTTTTTTCCACCCCAGCTCAGTGTCGTCCAATAGCATTCACTCTATGGCGACACTATTTTGGCCACAGGCTCTCGTTCTAGTGGCAAGCGCCTTACACACACTCGCACAATACAGGTACCTGTATTTCACATGTGTATAATTTACTTAACTAACATCTCCCACCATTCAGTCACCAAGGAAATTAAGCACTCAAAACGATCAAAAAAACACTCGCACACTCTGCTTTTCGCCTTTCCATTTTATCAACAAAAAAGTTAAACGTTGACATGCATGCACCGTGCTAATTGGAGTATTGAGATCACATGCCCGGTTGTGTCTATTACCCATTGCCCTGGGAACGGCTGTGTGACTCAGTACCATACCACACTTACCCACAGGGGGAGCTAACGGTTATGTTCAAAACCACCGGAGGAAGATTCCTTCAGCGGCAGGCGTCTATTGAGGTTCGAAGCCGCTTTCTGCTCCAGGTTGCCCCGTGAACTGTGTGTACGCAATCCCTCCGACACTCCCTCCTCCCCATGACCAAAGCCACCCCACCCCCACCCCACCCCTTTATTTAAAGTCCTGATTAGGTCGGTACCTTTGAGATGAGCTCGTCGTGGTTGGCGAGATGGGCCCGGCAGTGGATGCAGCTGTACGTCCTGTGGCAGGTGGGCAGGTAAGCCTGGAATGTCTTGGACCTCGTCATCTTCACCATGGGGGCCACCGGACGCAGCGCGAACTCCGGGCTGCTCCGGCACGTCGGCTCACACGGGAAGCACTGGAGCACGCAGGTGAAGGCCGTGGTGTGGCGAGCGGGCGGTGTGGCAGGGTTCCACACGCTGCTGGGGGGGAGGGGGCGGGGGGGGGTGGGGGGTGGGAGGAGGGGGGCCACTGGCCTTGGAAAGAGAGAGGGGCGGCCAAAGGTCAGCCAACCTGGCACAGAGAGAACCATTCGTTAGTGCGGTAGAGAGACAGTAATCATTCTGGCCCATAGCACCAGCTCTGATTAGAACATAAGAAATAGGAGCAGGAGTAGGCCATTCGGCCCCTTGAGCCTGCTCCGCCATTCAATAAGATTATGGCTGATCTTAGATCTCAACTCCACTTTCCTGCTCCATCCCCATAGCCCTTGATTCCCCTAGAGTCCAAAAGTCTATCAATCTCGGCCTTGAATATACGCAACAACTGAGCATCCACAGCTCTCTGGGGTAGAGAATTCCAAAGATTCACAACCCTCTGAGTGAAGAAATGTCTCCACATCTCAGTCCTAAATGGCCGACCCCTTATCCTGAGACTATGCCGCCTAGTTCTAGACATTCCAGCCAGGGGAAACAACCTCTCAGCATCTACCCTGTCAAGCCCTCTCAGAATTTTATACATTTCAATGAGATCACCTCTCATTCTTCTAAACTCGCGGTCTCCAGCCTACTGACTCCAATTAGTGCTCTAGTGGCAACGGCTGTCACTGGGGTTCAGTGCAAAGGGTGGGTGTGTAAAATATACACTACGTCCACTAGAATCTGTTTCCAATGGCTGAAGGGTCGATAACCAGAGGGCACAGATTCAAAGAACTAGAGGCAACAGGAGGAAAACTATCTTACGCAACGAGTGGTTAGGATTTGGAACGCAGATTCAATAGGAGCCTTCAAAAGGGAATTGGATAAATACTTGGAGAAAAGATTGCAGGGATATGGGGAAAGAGCGGGGGAGTGGGATTAACTGGATTGCTCTTCGAAAGAGCCAGCGTAGACTCGATGGGCCGAATGGCCTCCTTCTGTGCTGTACTATTCTATGAACTGTGAAGAACTCCTAGCAATGCCCCTTCCAAACGCATGCCTGTTGCCATCACTTTGAGTTGTACAACACCAGGGTGAAGGACTGGTGGGCACAGGTCAGTCACTGGTGACTGGAGCAATTTGTGATGTTGAATGGAGTGGATCGCTGAAGTGAAGTGGTTTAAGTGTGATTTTTTTTCCTCCCCCCACCCCCTTGTGCAGTCTTGGTACCGATATGCGAAAGGAGCCAAGAGGAGTGGGACTAATTGGATAGCTCTTTCAAAGAGGCACAATGGGCCAAGTGGCCTCCTTCTGTGCTGTATCATTCTACGAGCCTAGAAACAGTACTGCGGATGCTGGACCACAGCAAGGTAGCGAATGGGCTGTGGTGTGCCCGCCTTGGCAACGAGCAGAGCCAAGGCACACTCGAGAGAGCACCCACGCCCAAGCAGAGGCACTCTGCATGTCCCTCTGGCAACCAGCCCAGCAAGAGCATTGCCAGAGAGGTTGGTGAGGAGCAGGCCTGCCTGCTCTCTTGCTCAGTAAGATCATGGAAGCCACAGGTGTACCGACAGAGGGAAGGAGTTTTTTTTTTGGAGCACAAGCCATCCTTCCCTTTTCCAGGTTTCCCCGGGCCGGCCACCCTCCCTAACTGAGAGGGCGGTGGGCTGACCCACTCCTCGCCCGCAGTCACTGCTGCTGCTGGTGCAAGAAACTTTACAACTGGCCCAGGGATTGCTTGCAACACATTTCATCATCCCTGATCCCTGAATTTTAGCTATGAGCAAAGATGGGATAGGCTGGGGAACAGAGGAGGCTGAGGGGAGATTTAATTGAGGTGTATAAAATGATGAGGGGCCTGGATAGAGTGGATAGGAAGGACCAATTTCCCTTAGCAGAGAGGTCAATAACCAGGTAACATAGATTTAAAGTAATTGGTAGGAGGATTAGAGGGGAGTTGAGGAGAACCTTTTTCACCCAGAGGGTGGTGGGGGGTCTGGAACTCACTGCCTGAAAGGGTGGTAGAGGCAGAAACCCTCATTGCATTTAAAAAGTACTTGGATATGCTACTTGAAGTGCCGTAAACTGCAGGGCTACGGACCAAGAGCTGGAAAGTGGGATTAGGCTGGATCGCTCTTTTTTCAACAGGCGCAGACACGATGGGCCGAATGGCCTCCTCTTGTGCAGTAAATTTCTATGATTTCTATGAACCCAATAGGGAAGAACCCAACCTCATGACAGCAGAACTGCTCAAATCAGCAACACAGCGACTTCGGGGAAAACAAATTACAGATTCAAGTCCCAGCACTCTTTGAAATACTGCACCACCCTGTAATCACCAAGAAAAAGTGATTTGAAGCGGGGAGGGGCATTGAAGTGATTTCAGCCCCCCCACGTTATAAAAACAAAGCAGCACAAATATATTCTCTGAAGCTACAGAGTGTGATGCTTAATTAAAAAGAAAGATTTGTGATGTTGGTTGAGGGACAAATATTGGGCCCAGGACACCGGGCAGAACTTGCCTGTGCTTCTTCAAAATAGTGACTGCGGGATCTTTTACGTCCACCCGCGAGGGCAGACGGGGCCTCGGTTTAACGTCTCATCCGAAAGACGGCACCTCCGACAGTACGGCACTCCCTCAGCACTGCACTGGAGTGTCAGCCTTAGATTTTTGTGCTCAAGTCTCTGGAGTGCGATTCGAACCCACAACCTTCTGACTCAGAGGCGAGATTGCTACCCGCTGAGATAAGGCGAACACAGCTAATTAAATCCTACAGCTGAAGAATACATTCCCTGTGGGATATTTAAAGATTGTTTCTTTTTCGCTGCGCCTCTCCAATTAATTTTCACCTACGGAAACGGTTTGCCAATATTAATCTTTAAAGGGACCACCAACTTCAAAAAAACGACTTCAAAATACTGAACCAAACCCGGGTTTCTCAATTTTAATAAAACCCTGACCAGTTCAAACTGCGATGACTAAAGCTTTGATTTACTGGAGAAATTATGCTTTAGCTAACATTTTGGCAGTGCTACTGGCTTTGGAATATAATACACTGGATTAACATTTTTTTTTAAAAAAAAGACTTCTGCACACACTTCCAAATGTAGGTGGATGTCTAAACTCAAGGCTACTACTTTGATATACTGTACCAGCTGGATTACTGTACTACCAATTAATTTTTTTTTATTATAATAATCCAACTAATTCTACAGGGAAACAGCAAGGAACTAAGATGAGATTAGTCAGTTCCAGCTGAAGAGTGAACACCAGCAGACACGACGGGCAGAATGGCTTCCTTCTGTGCTGAAATTTCTACCATTTCGTAAACCAGACAGGAGCATTAGATAGGGTGCAAACTCTCGTTCTTTGTAAATGATGCAAATACCTTGTGGTTGTTACTACACTTTCAGACCTGCGAACACTTTGATGCACAAGTGTGGGGCTGTGTTGCAATGCAACAGGGGGAGGGGAAGTCACTCGAGCACTTTACTAAATCAGAATATTTGTGAAATACAGGTACAGTGTAATAGAAGAGAGTGCAAGAGTTAGGGGTCAGCCTTGGCTGAGTTCGCCTCTGAGTCAGAAGGTTGTGGGTTCGAGTCCCACTCCAGAGACTTGAGCACAAAAATCCTGGCTGACACTCCCAGTGCGGTGCTGAGGGAGCGCTGCACTGTCATAGTTGCCGTCTTTCGGATGTGACATTATAAACCGAGGCCCCGTCTGCCCTCTCAAGTGGACGCAAAAGATCCCATGGTGGACGTAAAAGATCCCATGGCACTGTTTCGAAGAAGAGCAGGGGAGTTCTCCCCGGTGTCCTGACCAAGCACTCAACCAACACCTAAAGAAAAGATTATCTTTGTGGGATCTTGCTGCGTGCAAATTGGCTGCCACATTTCCTACATTACAACAGTGAGTACACTTCGACAAAAAAAGTGCTTCATTGCCTGTAAAGCGCTTTGAGGCATCCTGAGGTTGTGAAAGACACTGTATATAAGTGCAAGTTCTTTCTTAGAAAGCACTGTCAGTTCTACATAATAACTGTGGCTAGACCCCTATTATGTTTCATTGGTGTCACGGCCTCAAACAAGATCAAATACTAAACTTGCTGTATAATAGCTTCACACAGCGTAGAGAATCCCAATGTATTTTAATGGCGAACTATATTCTCGAGAGTCCCTCTGCTTCACTCGCCGCACAATGACGTGAACCAGTGACCGAGTGCGCGTGACCTCACAGTGAAAAGGACGCGCAGCCCTTCTCCATCCCCCTTTCAGAGCGAGTCCTTTGAATTCTTCGACAAAACAAAAAGGTGAGGAGGGGAACCTTCGACTGGATTGCTGCCCCCTGTTTCCTCTGGTGGGGAGAAAAAGAAAGACTTGCATTTATATCGCGTCTTTTGCGACCTCGGGGCGTCCCAAAGCCAATGAAGTACTTTTGCAGTGTAGTCACTGGAGAGTCCAGAACAAGGGGGGCATAACCTTAAAATTAGAGCTAGGCCGTTCAGGGGTGATGTCAGGAAGCACTTCTTCACACAGGGAGGTGGAAATCTGGAACTCTCTCCCCCAAAAAGCTGTTGAGGCTGGGGGAGTCAATTGAAAATGTCAAAACTGAGATTGATAGATTTTTGTTATGCAAATATATTAAGGGTTATGGAACCAAGGTGGGTAGAGTTAAGATACAGATCAGCCGTGATCTAACAGAATTGAAAAAACACTAACTCCCTGCAGACATCTTCCTGGTTTACTCTCTGCCAAAAGAGCAAAATAAAAGGAAAGTTAATCCTTTATTAATTAATCTATTAAAAGGGAAGTTAATGTATTATTTTTAAAAGGGGCTGCAGGATGGCTAAAGTTCCTCTCTAATCAGCTATCCTACGCTGTTTATTTGCACACAAAAAAATGCCCTAATTGCAGAATTTAGACCCGTTAAAAGGCTGAGCCCAGCACAGTGCTGCGGAACTGATGTCCTGCTGTGTGTTGCGAGCCCGGGGGCGGTGCAGCCTTCTGCAGGAGTGATTGACAGCTCGGCCTCCGCCCCGCCCCCTTTCCCCGCAGTGTTGGTAAACAATGCGGTCACGTGGCCTCCTTCAGTCCAATTACATCCAGAGACACTTTGTAGCAAATGTCGCTCCCAGCGCGAGCTGTCGCCCGGGGCAACCGGGGCCGGGGAACCCCCGCCGTCACACTCCTGCACTGGATACACTGTAACCCGGGATACCCCTCACTGGATACACTGTAACCCGGGATACCCCGCACTGGATACACTGTGACCCGGGATACCCCGCACTGGATACACTGTAACCCGGGATACCCCTCACTGGATACACTGTAACCCGGGATACCCCGCACTGGATACACTGTAACCCGGGATACCCCTCACTAGATACACTGTGACCCGGGATACCCCGCACTGGATACACTGTGACCCGGGATACCCCGCACTGGATACACTGTAACCCGGGATACCCCGCACTGGATACACTGTAACCCGGGATACCCCGCACTGGATACACTGTGACCCGGGATACCCCGCACTGGATACACTGTGACCCGGGATACCCCTCACTGGATACACTGTGACCCGGGATACCCCTCACTGGATACACTGTGACCCGGGATACCCCGCACTGGATACACTGTAACCCGGGATACCCCGCACTGGATACACTGTAACCCGGGATACCCCTCACTGGATACCCCTCACTGGATACACTGTGACCCGGGATACCCCTCACTGGATACACTGTGACCCGGGATACCCCGCACTGGATACACTGTGACCCGGGATACCCCGCACTGGATACACTGTAACCCGGGATACCCCTCACTGGATACACTGTAACCCGGGATACCCCTCACTGGATACCCCTCACTGGATACACTGTGACCCGGGATACCCCTCACTGGATACACTGTAACCCGGGATACCCCTCACTGGATACACTGTAACCCGGGATACCCCTCACTGGATACACTGTGACCCGGGACACCCTGCACTGGATACACTGACCCGGGACACCCTTCACTGGATACACTGACCCGGGACACCCTCACTGGATACACTTTAACCCGGGATACCCTGCACTGGATACCCCTCACTGGATATACTGTGACCTGGGATACCCTGCACTGGATACACTGTGACCCGGGATACCCTGCGCTGGATACACTGTGACCCGGGATACCCCGCACTGTAACCCGGGATACCCCGCACTGGATACCCTGAGCCGGGATACCCTGCGCTGGATACCCTGTGACTGGGATACCCTGTGACCTGGGATACCCTGTAACCCGGGATACCCCTCACTGGATACACTATAACCCAGGATACCCCGCACTGGATACACTGTAACCCGGGACACCCCGCGCTAGATACACTGACCCGGGACACCCCGCGCTGGATACACTGACCCGGGACACCCCGCGCTGGATACACTGTACCCGGGACACCCCGCGCTGGATACACTGTAACCCAGGATACCCTGCACTGGATACACTGTGACCCAGGGCTACCCTGCACTGGATACACTGTGACCCAGGACAATAACTCTCGGCCTTCACACACCAATGGGATTTAAAGGAATATTTCCTGTTACTGTAACTGCGACAATGTGCCACCCTCTCCGCCCACACACCTTTTTAAATTGCTAGACAATGTTATTTACTGGTTCCATGCAGGTCCTTTTTAATCCTTTCAAATAATATTGCATTTACAGAAATATAAATAGACGACTCTTTAAGGCCCTGACTGCACGCCTACTTTAAATTTTGCACAAACCTGCCCCCCCCCCCCCCCCACACTCTGCAGATCGCCGATAACTTTTCTGAATCGGCGCAAACGACCCGCCGGCGGGAGGAAGCTAGTCAGTAAAATTATATAGAAATAGAATTGAAATAAAAGCGCATTAAAAGTTCAGATGCAGACTGGGGGTCGCTTTCACGTCTTTGTTCTGATCTTTCAAAGCCCTTTGAAGGGTTTCCTGTGTGTGTGTGTGTGTGCTTAAAACTGTTGCATCTGGCGAGAGCATGTCAGGGGAACAAAAGAGCAGAGAGCCGAGAACAAGGGGTAAACTGGCCTGCAAAACACTTCATTGCAAACTTAGGATCAAAACAATTATTATTTAAACTGGGGAACAGGTTGTTTTTTTTAAAAAAAAATAATGCTACTTTAGAAGCATTGCAAAAACCTTTTTTTAAAAAAAACCCAGCTACAAAGATCTTAATCATTATTATTAAATCAGGTTAACCTGCCAAGTCGTGGTTTATTTTTTATTTTTAAACACTATTCTGGAGAATTTAAGAAAGAAATGCTGAGCCTCCCCCACAGCTTGTCGGCGGCCTCTAAGCCACAGATTTCCGACTGCATCACATCAGCTCACAGCAAAAAAAAACAAACACACAACAAGCCCGAGTCAGACACGTTGTCCTTCCCACTGCACCAAGTGCCAGGCACGCACCAGGATCCCAGCTCCCTCAACACCCAACAGCGCAGCGTGGCATTCCAATAATAATAATGATTATTGCAACAATGCAAATTGGAGCACCTTTTGCATTTAAAAAAAAAATAAACCGCAAACATCCTGCAACCAAATAAAAAAATAATCTGGAGAGAAAAGACGCACAATAGGAAATGTTGCATTTTAAAGCAAATGTCAGTGCATTTTAACCTCCTTACCTTAAAATATATAATTATAACTCCTCTATTATTTCTTTCTATATTTTTTTTCCTCTCCCCAAAACGACTGTTTGCTTATTTTTCTTTTCTTTTTGAAATCTCTATTGCAATGTTTCCCCTGCCCACCTTTACTGAAGAAGCTGCAACAGCTGTGAAGCTCAGCGCTGCGGCCCCGGCTCTTTATAGCAGGCGCACCCGAGCGTGCTGGCTTGGGGGAGGGCGGGGTCAGAGGGGGATTGACAGCTCGCTCCGCCAATCGCACACCGGCGGGGCTCCTAGCAACATTGCTGCCATTGGTCGGCGGCGCACAAGCCTGCCACTGGGGGGGGGCGGGGCCTCGGCCAGAGTGGGGGGAGGTTCAAGGTTGGTTGAGTTGCGGCAGACGTCAGCTGGTTTCCCCCCCCTTCCGACCAATCAGCGAGCGGTTGAAGGGAAACTTGAGTCAAGCGAGGACTTGGATTGAGACCAAGTCCCGGGAAGAATGGCAGGAAATTCCACTTAAAAGGAGCAAATGCAGACTTGCCTTTCCCCAAAAAATTTTTGCCATGCCCTTAGATTTGCAAAATATTACTTTCTTTAAAAATATATAATTTCAATAACAATAACTTGCATTTATATATAAAAAGACTTGCATTTATATATATACAGAAAGACTTGCATTTATATAGCACCTTTCACGACCACCGGAGGTCCCCAAAACATTTTACAGCCAATGAAGTCCTTTTGAAGTGTAGTCACTGTTGTAATGTAGGAAACGCGCAGCCAATTTGCGCACAGCAAGCTCCCACAAACAGCAATGTGATAATGACCAGATAATCTGTTTTTTTTAGTGATTTAGTGATGAATATTGGCCAGGAAGCCGGGGATAACTCCCCTGCTCTTCTTCAAAAGAGTGCCACGGGATCTTTTACGTCTACCTGCAGGCCTCGGATTAACGTCTCATCCGAAAGGCGGCACCTCTGACAGTGCAGCACTCCCTCGGTACTGCACTGGAGTGTCAGCCTAGATTTTTGTGCTCAAGTCTCTGGAGTGGGGCTTAAGAACCCACAACCTCCTGACTCAGAAGTAAGAGTTGCTATCAACTGAGCCACAGCTCACACATAGCACCTTTAGCAGCAACATTTTCTATTTATATAGCACCTTTAACAACAACAACAACTTGCATCTATATAGCACCTTTAATGTAGTAAAACTTCCCAAGGCGCTTCATTGGAGCGATTATCAAACAACATTTGACACCGAGCCACATAAGGAGATTTTAGGACAGGCTTGGTCAAAGAGGTAGGTTTTAAGGAGCATCTTAAACTAGGAGTGAGAGGTAGAGAGGTGGAGAGATAGAGAGGTTTAGGGATGGAATGCCAGAGCTTAAGGCCTAGACAACTAAAGGCACAGCCGCCATTGGAGGGGCAATTAAAATCGGGGATGCGCAAGAGGCCAGAATTAGTGGACCGCAGAGATCTCGGAGGGTTGTAGGGCTGGAGGAGGTTACAGAGTTAGGGAGGAGGCGAGGCCGTGGAGGGATTTGAAAAGGAGAGGGACAGCACTGCGAAAAACAGATTACTGTAATTGAACATCCCTGTGCCCAAAATGGCTGCCACGTAATAAAATCACTGCACCTCAAAGTAATTAATTGTATGTGATTTGCTTTAAGACGTGATATAAGGCATTGTATAAATGCAAACCTTTCTTCAAAGCATACAACAGCAACAACTTGTATTTATACAGCGCCTTTAATGTAGTAAAACATCCCAGGGTGCTTCACAGGAGCGATTATCAGACACAATTTGACACCGAGCCACATAAGAAGATATTGGGACAGGTGACCAAAAGCTTGGTCAAAGAGGTAGGTTTTAAGGAGCAACTCAAAGGAGGAGAGAGAGGGAGAGAGGCGGAGAGGTTTAGGGAGGGAATTCCAGAGCTTAGGGCCCAGGCAGCTGAAGGCACGGCCGCCAATGGCGGAGCGATTAGAATCAGGGATGCTCAATAGGCCAGACTTGGAGGAGCGCAGGGATCTCGGAGGGTTGTAGGCTGGAGGAGGTCACAGAGATTACGGTGGATAGAGATAGAGATACAGTACGAGGCCATTTATGTTTTTGAAAAATATTCCCCAACAGTTAAAAGTACGTCAGTAATTGTGAGAAGGCTTGTTCCAAGTTCCCGATAAAGTGCCCGCAGTGTCAAGAGAAACTGTTAATAGTTACTCAGGAAGTTGGCTAGTTTGAGATCTGCAGGAAGTTTCTCAGTCCCGTTAATGCTGATGGGTTGTGGCCTTGATATTGGGAGAACAAGTTTAAGTACCACGCTTGGCCAGCGCTTGATGTAGACACAGCTGGGTGCTGTAATGGGGAGCTGGTGGGGTTGGCATTCTGGAGGCATGAGTTCAAATGAGCTGAACGGCCTCCATCAGCCAAACCCGGTCTCGTGATCTTGCGAATTGAAGGTGTAAAGCCACGATCAGAAAGGTTGCATCCGCCATTGGTTTGTGTCAATCAGCAACTTTTATTTATACTGAAATAACAGATCAATTGAGGACAATCCTTGCCATCTGTTCCATCTGGATCAGCACACAGATTAATCCCTTAACCCATAAACACATCCAAAGGGCAGTAACCTTTAGCGCTGCTTGCAGTATGGTCTCTATTAGTGGAGAGCTTTAAACAGTAACATGGCTCACCCCACGGACTCAGTTCGTCAACGCACCGCCCAGTGTGGCTCTCAGCCACAATTCACATTCTCGGCGTCGCTGGCTTGGCCGGCGTTTAATTGCCCGTCCCTAATTGCCCTTGAAAACACAAACACAACGCCAGGTTCCACATGTACGCTAACAACACCCACCACCTCATCATCCACCTCTCTCGATCCTCCCCCTGCCTCTAAATTGTCAGACTGCTTTCCAAACATAACAATACTGGAGGAGCAGAAATTTCCTCCAACTAAATATTGGGAAGACCGAAGCCATTGTTCTTCGGTCCCCGCCACAAACTCCGTTCCCTCGCCACCGACTCCAACCCGCTCCCTGGCCACTGTCTGAGGCTGAGCCAGACTGTTCGCAAACTTGGTGTCGTATTTGACCCCGAGATGAGCTTCCGACCACATGTCAGCGCCATCACTAAGACCGCCTATTTCCATCTCTGCAACATCGCCCGACTCCGCCCCTGCCTCAGCTCATCTGCTGCTGAAACCCTCATCCATGCCTTTGTTACCTCTAGACTTGACTATTCCAACGCACTCCTGGCCGGCCTCCCATCTACCATCACCATAAATGTGAGCTCATCCAAAGCTGCTGGCCCGTGTCCTAACTCGCACCAAGTCCCGTTCGCCCATCACCCCTGTGCTCGCATTGGCTCCCGGTCCGGCAACGCCTCGATTTCAAAATTCTCACCCTTGTTTTCAAATCCCTCCGTGGCCTCAAACCCTCCCTATCTCTGTAACCTCCTCCAGCCCTACAACCCTCCGAGATCTCCGCGTTACTCTAATTCTGGCCTCTTGCGCATCCTCGATTTTAATCGCCCCACCATCCTTCAGCTGCCTCGGCCCTAAACTCTGGAATTCCCTCCCTACGCCTCTCCCTCCTTAAAACCTGCCTCTTTGACCAGGCTTTTGCTCACCGGTCCTAATATCTCCTTATGTGGTTTGCGTCAAAATTTGTTTGATAACGTTCCTGTGAAGCGCCTTTGGGCGTTTTACTATGTTAAAGGCGTATATAAATGCAAGTTGTTGTTGTTGAGAACAATGTTCCCTCTAATTTTTTTTGGGTGCGCGGCCCATTCAAATGTCCGTGCATGCGCGGTTTTTCCTAGTCGGCAAGCGGCCTGCGCGGGAGCTCCAGACAGCCCGCAGCTTAACGGGAACATTGGTTGAGAAGGTGGTGGTGAGCCGCCTTCTTGAACTGCTGCAGTCCGTGTGGTGAAGGGGCTCCCACAGTGCTGTTAGGAAGGGAGTTCCATGATTTTGACCCAGCGACGATGAAGGAACGGCCGATATATTTCCAAGTCAGGATGGTGCGTGTGACTTGGAGGGGAACATGGAGGTGCTGGTGTTCCCATGCGCCTGCTGCCCTTGTCCTTCTAGGTGGTAGAGGTCGTGGGTTTGGGAGGTGCTGCCGAAGAAGCCTTGGCAAGTTGCTGCAGTGTAGCTTGTAGATGGTACACACTGCAGCCACGGTACGCCGGTGGTGGAGGGAGTGAATGTTTAAGGTGGTGGATGGGGTGCCAATCAAACGGGCTGCTTTGTCCTGGATGGTGTCGAGCTTCTTGAGTGTTGTTGGAGCTGCACTCATCCAGGCAAATGGAGAGTATTCCATCACACTCCTTACTTGTGCCTTGTAGATGGTGGAAAGGTTTTGGGGAGTCAGGAGGTGAGACACTCGCCGCAGAATACCCAGCCTCTGGAAGTAGACCAGGAAGGTTCCTCTTGGATTCCTCAGGGAAGAGTTGGCTGAACTTGGTGAGAGCATCATTGGCAGAACAACAATTGGACCCTCTAGAGGGATAACATAAGACCAGCCTGGGCTCCTGCCCCCATGGTTCAGTGGGTAGCACTCTCACCTCTGAATCAGAAGGTTGTGGGTTCACAGTCCCACTCTAGAAACTTCAATCCAAAAACATCCAGGCTGACCCTCCCAGTGCAGTGCTGAGGGAGTGCTGCACTGTCAGAGGTGCCGTCTTTTGAATGAGACATTAAACTGAGGCCCCGTCTGCTCTCTCAGGTGGACGTAAAAGATCCCCCGGCGCTATTTGGAAGAAGAGCAGGGGAGTTCTCCCCGGTGTCCGGGCCAATATTTATCCCTCAACCAACATCACTAAAAAACAGATTATCTGTTTAATTATCTCATTGCTATTCATGAGATCTTGCGGTGTGCAAATTATTTTAGCCATGTTCCATACATTGCAACACTTTAAATGTACTCCATTGGCTGTAAAGCGCTTTGGGACGTCCTGAAGCAGTAAAAGGCGCTATAGAAATGCAAGTTCTTTCTTTCTCAGACTATAACAACGTTTCCTGTGACTCCGGTGTCACCATTATCCTCACTTCCCTCTTTCTGTGCTGGTTTAAGGGCCTGGCTGTTAGTCATTCTCACGTCCAACCAATCTTTAGTCCCTGTGCGTATTAACAGAAGTCAGTCACCTCCAGCCTTGCGTCGCTGTTCAAGGCCTGACTTAGGCTGCTGACCGAATCATATTCTACAGCATTCTGACTCTTATCACCAGCTCGATTTTCAGCTTGCACAGAAACTCCTTACGCCCCTTAGACAATTGTAATCCTTTCCTTGACGTCTTTTGTTACTTAAGACTATATCAGTAAACAACTTAATCTGCTCATTGTTTAATCTCGGATCATTTTCCGGCGGACTTCTCTTTCTTTTCTGATTAACTGCTGATTTGGTCAATTTACTTTCAATCCATATTCCAAACTCGCCTGATTTATCTTCTCAAGTGTCGCCTGTAAATTGTATCTGCAGTCAGTTCTGGATCAGCATCCCTTCGCTATCGATCTTCCATTAATCCTGAAGCCAACTCTTAAAGTCAATCCGAGTGCCTCTCAGAATGAATTCAGACTCCACATTGAGAGGACTGGGTGGTTTAACTCACTTCATTTCTGAGCTCTGTCCATTTTATTAACTCATTATCAACTCCTGCCATTCCCAGTAAAGATTCTCAATACGTCTCCTGCCTTTCCCATCAATACCAACTCTTTGAAGGACACGTAGTAATCGTCCGTGCTTCACCCCGTCCACAGCTCTCCCCCAATCCCAGCATTCGCTTCTCTCACTCTCTCCACTTCTACTGTCTGGTCCCATCTCATTCTTCAAGATTCCTTCAGATGTTCCTTCCCATGTTTTTGAGGCCAAAACTGTTTAACTCCCAACCCTTTTCATTCTTTTTTAAGTTATTTATTGCCCATTCCCTACTTGCCCTGTGGACAACCACGAAGGAACATCCGTTAAACCGAGGCCCCGTCCGCTCTCTCAGGTGGACATAAAAGATCCCACGGCCACTATTTCGAAGAAGAGCAGGGGGAGTTCTCCAAGTGTCCTCGGGCCAATATTTATCCCTCAACCAACATCACTAAAACAGATAGCAAAATACTGCAGATGCTGGAAATCCGAAATAACAACAGAAAACGCTGGAAAAACTCGGCAGGCCAGGCAGCATCCGTGGAGAGAGAAACAGAACAAAAGGAGAGATTAAGAGACGTTAAGAGACATTAAGAGATGATCAAGGCAAGAGGAGGTGTTAATGTGACAGGTCACATCAACACCAGCTCTTGCCTTGATCAACTCTTAATGTCTCTTAATCTCTCCTTTTGTTCTTTCATCCCCTCCCCCCTTTCCCAGCTTTATCCTTGCCTTAAATCTATTTCATTTCCTGCTATTTCCAGTTCTGACGAAAGGTCTTCGACCTGAAACGTTAACTCTGTTTCTCTCTCCACGGATGCTGCCTGGCCTGCTGAGTTTTTCCAGCGTTTTCTGTTGTTATTTCACTAAAACAGATGATCTGGTCATTATCACATTGTTGTTTGTGGGAGCTTGCTGTGCGCAAAATTGGCTGCCGCGTTTCCCCACATTACATCAGTGTCCACATGCGGCAATTTTCCCGCTAATTTTTCTTTTGGTGCGCGGTCCCTTTAAGGGGCTCATTCAGATTTTCGCGCATGCGCGGTTTCTTGCGTTGTTAAAGCCGGTGAGCGGCCTGCGCAGGCTCTCCAGGCCGCTGTGTGGCCTTGCAGCTTAGCGGGAACGTTGACATGCAGGTACAGCAAGCAATTAGGAAGGCAAATGGTATATTAGTCTTTATTGCAAGGGGATTGCAGTATAAGAGTAAGGAAGTCTTGCTGCAATTATATAGGGCCCCGGTGAGACCACACCTGGAGTACTGTGCACAGTTTTGGGTCTCCTTTCCTAATGAAGGATAAACTTGCCTTGGAGGCGGTGCAGCGAAGGTTCACCAGACTGGTTCCTGGGATGAGAGGGCTGTCCTACGAGGAGAGATCGAGTAGAATGGGCCTTTATTCTCTGGAGTTTAGAAGAATGAGAGATGATCTCATCGAAACGTATCAAATTCTTAGAGGTCTTGACAGGGTAGATGCTGAGAGTCTGTTTCCCCCCTGGCTGGAGTGTCTAGAACCAGGGGGCACAGACTCAGGATAAGGGGTCGACCATTTAAGACCGAGATGAGGAGGAATTTCTTCACAGAGGATTGTGAATCTTTGGAATTCTCTACCCCAGAGGGCTGTGGAGGCTCAGTCGTTGAGTATATTCAAGACAGAGATCGATAGATTTTTGGACTCTAGAGGAATCAAGGGATAGGGGGATAGGGCAGGAAAGTGGAGTTGAGGTCGAAGATCAGCCATGATCTTATTGAATGGCGGAGCAGGCTCAAGGGGCCGTATGGCTGACTCCTGTTCCTATTTCTTATGTTCTTATGTCCTTATGTCTGCATTGCAAAAGTACTTCATTGGTTGTAAAGCGCTTTGGGACGTCCTGAGGTCATGAAAGGCGCTATAGAAATGCAAGTTCTTTCTTTATTGCTAGACAAAGGAAGACCAAAGTGCATCTAGTTCACCTTCTACCATCCTGTTCGTCACATGATACAACGATAATGGAGTTGTTGACCAATCACAGCGATCGATCTCTATCAATGAGTCTCCAACGGACCCAGACATGAGGTGAGGAAACCCCCAGTGGTGGAGAACTTTGGGAACCAGAGGTCCAAAGTCACCTGTTCCTCTCGAGCTCGCTGCACTCCCCACATGTCATGACCCGTAGGGCGGGACTGGAGTGGGCCAGACCGGGAGTTGGGGTAACAGGATCCCTTCCATCTGAGGGACAGGCGTGAATCCTGTCGTGTTCTTACAACAATCATTTTATTGAATTCAATCTCACCACCTGCCTTAGAACTCATGAGCTCTAAGGTTGGTAGTCCAGTCCCATAAATGTTGGCGCCGATGATCCGTTAAGCAGTCCTTACACAGATTAGCAATTATTTTCATTTCGAGATCTAAACATCTCTGGTCACCCGGTGCGGGGTGGGGGTGGGGAGTGGGCGGTGGAGGCGGCGGATCGGGCAGGTCGGGGGAGCTCCTCGTGGGTCTGCTCCCGGGCCTGGCCACGGTGGCCACCCACAGGTCCAGGCAGGGCGCGATGGATGGAGGTTGTTGGCTCCGGCTGCCCTCCTCTCTTCCGCGGCTTTCTCCCCGCCCGAGTGGCCCTGGAGAGGGAGCACGCGGTGTCCACTTGAGGCCTTCCACGACCGGTGGGCACCGCAGGGACTGGAGTACGTAGTAAATAAGTGAGGAACACGATTATCATTTTGAAAAGTTTTATTATCATTTGGAATTGTTTTTTTAAAAAACGCATCAATGTTACCAAAGTGGAGGAATTTCTGGAGGATGTTTGGCGCCAGAAAAGGACGATGGGTTGTCCTGTGTCTGAAAAGACAGCCTGTTCCTCGTGAACACAGGAGATCAAAAAGAAAGATCTGCTCTACAATAAAAGATAATTGTATCTGAAATAAAAGAAACACTAGTTCTCTAAAAAAATACACAAAGGGGAAGTGGTTAAACAAAAATAAGCAACACTGTGTGACAGCTGTGGTTGGCTCAGTGGGTCGCACTCTCTCTCGCTTCTGAGTCAGAAGGTTGTGGGTTCGAGTCCCACTCCAGAGACTTGAGCACAAAAAGCTAGGCTGACACTCCAGTGCAGTACTGAGGGAGTGCTACACTGTTGGATGGTGCCGTCTTTGGGTATGAGACGTTAAACCGAGGCCCCGTCTGCTCTCTCAGGTGGACGTAAAAGATCCCACGGCCACTATTTCGAAGAAGAGCAGCAGAGTTCTCCCCGGTGTCCTGGGGCCAATATTTATCCCTCAGCCAACATCACTGAAAACAGATTATCTGGTCATGATCACATTGCTGTTTGTGGGAGCTTGCTGTGTGCAAATTGGCTGCTGCATTTCCTACATTGCAACAGTGACTACACTTCAGAAAGTACTTGATTGGCTGTAAAGCACTTTGGGACATCTGGTGGTCGTGAAAGGCGCTATAGAAATGCAAGTCTTTCTTTCTGAACAGCAGAAACCAGACGCGGCTGCCACCTTGTGGTATTTGTATTGAACTGCAGGGCAAGTAGCGGAGCTGGTACCGACCCCGGGGATCACACTGACAGCCTGGTGTTACTTTTCTTACCTAACACGACCCTTGCAGCATAAAACCTGATGCAGATACGACCTGCACACAACTGATAACAGCCGCTGTGACCACACCTGGGAACGCTTGATGTTGACAATGTGTGTAAAAAAAATAAAATGGTCCCATTTCCCCGTAGACATATTCTCTCACGATACCCTAAAAAAAATAAGGTAATTAACTTCCAGCTAACAGCGCAGCTTCCTGCAGACTGATGCAAGAGGGTGGGATTGAAATCTGCTCATCACCCTCTCCTGGCACTACGGGAATAGCATCCGGAGCCAACTAGACCTTCAGCTGGGTTACCTGTGCTTCACTCTCTCCCCAGCGCAAGGGTGACACGCAAATTTGTGAAGCGTTCCGTATTTTTACTTGGAGGGGGAAAATTTGCCGGGCTATGGGGAAAGGGAGTGGGACTAATCGGATAGCTCTCCCCAAGAGCCGGCACAGGCACGATGGGCCGAGTGACCTCCCTCTCTGTGCTGTATCATTCTCTGATTCTATGATTTGGCCACCCTGAGCCTGACGCAGGTAAAAGTACTGGGCCAGTCAGCACGATTGTATGACAGTATGTCCATTTTTTTTCAAAATAAACTCTATAAAATATATAAATAAATGCACTTTTTTTTTTAAAGAAGCACTTAACGTTGATTTATTCTCCCAGAGTTTAACACAAAAAGTACTTCTATGGCTAGGAAGAGGCCTCAAATCACAATCCAATCACTGTAATGGGCGATCTGAACTACGCCTGTCTGAGACAAAAGCAAAATACTGCGGATGCTGGGAATCTGAAATAAAAACAGAAAATGCTGGAAACACTCAGCAGGCCAGGCAGCATCTGTGGAGAGAGATACAGAGTTAACGTTTCAGGTCGATGACGAAGGGTCACAGAGAACATAGAATGTACAACACAGAAACAGGCCGTTCGGCCTGACTGTTCTATGCTGGTCTTTATACTCCACAAAGCATAACCTTCTATTCCTTTCTCCACCTTAAGTACAAGTCCCCCAAAGCTTGTATTTTATTACTCACGCCCCTGAGTCAGAAGGTCGTGGGTTTAAGCCCCACTCCAGAGAGTCGAGTACATAGTTTAGCCCATCGTTGAATCCGCGCTTACATTTTTATGGAGGTGTTAAGGAACCCCGAAATCTCACTGCAAAGATCAGCAGATCGGTTCAGGTGAAGATGGCCCATTTGATCTCATCGTCCCAGAACATCAGCCCATTACTGTCTTCCCATTACAGCTATTTAATATCCACCCCCCCGCCACTCAGACAGACAAACGGGCAGGTCCCAGTATCCACATCGCAGCCCTCAGCGCAGCCCTCAGCGCAGCCCTCAGCGCAGCCCTCAGCGCAGCACTCAGCGCAGCACTCAACGCAGCCCTCATCGCAGCCCTCAGCGCAGCACTCAGCGCAGCCCTCAGCGCAGCCCTCAGCGCAGCCCTCAGCGCAGCACTCAGGTATCAGCCGAGATCAGACACTCAAGAGCTGGAGTGGGGCTCGAACCCACAACCTTCCGAGTCAGAGCAGCCAAGTTGAGAGGAAGCAGCCAGCCAGTTAAATTTGCCCGTTGTGTAGAGTTAGATTTAAAATGTTGACCTCTCTGGGTCCTTTTTGCTTCTCCTCCCCCCTCAGCTTCCTCGGGTGTGTCCAAAACTTGTCCTCAGCAGCCCTCTTAAAGGGACACCCGCTGTCCAACCATGCTGGTTCTGACAAGGGGTCTCGCCCCAAACTTTGACCTGTCTTTCCCCGTTCGGAGGCCGAGTGACTGGTGTTTTCTGTTTCCATTTCGGGCTCGCTGGCCTACTTTGGTCCCCGAACGCCTCGAACCTTGTTTCCAATCCCTCCATCCCTCCTCAACTCCCTATCGCTTTAACCTTCTTGTCAGCCGTGGCTCAGTGGGTAGCTCGCTCTCTCTCTCTCTTTCACCTCTGAGTCAGAAGATTGTGGGTTCGAGTCCCACTCCAGAGACTTGAGCACAATAAACCTAGGCTGACAGTGCAGTACTGAGGGAGCGCTGCACTGTCGGAGGTGCCGTCTTTCGGATGAGACGTTAAACCGAGGCCCCATTTGCTCTCTCAGGTGGATGTAAAAGATCCCACGGCCACTATTTCGAAGAGGAGCAGCGGAATTATCCCTGGTGTCCTGGCCAATATTTATCCCTCAACCAACATCATTAAAACAGATTATCTGGTCATTATCACATTGCTGTTTGTGGGAGCTTGCTGTGTGCAAATTGGCTGCCGCATTTCCTACATTACAACAGTGACTGTACTTTATTGGCTGTAAAGTGCTTTGGGACATCCCAAGGTTGTGAAAGGCGCTATAGAAATGCAAGTCTTTTTTTCTTTAACCTCCTCCAGCTCTCCTAATACAATTAGATTTCACTTCACTGTTGGATGGGGAATTTCTCCAGTTTCCCCTCCTCCAGGTCCACAGCTCTCCGTTCCAAACCCTCTACACAGAGACCCTAACTTGCAGGGACGTTTAATTTGATGGCAGCCGGCACGTTAAAAAGCCACGCGTGGATAACCATTTTATTCGCGGTTCTGTGCGTTCATTTTCCTCCGTCCACCGCCTGCGCCCAAAAACGATGGAACGTTACAGCCACAGGGACAAGCTGGGACCACAACCAGGGTCTGGACATTAAATTTACTTTAGATCAGGCTGGGTACAACCAACTCGCATTTATACAGCAGGTGGAAAAATATCCCGAGGCACTTGACTGTGTGGGTGTGAGTCGAGGGAAAAGGCAAAACACGAAAGAGCTCACCAAAGGCATCGGAAAGGGTAAGACTTGCAATTATATCGTGTATTTCACAACCTCAGGACGTCACAAAGTGCTTCACAAAATGAGGTGTTGTTAAAGTGTAGTCACTGTTGTAGGAAACACGGCAGCCAATTTGCACACAGCAAGCTCCCACAAACAAGAATGCGATACCTGACCAGATAATGTTTTAGTGATGTTGATTGTGGGATAAATATTGGCCAGGACACCGGGGAGAACTCCCCTGCTCTTCTTTGAAATAGTGGCCATGGGATCTTTTACATCCACCTGAGAAGGAAGACGGGACCTCGGTTTAACGTCTCATCCGAAAGACGGCACCTCCGACAGTGCAGCACTCCCTCAGACATGCATATTCACACACAGCTCACGCTCCGACACACACACATACTCAGCTGCTAATATTTTTAAAAGTTCAGCGTTTACTGCACAGCCACAGACCACAAGTGTTTTTTTTAAAACAGTTTATATTTGCTCCTCACCACATGTGGTTCGAAAGTAACTTGCTGAAGGATATTGTGGGTCACTCTACTCCAAAGCCATTCAGAGTTTATTTTTTTTTAATGTATTTATTCATTCACGGGATGTGGGCGTCGTTGGCAAGGCCAGCATTTATTGCCCATCCCTAACTGCCCTTGAGAAGGTGGTGGTGAGCCACCTTCTTGAACCGCTGCAGTCCGTGTGGTGAAGGTACTCCCATAGTGCTGTTGGGGAGGGAGCTCCAGGATTTTGGCCCAGCGACGATGAAGGAACGGCGATATACTTCTAAGTCAGGATGGCGTGTGACTTGGAGAGGAACTTGGAGGTGGTGGTGTTCCCATGCGCCTGCTGCCCTTGTCCTTCTAGGTGGAAGAGGTCGCGGGTTTGGGAGGTGCTGCCAAAGAAGCCTTGGAGAGTTGCTGCAGTGCATCTTGTAGATGGTACACACTGCAGCCACGGTGCGCCGGTGGTGGAGGGAGTGAATGTTTAAGGTGGTGGATGGGGTGTCGATCAAGCGGTTCTGCTTTGTCCTGGATGGTGTCGAGCTTCTTGAGTATTGTTGGAGCTGCACTCATCCAGGCAAGTGGAGAGTATTCCATCACACTCCTGACTTGTGCCTTGTAGATGGTGGAAAGGCTTTGGGGAGTCAGGAGGTGAGACACTTGCCGCAGAATACCCAGCCTCTGACCTGCTCTTGTTGCCACAGTATTTATGTGGCTGGTACACAAGTTTCTGGTGAATGGTGACCCCAGGATGTTGATGGTGGGGGATTCGGCGATGATAATGCCATCATTTGTGCAGTTCTCTATTGGGGAGGTCATAGTCGACCAGCCTTGAATCAGCTCCCAAGGGTGAGTGATCAAAGGGCTGTGTGTGTGGAAACTGTGTACAAACTCACACCACAGACTGTTTGCTCTCACTGAGTGAGCCAAATGCTGGAAAATATGGGCGGAGAAGAAATTATATTGAAATCAAATTTAAATTTGCATCACATCTCAGTAGAGAACAAGTTAAGGTGCTCATTCAACGGTCTCCCCAGTGGCACTGGACATACAAGTGTATCAGTCACTGGTGGGGAGTTTGGCACTTCCTACAGTGGTCACAAGGTGGCGACATTAACCACATTGCAAAACACACACATGCAGCAAGTATGTGTGTATGTACAATATATACTATATATATGTTTGCACATTTTATCATTTAGGCAGTTCTACGAGCATCATTCTGTAGCAGGAGAAGAACTACTTGCATTTCTCCAGCGCCTTTCACGACCTCAGGACGTCCCAAAGCGCTTTACAGCCAATGAAGTACTATTTGAAGTGTAGTCACTGCTGTAATCATAGAATGATAGAGCAGAGGAGGCTGTTCGGCCCACCGTGCCGGCTCTTTGGTAGAGCTACCCAATTAATCCCACTGCCCTGTTCCTTCTACATAGCCCTGTCATTTTTTCCCTTCAAGTAATTATCCAATTCTCTTTGAATGTTACGATCAAATCTGTTTCCGCAACTTTCAAGCAGTGCATTCCAGATCACAACAACTCACTGTGTAAAAATAAATGTTTCCTCATCTCACCTCTGGTTCTTTTGCAATCATCTTAAATCTGTGTCCTCTGGTTACCGACCCTTCTGCCATTAGAAACAGTTTCTCCTTATTTACTCTATCAAAACCCTTCATGATTTTGAACACCTCTATCAAATCTCCTCTTATCTAAAGAGAACAACCCCAGTTCCTCCACATAACTGAAGTCCCTCATCCCTGGTACCATTCTAGTAAATCTCCTCTGCACCCTCTCCAAGGCCTTGCAATCCCTCCTAAAGTGTGGTGCCCACAATACTCTATCTGAAGCCTGACCAGTGTTTTATAAAGGTTTAGCATAACTTTCTTGCTTTTGTGATCCCATATGCTTTTTTAGCAGCCTCTTTATTCCCCAAATGTTGGCCTTCTTTCCGATCTAGTTGCCTTGGCTGATCTCAGGGAAGGGCAGGTCAATACCTTCCAGACACTCCCATAGACACAGACAAATCAGAGTCACACTGACTGAATCCAGGCTGACACTCCAGCGCAGTGCTGAGGGAGTGCAGCACTGCCGGAGGTGTCGTCTTTCAGATGAGACGTTAAACCGAGGCCCCGGCTGCTCTCTCAGGTGGACATGAAAGATCCCATGGCACTATCTTGAAAAAATTGAGAGGTCGCACAACACCAGGTTATAGTCCAACAGTTTTATTAGAAATCACAAGCTTTCGGAGCTTACTACTCCTTCGTCGGGTGAAGTAAAGAGATACAGAATCGCCAAAGCATATATAGATAGAGAACAATGCATGTGTACCTTACAATTGCAGACAACTAAATTAAATCATCCTGACTGTTTATCTGCCGAGGTGTGATAAAGTTAATCAGGTCAGCCAGGAAGGTACCACATCAAAGACATAGCAAGATACAACTGAGACAATGAGGTGTATCTTGCTATGTCTTTGATGTGGTACCTTCCTGGCTGACCTGATTAACTTTATCACACCTCAGCAGATAAACAGTCAGGATGATTTAATTTAGTTGTCTGCAATTGTAAGGTACATATGCATTGTTCTCTATCTATATATGCTTTGGCGATTCTGTATCTCTTTACTTCACCCGACGAAGGAGTAGTAAGCTCCGAAAGCTTGTGATTTCTAATAAAACTGTTGGACTATAACCTGGTGTTATGCGACCTCTCAATTTTGTCCACCCCAGTCCAACACCGGCATCTCCGCATCATGACCACTATCTTGAAAAACAGGGGATTCTCCCCAGTGTCCTGGGCCAATATTTATCCCTCAATCAACATCACTAAAAGAAATTATCTGGTCATTATCGCATTGCTGTTTGTGGGATCTTGCTGTGTGCAAATTGGCTGCCGCATTTCCTACATTACAACAGTGACCACACTTCAAAAAGTACTTCATTGGCTGTTAAGCGCTTTGGGATGTCCCGAGGTCGTGAAAGGCGCTATAGAAATGCAAGTCTTTCTTTCAAGAGATTAACAGCTGAAAGCATCCTTACAAATGCTGTTAAAAGTCTCTTCTGCAGAAGTGGAGGGAGGGGACAGAAGAGACAGAAGGGGCGAGATTATTCACAGCTGACGATTCCGCTCCCAGTGCCACATGCTGCCTTTAAGACCCAGGAGAGTCCATCTTCCCAGCCCCACTGGTGACATTAGCACCACCTACTGACAACTCCCTGCTGCCACACCTTTTGAAAAAGAGGATTGACACCAATATTACATACAGCTGGTTAACCTTTCAGTGATTAAAATCACGGTGGTGTCACTTTGAGGTGAGGCCCTTGCTTTTTATACAGGATGCTTCTGATGCTGGTTTGCAGGGATAAAGTCTTGCATTTATATAGCACCTTTCCCGACCTCAGGCTTTCCAGCCAATGAAGTACTTTTTGAAGTGAAGTCACTGTTGTAATGTGGGAAACGCGGCAGCCAATTTGCACACAGCAAGCTCCCACACACAGCAATGTGATGATGACCAGATAATGTGTTTTAGTGATGTTGGTTGAGGGATAAATTTTGGCCAGGACACCGGGGAGAACTCCCCTGCTCTTGAAATGGTGCCGCGGGATGGTTTGTGTCCACCCGAGGGGGCAGACGGGGCTTCGGTTTAACGGCTCTGGCACCTCCGACAGTGCAACGCTCCCTCAGTAAAGAAAGGACGCGCATTTATACAGCACCTGTCACGACCACCGGACGCCCCAAAGAGATTTACAGCCAATGAAATACTTTTGAAGTGTAGTCACTGTTGTAATGTAGGCAACGCGGCAGTCAATCTGCGCACAGCAAGTACTGCGCTAAAACGCAAGCCTGGATTCTCCGCCCAAGTCTCTGGAGTGGGATTTGAACCCACAACCTTCTGACTCCAAACTGAGAGGGCGACCCACTGAGCCCAGTCTGACAGCTGGTGATTGGCTCTGACGGAGCAGAGATGACACCAGCCCGGGAAAAGTGCGGGGTCTCACGGAGGAAGGGCAAAGAACAGCACCAACGATTGTTCTGATGTTCTTCCATTTCACCGGTGCCATCTGCAGCCCCATTGCCCCTTCCCATGCGCCACCACTCTGACCCCACAACACTCACTGCAGCTCTCATTCTTGTAGTTTACCGATCATAGAATTGATCCCATACCTGTGCTCGCATTCTGGATAAAGTACCGGCCCCTGATCTGAACAGTGCTGAATAAACACTGGGCCGTATATTCCGATGCCTACGGGTGTGTATGCGCCGTGTACACACCCATAGGGACATCGGAAATGCCGGTTTCAGGCATGCGAAGCGCATGCGCTGAAAACCGGCATTTCCGATCTGTCAAGAATGCTCTCGACAGATCCTCCACCCGCCCTGGAGAAGGGCCTCTGCGAGCATAGAGTTCCGCTTTCTGGAGAACCTCCGCCCGCAGAAAACCCTTAGAAATCTTACGCCTGGTAAAAGCAGGCGTAAGGCCTGCTTTTACCTGCATAAGAGTTGAAAAAAGTAAAATAATTTTTTTTTTCCCCCACTCATTTATAATTTAAAAATACTTTTAAAAAAGGTAAGTTTATTTTTAGCCCCGTAAAAAACTAATTATTTTTGTTTAAAATATTTAATTTATTGTAATTTCAACTCATTTTAAAAACGTGATGGTTTTTTAAAAAATAATTGAATGTTTTACAGTGTTTTTGGGGTGATCTCCATTCATATGTTTGCCAGGTCTATCTGTCAAGTGTATGAAGGGAGATTCCCTTCTCCTATTGGCTCCCCATTGGCCCACGTGATCCCAGGGACGCTTGCGAACTGCCTGCGCCTCTGGGATACGCGGGCCCTGCGCAGTTCGAGTTTGGAGAGGCCCAGGAGCGGGAGTATACGCACCTCGGGAGCCCTCAGGTAAGTGAGTAGATTTTTTCCAGATTGGAGGCCTCCGCACGCAGGAAGCCTCCGATCGGAAAATACGGCCCACTGTAGCATCCCCTTCACTAGGGGAGGGAGAAAGAGATGGGGAAGGGGGTGAAAAGAGGAAAAATCAGACAGGAACACCCTTCCTGTAGCCCCCAACAACCAGCATAATAATAGAAATTTACAGCACAGAAGGAGGCCATTCGGCCCATCATGTCTGCGCCGGTCGAAAAAGAGCAATCCAGCCTAATCCCACTTTCCAGCTCTTGGTCCGTAGCCTTGCAGTTTACGGCACTTCGAGTGCATATGCAAGTACTTTTTAAATGTGATGAGGGTTTCTGTCTCTACCACCCTTTCAGGCAGTGAGTTCCAGACCCCCACCACCCTCTGGGTGAAAAAGGTTCTCAACTCCCCTCTAATCCTTCGACCAATTACTTTAAATCTATGCCCCCTGGTTACTGATGTCTCTGCTAATGGGAAACGTGGGATTACTTTACCATGGGGAAAAATTCCTTAATAACTGAATATTGATGGGCTGGGGACGGGAGCGGGAGACTCCTCTCCTCCCAGGTGGTGAATGCAATTCTACAGATGCCCATTACATACCAGTGTCTCCGTTCTGTTAACAGATTCACACTTCTCATCAAACCGATACAACTGCTGCAGCTAATAAAAAATTCAATTAAAAATTAAACTGCACGGATGATATCAGAGAAGGGGGTGATCGTTAAAGGCTTTGGGGCAGGGGGTGGGCCAGTGAATGCTAAAGGCGGAGGGGGTGCTGAAGTGCAGCACCTGCGAGAGGTAGGCTAGGGAGTTCAGGATGTGGGTCTCGCCCTTAAGATTCGCCCCAACGCCAGCCCATTCACTGCTCCCGCTCGCTCCCCCGTATTAGCTGCGTCACTGTGGGATAATAGGGACAAGGGGTATCCCTGGAGGGGGGTGAGACAGAGAGAGAAGGGGCCGGGAGTGGGGGGGTCAGTGGGCTACCTGCACCTCCTAGCGGCCCACCATTATGCTGGGTACAGCAGCTAACATTTTAGCTATGAGGAAAGATTGGATAGGCTGGGGTTGTTTTCTTTGGAACAGAGGAGGCTGAGGGGAACTTGATTGAGGTGTATAAAATGATGAGGGGCCTAGATAGAGTGGATAGGAAGGACCTATTTCCCTTAGCAGAGAGGTCAGTAGCCAGGGGCTATAGATTTAAAGTAATTAGTAGAAGGATTAGAGGGGAGTTGAGGAGAACCTTTTTCACCCAGAGGGTGGTGGGGGTCTGAACTCACTGCCTGAAAGGGTGGTAGAGGCAGAAACCCTCATCACATTTAAAAAGTACTTGGATATGCACTTGAAGTGCCGTAACCTACAAGGCTACGGACCAAGAGCTGGAAAGTGGGATTAGGCTGGATCGCTCTTTGTCGGCTGGCACGGACACGATGGGCCGAATGGCCTCCCTCTGTGCTGTAAATTTCTATGATTCTATCTTGGGGCTAGAGTTTCTGCTTTAGGCGCAATCAGGAAATTGAGCCCACATTGCGCCGGTTAGGTTACAGTTCAAGTTTCCACTAAAACTCATTCGCATAATCACAAATGTACAATCTCCCGTGAACCAGCGCGATCGGGCAGCGTAATAGAAGGTATTCATTTCCTTTTTTTTCTTAAAATTCCTTGACGTATTTAAGAGCAGAAACTGGTGCAGTTTTATTAATATCGCTGAAAATGGATTTATCAAAAAAAATAAACATTGTTAATAAGTGTCCAGTCCTCCGCCTGTGAGTAACCCGATTCAAAAATCACTGAAAAAAAACTATACTGAACCATTTAATAGTTTAATTGATGTACACTCGGCGGTTTCTGAGTAAATTAAATATTTTTTGATATGAAAAGACTTTTAAAACGTGCCTACTCTAGTGTCTGTGCGCCGAAGAAACCGAGCGCGATTTGAAGAGCCTTCCCGAACCAGCGCCATCGGTGGAATCTCGCAATGTCGGCCAGCTTTGTGGGCGGGGCCTGATCCGGGCGAATCGAATCTTAAACCAGCGTAAAAGATCGCGGGGGGGGGGGGGGGGGGGGGGGGGGAAAACACCAACGCAAGTGGCTCAGGGCGGAACACGCTGACGTGTAAAATTCCCCCCCATCTTTTTGCGTTGGTTCGGCCGATTGCATTTATAGAACAAGTGGAAACGCGACCCCCCCCCCACCCCGGACATTTGAACATCTGAACCTGCGGAGGACTGAGGGAGGAGGGGGGCAGAGAGTGAGACAAGGGGAAGGAATTAAAACTGGGGGCTGGGGTGGGGGGGCAGTGAAGGAGTAGTTCACGCCTTCAGAAAGAAATCACAACAGACACCAAACAGCCAATAAAGTATATTATTTGGAAGATTTAAAAAAAACATTTAAACACTCATAAATCACAACATTTTAATCACATTAATGAATATATCTGTTTAGTTGGACAGTATTTGCCATTATCTACAACACAATATATTAATCATCTGTGCTTCTATAAAATTAAAGTCAAACAACCACAGCCGCCCCCCTCCTCTCCCCTCCCTGTATCTGCCGCTGCCAGTGTGTGTGAGGACCGTTAACTTACGCTCAGCGTTAAGACTAGACACAAAATACATTTAAGTTTAATTATTATTGAGAGGAAAACCCTGTTTTGTCCATGAATCCATTTCAGCAGCAGGTAGGCGTATTCAAAAGTTTTAAAAAAAACCACATGGGAACATTTGATGACCAGCAAATGTTAACAGATCCTAAAAAAAAAAATTTAAATTAAAAATTAAAACAAAAAGAGAGAAACAATACTCCCGTCATCGCACTCGGTTGAAGAGAGGTCAGTTCTTTTCCTTGAAGCAGAGTTTGTTCGGTTACGGTGATCCGGTTACAGGTTCGGATCCACGGCATCGGGGATGAACAGTCGGTCGGGGCCCGGCCGTGCAGATCTGAACTCAAAGAGACGCCACTTTGTCTAAGATCCCCTTCCCCCCCCCCCACACACACACACACACACACACACGACCCCTTACGCCCTCTGACCCCTTTTAACGTTTAACGGTCGGCAACAAACGGCACGCTCAAAGTCGGCGCCGAACTTCCACCATAAACACTTGCCCGTGGAGGCAGACAATGCCGCCAAAGTCAGGTGGGTTTGCTTCCTGACTCCAGTGGGGGCGGGGCGGGGCGGAGAGGGTGGGAGGGGTTGAGCGCTGCCTCAGCCTCCAAGGCAAAAACACCAGCGCAATGGCGCCATACGTGACCCCACCCCCAATAAACAGCATGGCTCCTAGCAGGCTGCAGCACTCCCAGTCCATTCTGTAGAGGTAGTGAAGTGGGGCTTTGCTACCGCCAACCTGTGCAGGTCAACCCAACCGTGGGTGAAAGCACTGACACTAAGGCAGTGAGTCACAAACAGCGCCCCCCCCTCCCCACCCCCTCAGTGGCTTAGTGAGCAGGTGCACCGTCTGGGGGGGTTACTGAGCCAGACAACGCCAGGTTTGATTCCCACCCAGTCAATTTGGGACTAAACTAGGCTTGTATTCCCTGGAATATAGAAGGTTAAGGGGCGATTTGATTGAGGTTTTTAGCATTGTGAAAGGAATTGATAGGGTAGATAGAGAGAAACTTATTTCCGCTGGTGGGGCAGTCCAGGACAAGGGGACATAACCTTAAAATCAGAGCCAGGCCATTCAGGAGAGAAGTTAGGAAACACTTCTTCACGCAAAGGGTGGAACTCTCTCCCACAACAAAGCAGTAGATGCTGGGGCTCAATTAATAATTGTAAAATCTGAGATCGATGGATTTTTGCTAGCCAAGGTTATTAAGGGGCATGGAGCCAAGGCGGGTGGATGGAGTTAAGATTCAGATCAGCCCGGATCTCACTGAATGGCGGAACAGGTTCGAGGGGCTGGATGGCCTCCTCTTGTTCCTATGACTCTACAGTTGGGCCTCAGCAAAACTGGGCTAGGAAGTATTGGGCTCGGACACAATCCGCACCCCCCCCCCCCACCCCATGGCCAAATAGCCGAGTCGTGCCAACAATGGCCACTTGGGTGAGGCTTCGAGTCGGGTGCCCTGTCCCTGGAGACCCACACCCCCAGCAAGTGTCAGCACCTGAGGAAGGGGTGGCAAGAGACAAGGAGTCAGTCAAAAAAACATTCCTACACAGAGAGGACGCTCTCCTGGCCGGCCTCCCACCTTCCATCCTCCGTAAACGAGCTCATCCAAAACTCTTCTGCCCGCATCCTATCTCACACTAAGTTCAATTCAGCCATCACCCCCTGCGCTCGCTGACCTACATTGGCTCCCGGTCCAGCAACGCCTCGATTTTTAAAATTCTCATCCTTGTTTTCAAATCTCTCCACGGCCCTCGCACCCTCCCTATCTCTGTAACCTCCTCCAGCCCTGCAACCCTCTGCGATCTCTGCGTTCCTCCAATTCTGACCCCTTGAGCATCCTCCGATTTCCATCGCTCCACCGTTGGTGGCCGTGCCTTTAGTTGCCGAGGGCCCTGAGCTCTGGAATTCCCTCCCTGAACCTCTCCGCCTCTCTCTCCTCTTTGACCAAGCTTTTGGTCACCTGTCCTAATATCTCCTGATGTGGCTCAGTGTCAAATTTTGTCTAATTACGCTCCTGTGAAGCGCCTTGTGATTGGGACATTTTACTGTGTTAAAGGCGCTATATAAATACAAGTTGTTGTTGGTACAAACCAACAAGCAGGGATTCATAAACCACAAGAATAGATTTTATTGCCCTGTGATTAACGCTCGGCCATCTCTTGGATTTAATGCCTACAATTAATGTGCAGCATTTTCTTTACCCATCGATGGCTGATTTAGTGAATTAGATTTCTTTCAACCACCCTCCCCAGTTCGGGGCTGCTCTTAATTAACTTCATGAAGCTACGAGAAAAGCATTTACTTCCCCCCACCCCCCTTCCCCCACCACAATGCAATGCGAAAAAAAACCACAGGGTTAGAAGAGGAAAATCCTAATTGTTAAGTGTCAATACTGAGCAGCATCAACGAAGCAAATCCCTCCGTGAGAAATTCCCCATCCAATCCTGTAATACGAACAAACGAATCGCCCCCTTTTAGTGATTCTTGTATTTTAGGGAAATAAAAAATAGTAAATGATGGAAGCACAGGCCTCTGTCGTTGGAAGAGAGCCACGGTCAACATTTCAGGTGCAGATCCTTTGTCGGAACAAGAGCTCAGAGAAGGTCCTCCGCCCAAAACCTCTCTTCCTTGTCCTCCATTGAAGACATCCTGTCTCTACCTACACACTGACCGGGGATCCACACTTAAATCGCTGACTTTCCACATTGTTGCTAGACCAAGCATTTCCAGAATGTTGTTTTTATTCCAGAATTATGATTTTTTTTTTTTTAAACGCAGCGAATTGTGGTGATCTGGAACGTGCTGCCTGAAAGGGCGGTGGAAGCAGATTCAGTAAGGAACTTTCAAAAGGGAATTAGATGAATACTTGAAAAGGAAAAAATATGTTTTGCAGGGCTATGAGGAAAAGGAGCGGGGGACTAATTGGATCGCTCGTTCAAAGAGCCGGCACAGGCACGATGGGCCGAATGGGCTCCTTCTGTGCTGTGCGATTCTCTGATTCAATGGTTTCAATCGCAGATTTGAAAAAATCTCGTCAGTCGGTATGTTTTTTTTTATATGTATAAATTTACATGGGTCAGTAACACAAGAGGTTTCCTACTGAACAACGGGCCAAGTAAAGGAGTCTTGGTCTCAAATAACTAGACTCAAAAAGGGTTTAAATATTTATACAATCCTCGTAGCGGTTTCAAACAGAGTCATCAACTTTAAAAGAGAACATTTTCTGCGGTCGTAAACGATAGTTAACCGGCAGTGAATAAGACCGAACGATTTTGAAGCCATTCTGTTCTTGCTGCAGTGAATGTTAACAAGTGGTGGGTGCCTGCGTTACAAAATACTGAACTGACCGGCCGAAGCTGGTGCGATGAGACATGGGGAGTTCCTGGCCTCCTCCCCTCTCCCTTCCCCGCAACCCCCCCCCCCCCCTCATCTCTGTTCCTACTGCTCTTTGCAGGGAGAGTGTTCCAGAAACTCCTTCAGCCGGGTGGGGTAGTCTGTCATGACCCCAGTCGCTCCCAAGTCAAAGGCTCTCTTGAAGTCGTCCTTGTCGTTTAAGACCCATATGTAAACCTGCGGGGGGGACAGAACGAGGCAGCTGATGAGTACATGCAAGGAGCACGCCACACACTACAGGACGGCCAGTCTCATTCCCCCCGCCCCCCCCCACCCGTCCCCCAAAAATACACACAAACAGCCAGCCATGCTCAAGGGAGAGAAAAAAAAACAATTGAGAGGCTGAGAGTGTCAGCCGTGGCTCAGTGGGCAGCACACTCGCCTCTGAGTCAGAAGGTCGTGGGTTCACAGTCCCACTCTAAAGACTTGAGCACAAAAATCTCAGCTGACACTCCAGTGGAGTGCCACACTGTCAGAGGTGCCGTCTTTGGATGAGACATTAAACCGAGGCCTCGTCTGCTCTCTCAGGTGGACGTAAAAGATCCCACGGCCACTATTCTGAAGAAGAGCAGGGGAGTTCTCCCCAGTGTCCTAGGGCCAATATTTATCCCTCAATCAACATCACTAAAACAGATGATCTGGTCATTATCACATTGCTGTTTGTGGGAGCTTGCTGTGCGCAAATTGGCTGCCGCGTTTCCTACATTGCAACAGTGACTACCCTTCAAAAAATACTTCACTGGCTGTAAAGAGCTTTGGGACATCCCGAGATTGTGAAAGGCAACAACAACAACTTGTATTTATACAGCGCCTTAACGTAGTAAAACGTCCCAAGGCGCTTCACAGGAGCGATTATCAAACAAAATTTGACACCGAGCCACATAAGGAGATATTATGGCAGGTGTTTGGTCAAAGAGGTAGGTTTTAAGGAGCGTCTTAAAGGAGGAAAGAGAGGTAGCGAGGCGGAGAGGTTTAGGGAGGGAATTCCAGAGCTTAGGGCCTAGGCAACAGAAGGCACGGCCACCAATGGTGGAGCGATTATAATCAGGGATGCTCAAGAGGGCAGAATTGGAGGAGTGCAGATATCTCGGGCGGGGAGGGTTTGTGGGGCTGGAGGAGATTACAGAGATAGGGAGGGGCGAGGCCATGGAGGGATTTGAAAACAAGGATGAGAATTTTAAAATCGAGGCGTTGCTTAACCGAGAGCCATATAAATGCAAGTCTTGCTTTCTTTCTTTTCCTTAGAGCAGAGAAGGTTAAGGGGAGATTTAATAGAGGTGTTCAAAATTATGAGGGGTTTTGATAAGAATAGATAAGGAGAAACTGTTTCCACTGGCAGGAGGGTCGGTAACCAGAGGACACAGATTGAAGATAATTGGCAAAAGAACCAGAGGGAGATGAGGAGAATGTTTTTTACGCAGCGAGTTGTGATGATCGGGAATGCGCTGCCTGAAAGGACGGAGGAAGCAGATTCAATCGGAACTTTCAAAAGGGAATTGGATAAATACTTGAATAGGAAAATTTTATCGGGCTGTGGGGAAAGAGCGGTGCAGTGGGACCAATGCTCCTTCTAATTTTTTTGGGGGGCTGCGCGGCCCAGTCAACAATCCGCGCATGCCCGGTTTTTTGCATTTGATAAGCCGGTGAGCCGGCTGCGCAGGAGCTGCAGAGCGCTGCGCGGCCGCGCGGTTTAAAGGGAACACTGAGTGAGACTAATTGGATCGCTCTACCAAAGAGCTGGCACAGGCACGATGGGCCGAATGCCCTCCTTCTGTGCCGTCTGAACCTATGGTTCTAAGTATACACAGCAATCAGTAATTAACACTGAGGACTATACACGGGATACCGTGAGTTATTAACCACAAGGGTACCTAACCCTGCACTTCCAGCACTGGATCAGTGACCACAAGTAGAAAAGTTTTCTGTGGTCAAAGGAAAGACTTGCATTGATGTACCACCTTTGTTCTGAAAGCACCTTCACATACAATGCACTATTTTGAAGTTCAGTGACTCACGATCGTAAACGTGGCAGCCATTTTGAAAACACAGCAAGATCCCACAAAGAATGAGACAACTAATGTTATTTTCTTTTGGTGGTGTCGGCTGAAGGAGGAATTCTCGTCTTTGATCTTTAACGATGGGATCCGTTACGTCCACCTGAGAGGGCTGACGGGGCCCTCGGTTTAACGTCTCATCCGAAAGACGGCACCTCCGACAGTGCAACACTCCCTCAGCACTGCACTGGGAGCGTCAGCCTGGATTATATACTCAAATCAACTCATAGAACAAGTTGAAGAACCGTTTTCAGATTTCGGTCAGTGCACCAGATACAAAATGCAAACAAAAACTGGTCTCATTCTGCGGAGGTCAGGTGCAGTCACACGGGCATCACAGAATAAAAGTGCATGTTTCACCTGAATTCCTCTTGCTTTGAGATGCTTGAACAGAGATTTCCTCATCAGTAATCTGAGTGGGTAGAAATGAGAAACACCACAATTAACGTTCAGAATTCTTCAGCCGGGATTCGCATCCCCAACTGGGCTGAGTTTCCACTGGTGCAAATACAGAACCGTGCAGCAGTCTGAGGGCTTTCACGGTTTAAAAAGGCCACTTTCACCGTGCAACATTGCACACCGCTTCTCTCAGAGCCAGCTGCACCAAGGGGGCTGCCTCACCTTATCCCACCCGCCACCGGGGCGCGTGAACCGCCGGCGCGTGAACCGCGGGCGCAACGTCTCTCCGTCTCCGTTAATGGCCAACACGCCGCCCCGCGAAGCACTCGTGTAAGACTCATGCAACCCACATTTCCCCAAAGGGAGAGCTCCCCCGATCTTGGCCTGTTGTCATGGGGGAATTGAGAAGAGTCTCCCCACTTGGAGGAGATAGAGAGAAAGAGAGAAAGAGAGAGAGAGAAAGAGATGAGATAGATATTAAGAGACAGAGAGAGAGAGAGAGACAGAGAGCACTAGAGAGAGACAGAGAGCAAGAGTGAGAGAGAGAGACAGAGAGCGAGAGAGAGAACTAGAGAGAGACAGAGCGAGAGAGAGAGAGACAGAGCGAGAGAGAGAACTAGAGAGAGAGAGACCTAGAGAGAGACAGAGAGCGAGAGAGAGAACTAGAGAGAGAGAGACCTAGAGAGAGACAGAGAGCGAGAGAGAGAACTAGAGAGAGCGAGACCTAGAGAGAGAACTAGAGAGAGAGAGAGCGAGAGAGAGAACTAGAGAGAGAGAGACAGAGAGAGAGAGAACTAGAGAGAGAGAGAGACAGAGAGCGAGAGAGAGACAGAGACCGAGACAGAGAGCGAGAGACAAAGAGCGAGAGACAGAGAGCGAGAGACAGAGAGCGAGAGACAGAGAGCGAGAGACAGA
>CM059448.1:4853829-5308829 GCA_030390025.1 Squalus acanthias
AGACAGAGAGCGAGAGAGAGACAGAGAGCGAGAGAGAGACAGAGAGCGAGAGAGAGCGAGAGAGAGACAGAGAGCGAGAGAGAGACAGAGAGCGAGAGAGAGACAGAGAGCGAGAGAGAGACAGAGAGCGAGAGAGAGACAGAGAGCGAGAGAGAGACAGAGAGCGAGAGAGAGACAGAGAGCGAGAGAGAGACAGAGAGCGAGAGAGAGACAGAGAGCGAGAGAGAGACAGAGAGCGAGAGAGAGACAGAGAGCGAGAGAGAGACAGAGAGCGAGAGAGAGACAGAGAGCGAGAGAGAGAGCGAGAGAGAGACAGAGAGCGAGAGAGAGAGACAGAGAGCGAGAGAGAGAGACAGAGAGCGAGAGACAGAAAGCCAGAGAGAGAGAGATAGAGCGAGAGAGAGACAGAGCGAAAGAGAGAGAGAGAGAGCGAAAGAGAGAGAGAGAGCGAAAGAGAGAGAGAGAGAGCGAAAGAGAGAGAGAGAGAGTGAAAGAGAGAGAGAGCGAGAGAGTGGCAGAGAGAGAGAGGCAGAGAGAGACAGAGCGCGAGAGAGACAGAGCGCGAGAGAGAGACAGAGAGCGAGAGCGACAGAGAGCGAGACAGAGAGCCAGAGAGAGAGAGAGAGATAGAGCCAGGAGAGAGACAGAGCAAGAGAGCGAGAGACAGAAAGCCGAGAGAGGAGAGATAGAGCCAGAGAGAGAGAGAGGCCAGAGAGAGAGAAGAGAGAATAGAGCGAGAGAGACGAGCAAGAGAGCGAGAGACAGAGCGAGAGAGAGAGATAGAGCGAGCGGAGAGACAGAGCGAGAGAGAGAGACAAGAACGAAAGAGAGAGACAGAGAGCGAGAGAGAGACAGAGAGCGAGAGAGAGACAGAGAGCGAGAGAGAGAGAGAGAGCGAGAGAGAGAGAGAGCAGAGAGCGAGAGAGGACAGAGAGCGAGAGAGAACAGAGAGCGAGAGAGACAGAGAGCGAGAGAGACAGAGAGCGAGAGAGACAGAGAGCGAGAGAGACAGAGAGCGAGAGAGACAGAGAGCGAGAGAGACAGAGAGCGAGAGAGACAGAGCGCGAGAGAGACAGAGAGCGAGAGAGACAGAGAGCGAGAGAGACAGAGAGCGAGAGAGACAGAGAGCGAGAGAGACAGAGAGCGAGAGAGACAGAGAGCGAGAGAGACAGAGAGCGAGAGAGACAGAGAGCGAGAGAGACAGAGAGCGAGAGAGAGAGACAGAGCGAGAGCGAGAGAGAGACAGAGAGCGAGAGAGAGACAGAGAGCGAGAGAGAGACAGAGAGCGAGAGAGAGACAGAGAGCGAGAGAGAGACAGAGAGCGAGAGAGAGACAGAGAGCGAGAGAGAGACAGAGAGAGACAGAGCGAGAGAGAGAGACAGAGCGAGAGAGAGAGACAGAGCGAGAGAGAGAGACAGAGCGAGAGCGAGAGACAGAGCGAGAGCGAGAGAGAGACAGAGAGCGAGAGCGAGAGAGAGACAGAGAGCGAGAGAGAGAGAGAGAGCGAGAGAGAGAGAGAGAGCGAGAGAGAGAGAGAGCGAGAGAGAGAGAGAGAGCGAGAGAGACAGAGAGCGAGAGAGACAGAGAGCGAGAGAGACAGAGAGCGAGAGAGACAGAGAGCGAGAGAGACAGAGAGCGAGAGAGACAGAGAGCGAGAGAGACAGAGAGCGAGAGAGACAGAGAGCGAGAGAGACAGAGAGCGAGAGAGACAGAGAGCGAGAGAGACAGAGAGCGAGAGAGACAGAGAGCGAGAGAGACAGAGAGCGAGAGAGACAGAGAGCGAGAGAGACAGAGAGCGAGAGAGACAGAGAGCGAGAGAGACAGAGAGCGAGAGAGAGACAGAGAGCGAGAGAGAGACAGAGAGCGAGAGAGAGACAGAGAGCGAGAGAGAGACAGAGAGCGAGAGAGAGACAGAGAGCGAGAGAGAGACAGAGAGCGAGAGAGAGACAGAGAGCGAGAGAGAGACAGAGAGCGAGAGAGAGACAGAGAGCGAGAGAGAGACAGAGAGCGAGAGAGAGACAGAGAGCGAGAGAGAGACAGAGAGCGAGAGAGAGACAGAGAGCGAGAGAGAGACAGAGAGCGAGAGAGAGACAGAGAGCGAGAGAGAGACAGAGAGCGAGAGAGAGACAGAGAGCGAGAGAGAGACAGAGAGCGAGAGAGAGACAGAGAGCGAGAGAGAGACAGAGAGCGAGAGAGAGACAGAGAGCGAGAGAGAGACAGAGAGCGAGAGAGAGACAGAGAGCGAGAGAGAGACAGAGAGCGAGAGAGAGACAGAGAGCGAGAGAGAGACAGAGAGCGAGAGAGAGACAGAGAGCGAGAGAGAGACAGAGAGCGAGAGAGAGACAGAGAGCGAGAGAGAGACAGAGAGCGAGAGAGAGACAGAGAGCGAGAGAGAGACAGAGAGCGAGAGAGAGACTGAGAGCGAGAGAGAGACAGAGAGCGAGAGAGAGACAGAGAGCGAGAGAGAGACAGAGAGCGAGAGAGACAGAGAGCGAGAGAGAGACAGAGAGCGAGAGAGAGACAGAGAGCGAGAGAGAGACAGAGAGCGAGAGAGAGACAGAGAGCGAGAGAGAGACAGAGAGCGAGAGAGAGAGACAGAGAGCGAGAGAGAGAGACAGAGAGCGAGAGACAGAAAGCCAGAGAGAGAGAGATAGAGCGAGAGAGAGACAGAGCGAAAGAGAGAGAGAGAGAGCGAAAGAGAGAGAGAGAGAGCGAAAGAGAGAGAGAGAGAGCGAGAGAGAGAGAGAGCGAGAGAGTGGCAGAGAGAGAGAGGCAGAGAGAGACAGAGCGCGAGAGAGACAGAGCGCGAGAGAGAGACAGAGAGCGAGAGCGACAGAGAGCGAGACAGAGAGCCAGAGAGAGAGAGATAGAGCCAGAGAGAGACAGAGCAAGAGAGCGAGAGACAGAAAGCCAGAGAGAGAGAGAGATAGAGCCAGAGAGATAGAGAGCCAGGGAGAGAGAGAGAGATAGAGCGAGAGAGACAGAGCAAGAGAGCGAGAGACAGAGCGAGAGAGAGAGATAGAGCGAGAGAGAGACAGAGCGAGAGAGAGAGACAGAACGAAAGAGAGAGACAGAGAGCGAGAGAGAGACAGAGAGCGAGAGAGAGACAGAGAGCGAGAGAGAGAGAACGAGAGAGATAGAGAGCGAGAGAGACAGAGAGCCAGAGAGAGAGAGAGATAGAGCGAGAGACAGAGCAAGAGAGAGTCAGAGAGCGAGAGACAGAGCGAGAGAGAGAGATAGAGCGAGAGAGAGAGACAGAACGAAAGAGAGACAGAGAGCGAGAGAGACAGAACGAGATAGAGCGAGAGACAGAACGAGAGAGAGAGAGCGAAAGAGAGAGAGACAGAGCGAGAGAGTGGCTGAGAGAGGCAGAGAGAGACAGAGCGCGAGAGAGAGACAGAGCGCGAGAGAGAGACAGAGCGCGAGAGAGAGACAGAGCGCGAGAGAGACAGAGAGCGAGAGAGACAGAGAGCGAGAGAGAGACAGAGAGCGAGAGAGAGACAGAGAGCGAGAGAGAGAGACAGACAGAGAGCGAGAGAGAGAGACAGACAGAGAGCGAGAGAGAGAGAGACAGAGAGCGAGAGAGAGAGAAAGAGAGAGATAGAGCGAGAGACAGAACGAGAGAGCGAAAGAGGGAGAGACAGAGCGAGAGAGAGACAGAGCGAGAGAGCGAGACAGAACGAGAGAGAGAGACAGAGAGCGAGAGCGAGAGCGAGAGCGAGAGACAGAGACAGAGCGAGAGCGAGAGACAGAGCGAGAGAGAGAGACAGAGAGCGAGAGAGAGACAGAGAGCGAGAGAGAGACAGAGAGCGAGACAGAGAGCGAGCCAGAGACAGAGAGCGAGAGAGAGACAGAGCCAGAGAGAGACAGAGAGCCAGAGAAAGAGAGCGAGAGAGAGACAGAGAGCGAGAGAGAGAGACAGAGAGCGAGAGAGAGAGACAGAGAGCGAGAGAGAGAGACAGAGAGCGAGAGAGAGAGACAGAGAGCGAGAGAGAGAGACAGAGAGCGAGAGAGAGAGACAGAGAGCGAGAGAGAGAGACAGAGAGCGAGAGAGAGAGACAGAGAGCGAGAGAGAGAGACAGAGAGCGAGAGAGAGAGACAGAGAGCGAGAGAGAGAGACAGAGAGCGAGAGAGAGACAGAGAGCGAGAGAGAGACAGAGAGCGAGAGAGAGACAGAGAGCGAGAGAGAGACAGAGAGCGAGAGAGAGACAGAGAGCGAGAGAGAGACAGAGAGCGAGAGAGAGACAGAGAGCGAGAGAGAGACAGAGAGCGAGAGAGAGACAGAGAGCGAGAGAGAGACAGAGAGCGAGAGAGAGAGACAGAGAGCGAGAGAGAGAGACAGAGAGCGAGAGAGAGAGACAGAGAGCGAGAGACAGAAAGCCAGAGAGAGAGAGAGATAGAGCGAGAGAGAGACAGAGAGCGAGAGAGAGAGACAGAGAGAGAGAGAACTAGAGAGAGACAGAGAGCGAGAGATAGACAGAGAGCGAGAGAGAGACAGAGAGCGAGAGAGAGACAGAGAGCGAGAGAGAGACAGAGAGCGAGAGAGAGACAGAGAGCGAGAGAGAGACAGAGAGCGAGAGAGAGACAGAGAGCGAGAGAGAGACAGAGAGCGAGAGAGAGACAGAGAGCGAGAGAGAGACAGAGAGCGAGAGAGAGACAGAGAGCGAGAGAGAGACAGAGAGCGAGAGACAGAGAGCGAGAGACAGAGAGCGAGAGAGCGAGAGACAGAGAGCGAGAGAGAGAGAGAGAGAACGAGAGAGAGCACGAGAGAGATAGAGCGAGAGAGAGAGCACGAGAGAGATAGAGCGAGAGAGAGAGCACGAGAGAGATAGAGCGAGAGAGAGAGAGCGAAAGAGAGAGACAGAGCGAGAGAGAGGGAGACAGAGAGAGAGAGAGAGAGATAGAGTGAGAGCGAGAGACAAAGCGAGAGAGAGGGAGACAGAGCGAGAGAGAGAGACAGAGCGAAAGAGAGAGAGACAGAGCGAAAGAGAGAGGCAGAGAGAGAGAGCGCGAGAGAGAGAGAGACGGAGCGCGAGAGAGAGAGAGACGGAGCGCGAGAGAGAGAGACAGACAGAGCGAGAGACAAAGCGAGAGAGAGGGAGACAGAGCGAGAGAGAGGGAGAGCGATAGAGAACGACATAGAGAGAGAGCAACATAGATAAAGCGATAGAAACAGAGATTGGAGTTTCATGTTAATCGCAAGCTCTCACGTGTCAGCGAGCCAGATTATGAACCGTCGAGTTCGGGATATCTTGCTCCGGTCTTTTAACCTGGACAGGAAAGAAAAATACATTCTGTTAGGGAGGATTTGGCATCAAGTTGCCGTTAATTCCCGAAACGCTGACCAGTATCATCAGTAACAGCGGGACTCTGATATTTTCATACTGTGTCCACATCCATGGTGAAACCACCCAGTGGTACAATTATAACTTCTGCCCTTTCCAGAGCCGGGCTGTGTCTGGACAGAGCACTCAGAAATGTACAAGACTCGGGTGAAGTACTGGTGGGTACAGGTCTGTCACTCGGGAGTAGCAGAAATTGGAGATGATGCCCTACAGGCAACGCGCAAGAAGTGTATTGGCTGTGGTGCGATGCTTCCTGTAGGGTATCGGTCCCGACGTGCTAAAGAAACTCAGTGACAACACTGCTCGTTATATTCATTTCCCTTCAGACCAGTTGGCAGAGTGGAAGCACCGGGAGTTGGAGCTGCACATACGGAGGGGCTTGGGGTGCGGACAGGATCGAGCTTGGCCGCGATGCCCAGCCGCTGGTCGTTGAACAGGCGGCGGACACACCCCACCACAGCTCGGGAGAATGGTCAATAGGTCACGGCTCGCACAAAACCGTCGCCCAGTGAAGGACGAACGCGGTCATATGGGGAGAAGACGAGACAGAGGACATTACGAGAGTCAGCCACACATGCAAAGAAAAGGAATAACGCTTCCCCCCCCCATTGGCACTGCCGTGGCAACGCCAATCCAGCCAATGGGACTGCCGTGGCAATGCCAATCCAGCCAATGGGACTGCCGTGGCAACGCCAATCCAGCCAATGGGACTGCCGTGGCAACGCCAATCCAGCCAATGGGACTGCCGTGGCAACGCCAATCCAGCCAATGGGACTGCCGTGGTAACGCCAATCCAGCCAATGGGACTGCCGTGGCAACGCCAATCCAGCCAATGGGACTATCGTGGCAACGCCAATCCAGCCAATGGGACTGCCGTGGCAATGCCAATCCAGCCAATGGGACTGCCGTGGCAACGCCAATCCAGCCAATGGGATTGCCATGGCAATGCCAATCCAGCCAATGGGACTGCCGTAGCAACGCCAATCCACCCAATGGGACTATCGTGGCAACGCCGATTCAGCCAATGGGACTGCCATAGCAATGCCAATCCAGCCAATGGGACTGCCGTGGCAATGCCAATCCATGCATGGCACTGCACATGGCAAATCCAGCCCATTGGTACTGGGCTTGTCAGTAAGATCCACTCCACACGATGCCCTCCCCCAGCACACCTTCCTTTTCAACCTCTGTGAGGGTGGAGAGGTGTGATGGTTGAGAGATGATTCATGGCCCCCATTCAAAGAGTTGAAATCCTTCACTTACTTCAGTATGATCGAGGGCATGGGAACCTCCAGGAACTGCTCCCGCAAGGGGAAGAATGGCAGCAGGCCCGTGTAAAAGAGCCCCAACAGCAGCAGCACTCGCTGCAGGCTGAACAGGATCGGGATGCACGGATTCTGTCAACAAAACAAGAGCAAAGCACTTCACACGCGGGCCACATGCGCCAGGACACTGGCGACAAGTTAAGAAACTTGCATGTAAATGTCACATCTCTCAAAGCATCCCAAATCGCTTCACATACAGCGAGTTACTTGGCTGTGCAGCTCACTATTATGCAAACAAATCCGGCAGCCATTTTTGGCACAAAAATAGCAATGACTTGAAAGGCCAGTTAATTGGTTTTCGGTGGTGGTGTTTAAGAACGGAGATGTTGGCCAGGACACCAGGAGAACTCCCCACTCTTCCAATCGCGCTGTGGATCTTCAATGTCCACCCAAACAGAGCCTTGGGCTTAATGTCTCATTAAAGGACGACACCCCTCCAACTGCACAGCACTCCTTCAGAACTGCACTGGAGTTGTCAGCCTAGATTATAAGTTCTAGTCCTGGATTGGGGCTTGTGAATCTTCAGAATACTCTGAATACTTTCTGAATTCCTCTGGTGGATAAAATCCAAAACAGAAAGTTTAACAAAACAAAATTAGAGCCAGGCCGTTCAGGAGTGAATCAGGAAGCACTGCTTCACACAAAAGGTAGTGGAAATGTGGAATTCTACCCCCCAAAAGTCTGTGGATGCTGGGGTCAATTGAACTGGTTAGGAAAGGGTATCAAGGGATACGGAGCCAAGGCGGTAAATGGAGTTGAGGTACAGATCAGCCATGATCTAAATGAATGGCGGAACAGGCTGGGGGTGCTGAACGGCCTCCTCCTGCTCCTATCTCCTCCCATTAATCTTTCAGCATCTACTTTCTCCAGGGTGTGCGCATTGTGCAACTTACTGCTAATGCCCCCAAGGCAGGATCTCACACACTTCCACTCTTCCTGGACACTATCCCCAGAGTTTAGGGAATATAAGAGCAGGGAGGTTATGCTGGAACTGTATAAAACACTAGTTAGACCACAGCTAGAGTACTGTGTACAGTCCTGGTCACCACATTACAGGAAAGATGTGATTGCACCAGAGAGGGTACAGAGGAGATTTACGAGGATGATGCCAGGACTGGAGAATTTTAGCAATGAGGAAAGATTGGATAGGCTGGGGTTATTTTCTTTGGAACAGAGGAGGCTGAGGAGAGACTTAATCGAGGTGTATACAATGATGAGGGTCCTAGATAGAGTGGGTAGGAAGGACCTATTTCCCTTAGTAGACAATAACCGGGAGCATAGATTTAAAGTAATTGGTAGGATTAGAGGGGAGTTGAGGAGAACTTTTTTCACCCAGAGGGTGGTGGGGGTCTGGAACTCACTGCCTGAAAGGGTGGTAGAGGCAGAAACCCTCATCGCATTTAAATTCACTTGGATATGCACTTGAAGTGCCGTAACTGCAAGGCTACGGACCAAGAGCTGGAAAGTGGGATTAGGCTGGATGGCTCTTTTTCGACCGGCGCAGAGACGATGGGCCGAATGGCCTCCTTCTGTGCCGTAAATTTCGATGATTCTATGAGTACGTGCCCAGTGCCCACTGCGGACAGAGTCTGATTTCGTGCCAGTGACGCTCGACAACAAACATCGTGCTGATGGCACCCAAAAGATACCAGAAGCGACCGGCTACAGAGCAGTCCTCAAGGGGATTGAGGCAAAACTCCCCGGAGGTATCCCAATCCGAGCTTCCCAAATAAAGGTGCCCAAACCCGTGGGACACAAGTGGAGCGGCTCCAGGCTTACCGTTCTGTAACACTTCGTCACGATATCTTCACTGGCGTTGCCCCAGACAGTGAGGTCCTCTCGATTAAACTCTTGCACCAAATTCGACACCTGCCGGACAACAGATACAGCAAACCGGGTAAAGGTGGGACATTTAAATAGCCAGACAGATCAGCCAGTCTAATTACACAAAAAGAAAAAAAGACTTGTATTTCTATAGCGCCTTTCACGACTGTAGGACGCCCCAAAGCGCTTTAGTCAATGAAGTACTTTTGAAGTGTGGTCACTGTTGTAATGTGGGAAACGCGGCAGCCAATTTGTGCACAGCAAGCTCCCACAAACAGCAATGTGATAATGACCAGATAATCTGTTGTTAGTGATGTTGGTTGAGGGGTAAATATTGGCCAGAACACCGGGGATAACTCCCCCTGCTCTTCTTCGAAATAGTGCCGTGGGATCTTTTACATCCACCTGGGAGAGCAGACGAGGCCTCGGTTTAAACGTCTCATCTGAAAGACGGCACCTCCGACAGTGCGGCACTCCTTCAGCACTGCACTGCAGCGTCAGCCTAGATTTTTGTGCTCAAGTCTCTGGAGTGGGACTTGAACCCACAACCTTCTGACTCAGGAGAGGGTGCTGCCCACTGAGCCAGGGCTGACACAACTCTCTACTTTGGGGATATCAGGTAGTTTGCTACATCGAGATGTTCTCCCGACTCTTTAAGCAGTTGATATGAGACAGGTGACGCCTGGCAGCGTCCCCCACCCTACAGTGAATCCGTTTCCACCACCCTTTCAGGCACTGCATTCCAGATCATCATAACTCGCTGCGTGAAACTATTTCTCCTCAGCTCCCGCGCCCCCCCCGATCCCGGTTCTTTTGCTAATTATTATTTTTTTTTTTAAAAAGGAAAGAAAAATATACTGCGGATGCTGGAAATCTGAAATAAAAACAGAAGCAGAGTTATGGGGAAAGAGCTGGCGTGTGGGAGTAGATTGGAAAGCTCTTTCAAAGAGCCGGTACAGGCACAATGGGCCGAGTGACCTCCTTCTGTGCTGTTCAGATTCTACGCTGGAAATACTCAGCCGGTCAGGCAGCATCTTGGAGAAAGAGAGAGAGTTAATGTTTCGGGTCGATGAACTTTCATCAGAACAGGATGATTTCATCAGGAACAATTCCTGATGAGAGGTCATCGACCCGAAACGTTAACTCTGTTTCTCTCTCTCCACAGATGCTGCCTGACCTGCTGAGTATTTCCTGCACCTTCTGATTTTATGGCTTTAATATAAAAAAAAAGGGTTAATTTTCCCCGCCCGTTTGCTACCTTTTGAATGAGGATGTCGTTGTTGACCTTGATGTCGATGTTGACGGGCGTGCTCGGAAAGGCTTCAAACACTTCCTTCAGGAGTGGAATCCGTTTGTCGTCACCTCCCTCGCAGAAGCAATCTAAAGCAGAGGAACGAGCAATCAGCCAGAGATTTAACCGATGGGCCGGCAGCTGTCTGCGGACAAACACACACAAACACACACACACACCCAAAGCCGCTCACAGATCAACGGATTGCCGAGGGACGTCATCCAATGGGAAGGGAACGGGACCGATTCTCCTGCCCATCACTTGTCGTGATGCTCAGGGTTCCGCGCATCTCACGAGTTTCCCCACCAGCACCTGTAAGCCGCCCCCACTACTCTCCTGCACTCCCCACGCCCCCCCCCCCACCCCCACGGCCATTTGTTCAATTCTAATCACTGGCGGCCGTGCCTTCAGTCGCCTAGGCCCCAAGCTCTGGAATTCTCTCCCTAAATCTCTCTCTCTCTCTCTCTCCATCATTAAGTCGCTCAAAACTACCTCTTTGATCAAGCTTTTGGTCACCTGTCCCAATTTGTGGCTCAGTGTCAAATTTTGCCTCTGAAGCGCCTTGGGACGTTTTAATACGTTAAAAGTGTATATAAATGCAAGTTGTTGTTGAATCAGCATGCTCAGGGGAGAATGGATCGGTGGGGGGGGGGGGAAATTGGGAATATAAGACCAAACTCACTGTGCAGGCTTGATTTACCCCCATTAGGGAAGTAGCAATGTTTTATGGTACTGGGCTAAAATCCCAGAGGTTGAGATTTTTAACCTGCCGTGACAAGGTGTAGAAAGTGAACCCAATAAATCCGGTGCCTTGCATGCGGTCATAAAAACTGAACTGGTTCATTGACCCTCCTCGCGTCTGGCTTACTTCTGAGTCTCAGAGTCGTCCAAGATTTGTGTGTTAGCTGATCCCATCAGGAAAGACTGAACAGGCTCTTTTCTCTGGAGAAGAGAAGGCTGAGGGATCTTCTTCTTTCGTATGGTGGTAGCAAAGCAAATGAAATGTCAATATCCAAGTCAGATATCCAGGCCAAAGCTTCCGGTGCAACAGCGTGAATATCTTGTAGGCTGCCTGTGAATTTCCTCTGAGGGCAGTGTTTCATGATCTGCTCCAGGGTCTGATCAGGAGCTCCACAGTCGCATGATGGAGATGCTTTAATCTTCCATCTATGGAGAAGGTGGCAGCATCGACCATGACCGGTTCTGAGGCCGTTGATGGTTCTCCACGGTTTGCGAGGAAGGTTTGATCCTTCAGGTTGTATAAGGAATCCGTTCCGTATGTCGCAGTTCTTCCAAGCATTTCTCCATCGGTCATCGAGGCTGAGGCGAGATCGCCGAAGGGCTTCGGCGACGGTCCAAAATGGCCTTCTAGATTTGAGAGGGGTTGGTGGTAGGTTGTTCAAGTCGGCCTGGATTGGCATGCCTTTGCTGGTGTAGCGGTTGTATTCTCTGGAGACTGCATATTCGCGGCATAGGTGTGGTGGTGCGATGTTTGCAAGCACGGGCAGCCAAGGTGTTGGTGTCGATAAAAGCGTACCGGTGATAATTCTCATAGAATTCAGCTGGACATCAACGGACTTGACCTGCGGACTCGATAACCATTCCGGAGAGCAGTACTCTGCTGTAGAGTACACCAGGGCGAGTGCTGCTGCACGGAGGGTTTGACCATCTGCTCCCCATGTGGATCCGGCGAGTTTCTGGATCAAGTTGACCCTACTCTTTAGTTTCTTCCCAAGGTTCTGGAGATGTTGTCTATATGACAGGTTGCGATCAAGTGTGATTCCTAAATAGGAGGGTTTTTTGACATGGTTTACCTCTGTGCCGCAGAAGGAGACTTTCAAAGCTTGGTTTGCTTGATGGGTGTTGAGGTGGAATGTTGAGGTGATGGTCTTTTGCGGGTTTGGCCGAAGTCACCATCGGTGGAAGTAGGCCTCCATCCTCTGTAAATCACTGGTCAGGGTCTCCTCGGTGATGGACAGATTCATGTTTTGCGTGGCCAAGGCAATGTCATCAGCGTATACAGACTTGCAGGCCAAGACTGTCACTGACCTCATCTCCTCTGGAGATCTTCCCCCCACGGCCGCCAACCTCATAGTTCCCCAACCCCGCACAGCCCGCTTCTACCTCCTTCCCAAGATCCACAAACAGGACTGACTTGGTAGACCGATTGTTTCAGCCTGTTCTTGCCCCACGGAACTTATCTCTTCCTATCTCGACTCTATTTTTTCTCCCCTTGTCCAGTCTCTTCCCACCTACATCCGCGACTCTTCCGACGCCCTCCGCCACTTTAACAGTTTCCAGTTTCCTGGCCCCAACCGCCTCCTTTTCACTATGGACGTACAATCCCTCTACACCTCCATCCCCCACCAGGATGGCCTGAGGGCGCTCTGCTTCTTCCTTGAACATAGGCCCAACCAGTCCCCATCCACCACCACCCTCCTCCGCCTGGCTGAACTTGTTCTCACATTGAACAACTTCTCCTTTGGCTCCACTCACTTCCTCCAAATCAAAGGTGTTGCTATGGGAACCCGCATGGGTCCTAGCTATGCCTGCCTTTTCGTGGGATATGTGGAACACTCTTTCTTCCAGTCCTACTCAGGTCCCCTCCCTCACCTCTTTTTCCAGTACATTGCTGACTGTATCGGTGCCGTTTCCTGCTCTCGCCCTGAACTAGAAAATTTCATTCACTTTGCTTCCAATTTCCACCCTTCTCTCACCTTCACATGGTCCATCTCCGACTCTTCCCTTTCCTTCCTCGACTTCTCCGTCTCCATCTCTGGGGATAGGCTATTGACAAACATTCACTATAAGCCCACTGACTCCCACAGCTACCTGGACTACACTTCCTCCCACCCCGCCTCCTGCAAGGACTCTATTCCATTCTCCCAGTTTCTCCGTCTCCGCCGCATCTGCTCTGACGATGCCACCTTCCATACCAGTGCTTCCGACATGTCTTCCTTTTTCCTCAACCGAGGATTCCCCTCTACTGTGGTTGACATGGCCCTCGACCGTGTCCGTTCTATCTCCCGTACTTCTGCCCTCACCCCTGTCCCTCCCTCCCGGAACCACAATAGAGTTCCCCTTGTCCTCACCTTTCACCCCACCAGCCTCCACATTCAACGGATCATCCTCCGCCATTTCCGCCACCTCCAGCGTGATCCCACCACCAAACACAACTTCCCCTCACCTCCCCTTTCAGCATTCCGAAGGGACCGCTCCCTCCGCGACACCCTGGTCCACTCTTCTATCACCCCCAACACCCCTTCCCCTTCGCCCGGCACCTTCCCGTGCAAGCACAGGAGATGCAACACCTGCCCTTATACCTCCCCCCTTCCCACTGTCCAGGGCCCCAAACACCCCTTCCAGGAGAAACAGCGATTTACTTGTACTTCTTGCAATCTAGTATACTGTATTCGCTGCTACGATGCGGTCTCCTCTACATTGGGGAGACCAAACGCAGATTGGGTGACCGCTTTGCGGAACACCTCCGTTCAGTCCGTAAGGGTGACCCCGAGCTTCCGGTCGCCTGTCACTTTAATTCACCGCTCCACTCCCACTCAGACCTCACCGTCCTCGGCCTCTTGCATTGTTTCACTGAAGCTCAACGTAAGCTCGAGGAACAGCACCTCATCTTTCGATTAGGCACTTTACAGCCTTCTGGACTCAACATAGAGTTCAACAATTTCAGACTATAACCTCGGCCCCTATCCTATATATATTTTTTATCCACACCTTTGTTTGTGTCTTTTCTTCTCTCCCACATGGCAGCTGTCTTTCATTCTGCCAGCGCAATTTACACTTCATCTCGAGCCATTAACCTGTCCCATCACCATCTCCTTTTGCCTTGAATATCTCTCAATGTCTCTTAACCTCTTCCGCCTTCTATCCTATCACAGACCTTCCCTTTTGTTCTTTCCTCCCCTCCCCCCTTTCCCAGCCCCTGCACTTGCTTAAAATCTGTTCCATTTCTTGCTTTTTTCCAGTTCTGATGAAAGGTCATCGACCTGAAACGTTAACTCTGTTTCTCTCTTCACAGATGCTGCCTGACCTGCTGAGTATCTCCAGCATTTTCTGCTTTTATTACAGACTTGCGGGACTCTGTTTCGGACAGGTCACTGGTGTAAACGTTGAATAACATGGGTGCCAGGACAGAACCCTGTGGGAGTCCGTTGTTCGATGTCCTTTATCTGCTCTTCTGGGTGCCAGTGTACACACGGGAGCGTCGGTTGCTAAGCATGGAGTTGAGCAGATGGATCGTTGTTCAGCGGGGTAAAATGGTGGAGAGCTTGAAAAACAGTCCATGCTTCCATACTGTGTCATACGCTGCTGACAGGTCCACGAGTGCTACGGCGGTCTTGAGCTGGCGCTGGAAGCCTGCTTCAATGTGCGTTGTTCAAGCTACCACTTGGTTGCAGCAGTTACGGCCACTCCGAAAACCCGCTTGCTCTTTGGGGATGGTTGGCTCGATGATGGGGGCTAGTCTGTGGTGTAGTAGCCTCTCCAGCACTTTATAACAAGTGCAAAGTAAGGAGATCGGGCGGTAGCTGGAGGCTTCACAAGTATTCTTCCCCTGCTTCAGGAGGGCAATTATTTTAGTCTCCCTCCAAATAGATGGAATTTGAGGGATGATCTGATAGAGGTCGTTAAAATGATGAAGGGGTTTGATTGGGTGGATGCAGAGAAAATGTTTCCACTTGTGGGGGAGGCCAGAACTAGGGGTCATAAGCAAATGTTCCCTGTAATTTTTTGGTGGGCGGCGCGGCCCATTCAAATTACCACGCATGCGCAGGTTTTCCATTTAAAAGCCGGCCAGTTGGCTGCGCGAGACCTTCAGAGCCCTGCGCGGCCACGCAGCTTAAAGGGAACATTGGTCATAAATATAGGATAGTCACTAATAAATCCAATAGGTAATTTCGGAGGAAACATTTTTACCCAGAGAGAGTGGTGAGAATGTGGGACTCGCTGCCACAGGGAGTGGTTGAGGTAAATCGCACAGAAGCATTTAAGGGGAAGCTGGATAAACACATGAGGGAGAAAGGAATAGAAGGACATGCTGATAGGGTGAGATGAAGAGGGGTGGGAGGAGGCTCGTGTGGAGCATAAACTCCGGCCTGGACCTATTGGGCCGAATGGTCTGTTTCTATGCTGTAAATTCCACGTAATAAGAAGGAGGCAGGGCAATGAATGCAGCCTTGCCAGTGTCGCCCACATCCCAAGAACCAGAAACAATATATAAACCTGCCCATTACAATTCACTGCTGTGAGAAAGGACAGTCATCACCCCAACTGACCCATCCTTCCCCAGTGGTCATTCTTCATGATTCTTGCAATTAAATTCCTCTGTGGCCTCGCTCCTCCTCCCGCGTTACAACATTCCCCCCAAACTCTCCGTCTTCCTTTTGTCCATTACCCCCCTCCCCAGCATTGGCAGCTATGCCTGCAGCCGCCTAGACCCCGGGCTCTCTAGAAATCCCTCCCTAAAACGCCTCTCTCTCACCCTTGAAGACCCCCCTTCCTTAAAACCCACCTCTTTCACCAAGCCTTTGTGGTCACCCCTCCTAATATCTCCTCCTCCAGATCGGTGCCCATTCTTCCCCTCTCCTTTACGCCTTGGGACCATGCTCCACGTTAAAGGCGCTCGACAAGTCCAAGCTGTTGGTGAGCCCAGGCCACAAACATCAAGTGTTTTACAGCAGGAGAAGGCCTTTCGGCCCATCGTGTCTGTGCCGGCTCTTTGCTGGAGCAATCCAAAATGAATCCCAACACCCCGCTCTCTTCCCCACGGCCCTGTAACCAAGTAGGACTCTGTCCGAGCCTTGCAGCTGCAGAGGTCATCAAACCAGGCAGTGGTCAAAGGAGTAAAATTACCGGAAAAAGTAAAGACTGCCCCCCCGCTATCCCCATTAAAAAAGCCAAAATACTACAACGAGAGCCTCCTCCCACCCTACTTCATCGAACCCCATCAACATAACCTTCTATTCCTTTCTCCCTCATGTGTTTATCCAGCTTCCCCTTAAATGTATCTGTGCTATTCGCCTCAACCACTCCCTGTGGTAGCGAGTTCCACATTCTCACCACTCTCAACAGCAACAACTTGTATTTATATAGCGCCTTTAACATAGTTAAACGTCCCAAGGCGCTGCACAGGAGTATTGAGACACAAAATAATTTGACACCGAGCCACATAAGGATAAATTAGGGCAGGTGACCAAAAGCTTGGTCAAAGAGGTAGGTTTTAAGGAGCGTCTTAAAGGAGGAAAGAGAGGTTGCGAGGCGGAGAGGTTTAGGGAGGGAATTCCAGAACTTAGGGCCTAGGCAACAGAAGGCACGGCCACCAAAGGTAGAGCGATTATAATCAGGGATGCTCAAGAGGGCAGAATTAGAGGAGCGCAGATATCTCGGGGGGTTGTGGGGCTGAAGGAGATTACAGAGATAGGGAGGGACGAGGCCATGGAGGGATTTGAAAACAAGGATGAGAACTTTGAAATCGAGGGGTTGCTTAACTGGGAGCCAATGTAGGTCAGCGAGCACAGGGGGATGGGTGAACGGGACTTGGTGCGAGTTAGGACATGGGCAGCCGAGTTTTGGATGATCTCAAGTTTACGTAGGGTGGAATGTGGGAGGCCAGCCAGGAGTGCGTTGGAATAGTCAAGTCTAGAGGTAACAAAGGCATGGATGAGGGTTTCAGCAGCGGATGAGCTGAGGCAGGGGCGGAGACGGGCGATGTTATGGAGGTGGAAGTAGGCAAAGATGTTTCTCCTAAATTACCTATTGAATTTATTAGAAGCAGGTAAACACCACATCTAAAATACTCCTAATGCCCTGCCCTAGCCTGGGGACTCTGTTCCACTACTGACACATGTTCGGCTTAAAGGATTTCTGCTCTGGTTATGAACTGGTGCCAATTTTCACAGCAGAGAACCGTGGCACCACTCGCTCTGCCACATTCTGTACCAGAAGGCAATGGCGGAAGTTTCATTTAAGAAAGAAAAAGGGAGAGAATCAGCCCGTTGCAGAGACAGGGAATACAGAACCGAGTTCACAGCAGAAACACTCACCATGAATCAAATTCAGCCAGCACAGTGGGACTGATCTATCCACTCAGCTTTACACCATTATATGGAAATCCTAGCCTATTAACCTTGTCACATTGGCTGTGGAATCTGACTTACCAAGCATTGATAGATCCCACTGGCTCCTATTTAAAAGGAATAAGTGAGTATAAAAGTCCGACAATGGGTTAAATTCTTTGATTATTTGGCTGACAACCAACACCTTTAGAGCTAGTTTTTTTTAAAAAGAAGCTTTAAGAAAGAAAGACTTGCATTTCTCCAGCGCCTTTCATGACCTCGGGATGTCCCAAAGCGCTTTACAGCCAATGAAGTACTTTTTGAAGTGCAGTCACTGTTGTAATGTAGGAAACACGGCAGCCAATTTGCGCACAGCAAGCTCCCACAAACAGCAACGTGATAATGACCAGATAAATGGGTTTTTTTTTTTTTTAGTGATGTTGGCTGAGGGATAAATATTGGCCAGGACACCGGGGAGAACTCCCCCTGCTCTTCTTCGAAATAGTGTCACGGGAACTTTGACGTCCACCCGAGGGGGCAGACGGGGCCTCGGTTTAACGTTTCATTCGAAGGACGGCACCTCCGACAGTGCAGCACTCCCTCAGTACTGCCCTGGAGTGTCGGCCTAGATTTTATGCTGTGCTGTCCCTGGAGTGGGACTTGAACCCACGACCTTCTGACTCAGAGGCGAAAGTGCTGCCCACTGAGCCACAGCTGACACTTGGTAAATATTCTGAGGGTATCAGTCAACGTTTCGCCCTAAGGTGTGTGGCATGAAAAAAAAATTAGTGGGAACATTGGTGTCAGTATAGGTGGTCCGATGGGGCAGTGCCGTGGTGTACGGACATTGTACTGTGGATACATAGGGTTCCAATCGACACTCCTCAGATGGTGAGATTTTGATCGGGAAGGAGCAGGGGGGTGGGGAAGAGATAAATATTTCAGCTTTTTCTTTTTAAAATTCCTTCACCAGCCGCAGAAGAAACGCTGAGCAAGTGACCATCATCTGGGCTCCTGCCATTGTCACTCTGTAACTGGGCACTAGGAGGCACACAAGATCTCTCTCCTTGTAGTGAAAGAGTCTCGAAGCCATTCAGTGCTTCCTCTCCCCCTGCCCTCCCCCCCCCCCCCAGCTTCGCTAAACCCAATCCTGTCCTCACCCCGCCCCCACCCTCCCTTCTTCCCGAGTGTCTGTATCAGCAGAGGGTTGCCAACCCTCCCGGGTTGCCCTGGAGTCTCCCGGAACAGTAGAATAAACTCTGCGAGCAACCCGGGAGAGAAAAAAATCGCTCTGGCCTGACTCACAACAAACAGCAGGGCCGCAGCACGCCCTTGGGGCGCAATGCAGCCCGGGCGCATTTAACCTATAAAACCCACCCAATAGATAGAGCAGTTTCAGGAGCGCAGAGGACTGTGGGTATTGTAGCCGCCATTATTGATGAGTTGCTGTGAGGAACGATGCCTCAGGAAACCAATGGCGGGAGGCGGGATGGTTTGAGCTGGGGGGTCATGTGATGAAACCGCTGGGAACCTTATCCATGGGTCACAGGATGGTATGAGGAATCCTGGCACACATTTTTTTCTCCCCTCCGTCACTCAAGACTCTGACGACAGCGCCCCCTTCAGCTCTCCCAGCTGAGATCAGCATTAGACCAGAGAAACAGCGATTTACTTGTACTTCCTGCAATTTAGTATACTGTATTCGCTGCTCACGATGTGGTCTCCTCTACATTGGGGAGACCAAACGCAGATTGGGTGACCGCTTTGTGGAACACCTCCGTTCAGTCCGTAAGGGGGACCCCGAGCTCCCGGTGGCCTGTCACTTTAATTCACCGCTTCATTCCCACTCTGACCTCACCGTCCTCGGCCTATTACACTGTTCCACGGAAGCGCAGCGTAAGCTCGAGGAACAGCACCTCATCTTTCGTTTAGGCACGCTACAGCCCTCTGGACTCAATATCGAGTTCAACAATTTTAGATCATAACCTCAGCTCCAATCACATTTATATTTTATTTTTTCCATCCTTTTATTTGCCCCCCCCCACCTTTTTTTTCCTCCTAGAAGCTGGCAGCTGTCCTTCATTCTGCCAGTGGATTTCACACTTCTTTCAGCCTTAATCTGTCACATTAACACCACCTCTAGCCTTGCATATCTCTTAATGTCTCTTCATCTCCCCCTTTGTTCTTTTATCCCCTCCCCCTTTTCCCAGCTTTACCCTGGCCTTAAATCTATTTGATTTCCAGCTCTTCTCAGTTCTGACGAAAGGTCATCGACCTGAAACGTTAACTCTCTTTCTCTCTCCACGGATGCTGCCTGGCCTGATGAGTTTTTCCAGCGTTTTCTGTTGTTATTTCAGATTTCCAGCATCCGCAGTATTTTGCTATCGTATTAGGCCAGAGATCCCTGGCCCAAATGCCGCGGGCGGCACACAGGAGACGATTGCTTTCCTGTGGCAACATTACGCTGCTTCTGTACCTCGAGCGATTTGCAGATCGGCCAAGGGCCCTGTTCGTTCTTCCCCTCCCCACTTCCCCTGCCCCTGCACTTGCTTAAAATCTGTCACACGTCTCTAACTTTTTCCAGTTCTGACGAAAGGTCATCGACCTGAAACGTTAACTCTGCTTCTCTCTCCACTGCTGCTGCCTGACCTGCTGAGTGTTTGCAGCATTTTCTGTTTTAGCCCTGTATAAAAACCAGACCTTACCTTTCTGAAAGGAGACGTGCAGCCTGCAATGATACGGCGGGAGCTCCTGAGAGAGGTGTTGGAGGTGGGGGGGGGGGAAGAAAGAAGAATGGATCACATTAGTACACTGATTACTCATGCACCACTTGATACATCAGCAATGCTAGCTCCAAAAAGACAGAAGTAAAACGAAGAATTAAAACCTCCGAACGTATGTTACAGCCACGCAATAGAGACAAGTCTCCAAAGTGCAAACGCAGGATGACTCACTCAATAGAGCCATAGTTCATTCCTCGAATCAGCCTACAACTTCAATTAAGCTCGACACCATCCAGGACAAAGCAGCCCGCTTGATTGGCACCCCATCCACCACCTTAAACATTCACTCCCTCCACCACCGGCGCACCGTGGCTGCAGTGTGTACCATCTACAAGATGCACTGCAGCAACTCGCTAAGGCTTCTTCGGCAGCACCTCCCAAACCCGCGACCTCTTCCACCTAGAAGGACAAGGGCAGGAGGCGCATGGGAACGCCACCACCTCCAAGTTCACCTGCAAGTCACACACCATCCTGACTTAGAAGTATATCGCCGTTCCTTCATCGTTGCTGGGTCAAAATCCTGGAACTCCCTCCCTAACAGCACTGTGGGTGTACCTTCACCACCACCTTCTCAAGGGCAACTAGGGATGGGCAATAAATGCTGGCCTTGCCAGCGATGCCCACATCCCATAAACTAATTTTTTTTAATGGATCGGTTCAGACGACGGTGGATCACTAACCTATTTGATCTCGTCCTTTGCAAACCGACAGTCTCCCAGGGTTGCCAACCCTCCCGGATTGTTCTGGAGTCTCCCGGAATTATAGAATAAACTCTGCAAGCAACCCAGTAGAGGACTCTCCCGGACACTAGTTAGGCCACAGCTAGAATACTACGTACAGTTCTGGTCACCACATTACAGGAAAGATGTGATTGCACTAGAGGGGGTACAGAGGAAATTTATGAGGATGTTGCCAGGACTGGAGAATTTTAGCAATGAGGAAAGATTGGATAGGCTGGGGTTGTTTTCTTTGGAACAGAGGAGGCTGAGGGATTTAATTGAGGTGTATAAAATGATGAGGGGCCTCGATAGAGTGGATAGGAAGGACCTATTTCCCTTAGCAGAGAGGTCAATAACCAGGTAACATAGATTTAAAGTAATTGGTCGAAGGATTAGAGGGGAGTTGAGGAGAACCTTTTTCACCCAGAGGGTGGTGGGGGTCTGGAACTCACTGCCTGAAAAGGTGGTAGAGGCAGAAACCCTCATCACATTTAAAAAGTACTTGGATATGCACTTGAAGTGCCGTAAACTGCAAGGCTACGGACCAAGAGCTGGAAAGTGGGATTAGGCTGGATGGCTCTTTTTCAGCCGGCACAGACACGATGGGCCGAATGGCCTCCTTCTGTGCCGTAAATTTTATAATTCTACAACCCGGGAGACATAACACGGCCTAGGATACGATGCAGCCCTGGTGCATCGAACCAATAAAATGACCCAATAAATAGAGCAGTTCCTGGTGCACAGAGGATTCTGGGTATTGTAGCCGCCATCATTGACTCATTGCCACACGGGATGACGCATCAGGCAACCAATGGCAGGAGTGGGTTGGGAGGCCATGTGATGAAACCTCCGGGAATACAGTCCAACCAGAGGGTGGCAACTCTACTGTCTCCCCATTACAGGTAGCACTTCATTGGCTGTAAAGTGCTTTGAGACTTAGCTGGTGATCGTGGACAGGAATGGCATGGACGTTATCCAACACAAATCGAATGTCGTTACAGGAATTTCAGCTGTCGTTTGACTGCGCCGGGAATCGTTTCCACAAGATGGGCTGGGATGAAGACAGCCCTTCGGCCCATCCGATTTCACCTCATCACCTGGCCCCGCTGACTTCCTGATTTAGCACCTAGCTGTTCCTTAAATGACTCCAGTCTCCTGGCCTCAACCACTCTATCCTGGCGCTCGTCCCAGCTGACGACCCCTCTCTCAACGTCTGTCCTACATTTGCCCTTTGCAGCTTTGAACCTGTGGCCTTTTGCTCCCTGCATGACCCACGAAATGCTCGCTTCTTCCAGATATTGAGCTCTCAATCCAGGTCTTTCCTCAATGAACTGCGCTTTGATGAGTAAATATTACACAATCGAAAAGAAAGAACTTGTATTTCTACAGCACTTTTCACCACCTCGGGACGTCCCAAAGCGCTTTACAGCCAATGAAGTACTTTTGAAGGGTAGTCACTGTTGTAATGTGGGTCAGCCTGTTATTAGAGGCTTGAATTCTACCTGCAGCTATTTGGCAGCTTCCTCAGTTTATTTTTTTTGTTGCGCAAGTGGATCATAGAACTGGACAAAAGTACAATCCCTGCGTCAGTTTAATATTGGTTTTGGAGTCAGAAGGTCGTGGGTTTGGGGCCCACTCCAGAACGTGAGAACATAATCCAGGCTCCGCCGCACTGTCGGAGGGTCAGTACTGAGGGAGTGCTGCACTGTCGGAGGGGCAGTACTGAGGGAGCGCCACAGTGTCGGAGGGGCAGTACTGAGCGCCGCACTGTCAGAGGGGCAATACTGAGGGAGCGCAGCACTGTCGGAGGGGCAGTACTGAGGGAGCGCAGCACTGTCGGAGGGGCAGTACTGAGGGAGTGCTGCACTGTCGGAGGGGCAGTACTGAGGGAGTGCTGCACTGTCGGAGGGGCGGTACTGAGGGAGCGCTGCACTGTCGGAGGGGCAGTACTGAGGGAGCGCCGCACTGTGGGAGGGGCAGTACTGAGGGAGCACTGCACTGTGGGAGGGGCAGTAGAGGGAGCGCTGCACTGTGGGAGGGGCAGTACTGAGGGAACGCAGCACTGTGGGAGGGGCGGTACTGAGGGAGCGCTGCACTGTCGGAGGGGCGGTACTGAGGGAGCGCCGCACTGTCGGAGGGGCGGTACTGAGGGAGTGCTGCACTGTCGGAGGGTCGGTACTGAGGGAGCGCCGCACTGTCGGAGGGGCGGTACTGAGGGAGCGCTGCACTGTCGGAGGGGCGGTACTGAGGGAGCGCTTCACTGTCGGGAGGGGCAGTACTGAGGGAGCACCGCACTGTCGGAGGGGCAGTACTGAGGGAGCGCTGCACTGTCGGAGGGGCAGTACTGAGGGAGCGCCGCACTGTCGGAGGGGCAGTACTGAGGAAGTGCTGCACTGTCAGAGGGGCGGTACTTCGTGTGAGATGTTAAATCAAAGGCTGCCTGTTGATTTTTTTTTTTATTCACGTGGATGTTAAAGTTCCCATGCCACTGTTCAAAGAAGAACAGAAAGTTCTCCCGGTGTCCTGCGCAACATTTCTTCGTCAACCAACGCAGGTCTTTCGTCTCATTTGTTGTTCCTGGGATCTTGCTGTGCACAACATGGCTGCCATGTTTGCCAACCTAACCATTCACTGTACGTCCGAAAGACGTTGGCAAGGTGCAACTTCATTCTGTACCACGTGGCACACAGTGACAGGCTGGTGCAAGGGAAACGCTGCAGCTGCTTAAAATAACTTTTAGGAAAAGTTTACCGCTTACTGAAAAGTTGAGGTCGGCTATGTTCACATTCATCCCGGTGGCCCGCTTTAAGTTGTCGTCGTGCGACACAACCACTTCTTCATCTTTGGTCATGTGACAGTCGAGCTCCAGCATGTCCGTTCCCAACTGCACGGCACTGAAACGGTTAAACGGGACAAGGTCAGTTAACTTACAAGTACCAAGGAACGAGTTACAAGCGCAAGCTTTTATTTGAATGCAAGTTATAACGTCACTGCTGTTAAGAAGAAATGGCCGACAGATTTTCCAGTCCTCGCTTCCTGCGCAGCTTGACTGACTTCCAGTCAGCTGCTTGCAGCCCAATCCACATCCCACATATTTTCCCCAATATTCCGCTGGTTGACATGCAGATAAGCCCCATCACTGCTCGCACACTGAACTGGGCTGTAATGGGCTCACGGGGCTCGGTGTCAATCTCTGTCTGATAACGCTCCTCCGAAACGCCTTGGGACGCTTTACTACAGCAAAGGTGCTATATAAATGCAGGTTGCTGTTGTTGTAAACCAACATGAAGGACAGAGACGTCATCAGCAGCTTAGAACTCTGTTATCTGAATCCTCAGCTCAGATTACAGCCTTCAAGTAACTGCCTTGTATCACTCATTATTTATGTGGTTTCTATTTTACCCATTCTCTTTTTAAACCGCGGTCAGCGAGTGCAGCCCCGAGTCTGCTTCCCGCTGACGTCAACCACAACCTGCCTCAGTAGAGTACCTTTAGGATGAAAAAATAAACTCCCTGTGCTGCGTAAGTGTCAGCCGTGGCTCAGTGGGCAGCACTCTCGCCTCTGAGTCAGAAGGTTGTGGGTTCAAGTCCTACTCCAGGGACTGGCGCACATAATCCAGGCTGACACTCCAGTGCAGTGCTGAGGGAGTGCTGCACTGTCAGAGGTGCAGTCTTTCGGATGAGACGTTAAACCGAGACCCCCGTCTGCTCTCTCAGGTGGACTCAAAAGATCCCGTGGCACTATTTCGAAGAAGAGCAGGGAAGCGCTCCCTGGTGAATATTTATCTCTCAATCAAACAAAACAGATTATCTGGTCATCATCTCATTACCGTTTTGTGGGACCTTGCTGTGTGCAAATTGGCTGCCACACTTCCCTACATTGCAGCAATGACTACATTACACTGGGGGGGGGGAAAGAGAAAGAGGAGTGCTCACAAAAAAGGATTTCTAAATTGAGTTGTTAGAAATTAGGGGTATTTAAAATGTATATGGTTATGCGAATGAAATTGTGACGCAAATAATACTGCGTTTAGATGACTGTATTAGAACTTGAGACAAAAGTGTCTCTTCAGACTAGTATTAGAATAGATGCTTAGAATTTGCTGATGTTTTTGGTTCCCTGTGGACGTTATAAAATTCTGCACTGCGGCAAGTCACATATGACCTTGTTTCCCAGGCTAGCTATCTGCTGTTTGTAAGCTAGGATTTCGACTTTGTTTTATGTATCTTTAATATGACCAACTAAGGCCCAATGCCTATGTTCCTTCCATTACCGCTAATAACCATATTATAATGCTAAGTTAGGATTCTGACTTTGTTTAACAAAAACCTGCGTTAAAATGTGTAAGTTAACCAGTGTGTGAGAATAGAATAGAGGATATCTTTGGGAATTTAATGGTACAATAGTCTGATAATGGAATGAAAGAGTTAGTTTTGCACAGCTAAGCTGCATGAACAGCTTGAACATAAATAACTGATAATAAGTAGCTACGAACATCTGAAGGCTGAGAATGGCCTGTCTGACTCCAAACTTGGGAGGACAAGGACGGGAGAGATAGGAGGAAATCAGATGGATGGGCCTTCAGAATGGATAAACAGGAAAGATGTGAGGGAAAGCATGAGACCCCCTTTAGGGGAGGGCTTTCATCTGAAAGCTAAGACAAAGAACTCGACACACCATTGGGCACCTTGTTTTAAGGGGAACCTCTATAGGTTAAATGGTCCTGTCCATATTCTACATCAGGCCCACCCCTAAAAAAAGAGAATAAAAGCAAGAACCTAAAGAGGCCTTAGCACAGACGGTGAAGCGGAGAGCTTCCAAGAGTGATCAATGGTCTAACACTCTTCCGAGGGCGGACCCAGTTTAACACTCTTGGCGGTTCTAGAAGAGAGGGAGGGAGGGAGGAAGGCCGTAAGCCGAAGAGCTGTTCGCACACGCCGGCCGTCTGTCCGACCGATTGGGACTGGTACCAGCTGCTCGTCATGGTCGTATGTTTTCGCTGTATAACTAGTGTGTTATATTCCATCTTAAACTCCGATTAAACGCAATATACCCACCATATTGGTTTGCACTCGATCCTGATTATTTGAAAGGCCAGAGATAAGCTAATATCAACAAATTGGCTAATCTCAACAAGTATATAGAATCATACCGCACAGAATGAGACCATTTGGCCCATCGTGCCTGTGCCGGCTCTTTGAAAGAGCTCTCCAATTAGTCTCACTCTCCCCCACTCTTTCCCCACAGCCTTGCAGATCTTTCCTTTTCAAGTATTTATCCGATACCCTCTTGAAAGTTATGATTCAATCTGCTTCCACCGCCCTTTCAGACAGTTCGTTCCAGATCATCATAACTCGCTGCGTAAAAAAATTCTCATCTCCCCTCAGGTTCTTTTGCCAATTATCTTAAATCTGTGTCCACTGGTTACCGACCCTTCTGCCAGTGGAAACAGTTTCTCCCTCTCTACTCTATCAAAACCTCTCAAAATTTTTGAACACCTCTATTAAATCTCCCCTTAATCTTCTCTGCTCTAAGAAGAACAACCCCAGCTTCTCTAAATCTCTCCATATAACTGAAGTCCCTCATCCCTGGTATCATTCTAGTAAATCTCCTCTGCTCCCTTTCCAAGGCCTTGACATCCTTCCTAAACTGTGGTGCCCAGAATTGGACGCAATACTCCAACTGACGCCTAACCAGCAATTTATAAAGGTTGAGCAGAACTGCCTTGCTACGTTAAAGCTTCTTATGAGGAGAGATTGAGTAGATTGGGCCTATACTCTCTGGTGTTTAGAAGAATGAGAGGTGAAACAGATAAGATTCTGAGGGGGATTGACAGGGTAGATACTGAGAGATTGTTTCCCATGGCTGGAGAGTCGAGAACTAGGGGGGGCACAGTCTCAGGGTAAGGGGTCAGCCTTTAAGACCGAGATGAGCAGGAATTTCTTCACTCAGAGGGCGGTGAATCTTTGGAATTCTCTACCCCAGAGGGCTGTGGAGGCTCAGTCGTTGAGTATATTCAAGGCTGAGAGCGATAGATTTTTGGACTCTAGGGGAATCGAGGGATATGGGGATCGGGCGGGAAAGTGGAGTTGAGGTCGAAGATCAGCCATGATCTTATTGAATGGCGGAGCAGGCTCGAGGGGCTGTATGGCCGACTCCTGCTCCTAATTCTTCTGTTCTTATTATAACTGACGTGAAAGACGAATGAAAAAGGGGGAATGAGCATCCCACTGTTCTGTGATGCCATCTACATTAATGCTCAATAGGAGCAGATTAAAGTTTAAGACTTATTTGAGTTTGAGTTTCTTCAATTCTCTTCTCTTTCGCTTGTGCTTCTCTTGTTTCGATAAACCAAAGCAGTGATTATGACATTACGTTAATTATACAGTTGGTCTCACCACAGTTATTTGTTCCAACATTCCCGTCCAAATTCCCCCCCCCCCCCTCCCCCTCCCTCCCCTCCCCTCCGGAAGGTGGTGACTCATCCTGCAGTTCAGCTTCACATCCCTCCAGTACCTCAGCACAAGAGGCACTTCATGAGTGAGGCAGCAGGTTTCTTGCCCATGGTGTGGGGCTGGGGGCAGTCACAAGGGAGCTCGACCCTGTCCTTTCTCGAAGTCGACCTGTGCACGCTTCCAGTAAGGTGAGGGTGGGCGGGGTGGAAGGTCACTGAAATGCGATCAGGATTAGGAACCATCACTGTTTGGGATTTTGTGACCATTGCTTTTCCCCACAGAGAGGATATAAAAAAAAGATATACATTTAAAATGTTGGGTTTTAAAAGCAAAGCGCATTCACACAAGGTTTTATTTTTTTTTAAAAAGCACAGATACAAAAGGTGGTTAAAACGCTAATCAGCTAGGCAATAAAACTGTTTCCCCCCACAAGCTGTAAACAATAAGCATTTTCTGAGCCGGTCTCAGCAATCGCTAAACTCCTCACACCCACTGTGTTGGGAAGTCTCTAGTCCTGGGAACTCGGCAGGGGTTGTCTGGCATAGCCCTTCTCTCTGGTTGTGAACACGGGGAATTAAGACGGGGATAGAAACACCCACTGACGGTCAGGTTCTTAAACAGATGCAGGGAGCTGGTTAAAAGTTACTTTTGGATAAGTCAAGCAAGGTGACCCACCGATGTAGGAAAGTGTATCGAGTTCATTATTTTGTATTACTATGTAAAGATCAGTTATATGGATTGAATTAAGTGAGGGAACGATCATATTAGGAAATAAAGCAGTGAAACATCTGGCCTCACCTTACCAAGTGTTTCCTTGGCCTACCTTTGAAAAGATTGGAGGGGTGCATGTGGGGGGCATATGCGAAAGACTTGAATATCCAGTTCAGATCATATAGATAGATATTGGGAAGTATGGGTGCACTCCTAAACTTAAAGACACTCAGACCACTTACAGCAGTGACCAGCGCTGCTGTATCGGAGAGAATAACTTTAAGGCAAAATCCCAAACTTGTAACAGGACCTCACCTACTCTGGCTGATTTTTCACCCCTTCATAGGTCACGATCACGGATGCCAATTTTAGCTGTAACACGAGTTCGCTCAGAATAGACCAGCAATTTAACTTGGCACCTTCGGAGTCTGCATGGCTCAGTAACACACCCATTTGGGGGTGGGGGCGGGGCAGGAGGAGGGAGGGCAAAGAGAAGCAGAACTTTGTTTTGTCGACACAATTTTCCAAATCTCTGTTTTTACAAATTGAAAACTACACCCAGTCGTAGTTTTTCTTATCCAGACCTGATTCAGATGAGTTCACCAAAGTTTCTGCAAGCGTATCAGAATTAAACAGTTCCCTCCTTCTCCTCCCCAATCTCCTCCCTTTTCTCACCTCACCTCCTAAAGACTCTTGATAGAATCTTACAGCACAGAAGGAGGCCATTCGGCCCATCGTGCCTGTGCGGGCTCTTTGAAAGAGCTCTCCAATTACTCCCACTCCCCCGCTCTTTCCCCATAGCCCTGCAAAAGTTTCCTTTTCAAGTATTTATCCAATTCCCTTTTGAAAGTTCCTATTGAATCACCTTCCAGATTGCAACAGCTCGCTGCGTAAAAAAATTCTCCTCACTTCTCTTTTGGTTCTTTTTGCCAATTATCTTAAATCCGTGTCCTCTGGTTACCGACCTTGTTGATGTACAGTTCTACCGGCTTTGGCAGCACCTCGCCTACATGACTTCACCCAATTGGTCATTCTTCAAATATGAGCCGAGAGAATGCTGGCAAGCCACCTGATCAGGAGGAGCATCAGAGACTTGCCTGATCGGACCAGGACGACCATCTCAGTCAAGCTCGAGTAGATAGAGAGAGAAACTGTTCCCATTAGCAGAAGAGTCTGAAGGAAAAAATTTGCAGGGCTACAGGGAAAGGGCGGGGGAGTGGCTCTAGCAGAGAGCTGGCACGGCCTCGACGGACCGAATTGCCTTTTCCGTGCTGTAACCGTTCTATGATTCACATACCGAGATCAAATAAAAAAAGGCGAGGCAGCTTCACAGAATCCCCACAGTGCAGATAGAGGCCATTTCGGCCCATCGAGCCTGCACCGACACATATCCCACCCTATCCCCGTAACCCCACGTATTTAATCCCCCTAACACTAAGGGTCAATTTATCATAGCCAAATCAACCTAACCCGCACATCTTTGGACTGTGGGAGGAAACCGGAGCACCCGGAGGAAACCCACGCAGACACGGGGAGAATGTGCAAACTCCACACAGACAGTCACCTGAGGCCGGATTCGAACCCGGGTCCCTGGCGCTGTGAGGCAACAGTGCTAACCACTATGCCACCGTGTTGCCAGAGGTACAAAGTGCTGATGCTCAGAGGGGTGGTTCATATGCAGGTCAATGATTCACCACATAGCCAAATCAGGCCCCGAGAGGCTAGAACTATCAGTAAAGATTGAACAGGCTGGGGCTCTTTCCTCTAGAAAAGACAAGGCTGAGGGGTGACCAGATAGAGGTCCTTAATATTATGAAGGGATTTGATAGGGTAGAGACAATGTTTCCAAAACTAGGGGCCATAAATATAAGATAGTCACTAATAAATCCAATAAGGAATTCAGGAGAAACTTCTTTACATAGGTTAGATACGGCACAGAAACAGGCCATTCGGCCCAGTCAGTCCATGCCGGCGTTTATGCTCCACTCGAGCCTCCTCCCGTCTTTCCTCATCTAAATCCATCAACGTAACCCTCTATTCCCTTCTCCCTCATATGCTTGTCTAGCCTCCCCTTAAATCCATCTATACTATTCGCTTCAACCACTCCCTGTGGTAGCGAGTTCCACATTCTCACCACTCTCTGGGTAAAGAAGTTTCTTCTGAATTCCCTATTGGATTTCTTGGTGACTATCTTATATTGATGGCCTCTAGTTATGCTCTTCCCCCACAAGTGGAAACATTCTCTCTGTATCCACTCTATCAAAACCTTTCATAATTTTAAAGACCTCTATTAGGTCACCCCTCAGCCTTCTTTTTTCAAGAGAAAAGAGACCCAGCCTGTTCATCCTTTCCTGATCGGTATAACCTCTCATTTCTGGTATCATCCTTGTAAATCTTCTCTCCACCCTCTCCAGTGCCTCTATATCCTTTTTATAATATGGTGACCAGAACTGTACAGAGTACTCCAAGTGTGGTCTAACCAAGGTTCGATACAGGTTTAGCATAACTTCCCTACTTTTCCATTCTATCCCTCTAGAAATAAACCCTAGTGCTTGGTTTGCTTTTTTTTTATATAGCCTTGCTGACCTGCGTCGCAACTCTTAGTGATTTGTGTATTTGTACTCCGAGATCCCTTTGTTCCTCTTCCCCACCTGGACTCGCACCCTCCAAGTAATAAGCGACCTCCCTATTCTTCCTACCAAAATGTAACACCTCACATTTATCTGTGTTGAACTTTATTTGCCAATTACCCAGAGAGTGGTGAGAATCTGCGAACAGCAGCGGTGCAAGTCATGGGGAAGCTAGATAAACACACGAGGGAGAAGGGAGTAGAAGGTTATAGGGCGGGAGGAGAATCGTGCGGAGAATAAACACCAGCGCGGACTAGTTGGGCCGAATGGCCTGTTTCTGTGCTGGACGCTCAATGTAATCAGGTCCCAGAAACAATCACGTGGGTAGCACAGGTTGTGAAACTTCCCCAAGAGGGAGAGAATTGCCTCAGCCCGCACACCCGCCTCGAATGCCCAGTGCTAAAGTAGGACCGTAGGGTAAGGGGACACAAGATATGGGATAGCAAGAACAACATTTTTTATAAATATTTATGCAAGATATTGCACAGGCTTTTCCCAGCAGTCAACATGGGAAATATTTAACTTGGCTCACAGCAACCTGCACCTGTTTTGTTTTAGAAAATAGAACCCCCCCCCCAAAAAAAGACTAATAGAAACCGTCAAAAAAAAGTCCCAGATTGTGTGCAACAGTCACACTTACATGTGCAATAAAGGAAAAGACTTGCGTTTCTATAGCGCCTTTCATGAGCTCAGGACATCCCAAAGCGCTTTACAGCCAATGAAGTACTTTTTTGAAGTGTCGTCACTGTTGTAATGTAGCAAATGCAGCAGCCAATTTGCACACAGCAAGCTCCCACAAACAGCAATGTGATAATAACCAGATAATCTCTTTTAGTGATGTTGATTGAGGGATAAATATTGGCCCCAGGACACCGGGGAGAACTCCCCTACTCTTCTTCGAAAAAGTGGCTGTGGGATCTTTTATGTCCACCTGAGAGGGCAGACGGGGCCTCGGTTTGACGTCTCATCTGAAAGACGGCACCGCCGACAGTGCAGCACTCCCTCAGCCCTGCACTGGGAGTGTCAGCCTAGATTTTGTGCTCAAATCGCTGGCGAGGGACTTGAACCCACAACCTTCTGACTCAGAGGCGAGGGTATTGCCCACTGAGCCACAGCTGATTGAGGTGTGGGAGGGATGAAGAACGCTTAGCAAACAAGAGAGATAAACACAATTAGCTCCCAAGAAACCCACCATTGTAAATGCTTGCTGTGTTGGTTTGATTCCGTGTCTAATCCCATCATGCGGCTGTCTGATCCCATGCCACACATTCCTCCAGGTTTAAGGCATTTCAATGAAAATGCATCAGTAACCTCGCTGAAGGTTATTTTATGTTTTATGTTTGGGAAAGCAATGCCAATCAGCCATCGGAGCCCCTCCCTCAACCACCTACATTTATATAGTCCTGCACCCCCAGTCTCCTGTTCCAACCCAATTCGGTAAATGGAGAGCCAGTCTTTGGCACGGGTATTTTCTAAATCAGTCTTCAAAAATTCTTCATTGAATTCTCTCCCACCGCCCCTCCACCCAACCCCGACCCTGACCAACAATTACTGCCCGTGAGGTACTGGGGGTCTGATGCTGCCGAGGGAAATGTGAAAAACAATCATGATGCATCTGTTTACCCACAAAGTAACTACTGAAAGTGAGGCAATTATAGACTGGCACCTTACAGAGTCAGCTCGGCTCAGTGGGTCGCACTCTCACCTCAGAGTCAGAAGGTTGTGGGTTCAAGCCCCACTCCAGAGATTGAGCAGATGATCTAGGCTGACACTCCCAGCCCAGCGCAGTACCGAGCGGGCCCGGCACTGTCAGAGGTGCCGTCTTTCGGATGAGACGTTAAACCGAGGGCCCCGTCTGCCCTCTCGGGTGGATGTAAAATATCTCATGGCACTGGTTTTTTTTTTTGGAGAGTTCTCCTAGCAGCTTGGCCAATCATCCATTAAACAACATTAAAAACAGACTATCTGCTCATTTATCTCATTGCTGTTTCTGGGAGCTTGCTGTGCACAAGTTGGCTGCTGCGTTTGCCTACATTGCAACAGTGACGGCACTGCTTAGTGTCGGCCGTGGCTCAGTGGGCAGCACACTCGCCTCTGAGTCAGAAGGTCGTGGGTTCATAGTCCCACTCCAGGGACTTAAGCTCATAAAGCTGGGCTGACACTGCCAGTGCAGTACTGGGGGAGTGCTGCACTGTCAGAGGTGCCGTCTTTCGGATGAGACGTTAAACCGAGGCCCCGTCTGCGCCCTCAGGTGGACGTAAAAGATCCCATGGCATTATTTCGAAGAAGAGCAGGGGAGTTATCCCCGGTGTCCTGGGGCCAATATTTATCCCTCAACCAACATCACTAAAAACAGATTATCTGGTCATTATCACATTGCTGTTTGTGGGAGCTTGCTGTGCGTAAACTGGCTGCTGTGTTTCCCACATTACAACAGTGACTACACTTCAAAAGTACTTCATTGGCTGTAAAGCACTTTGGGATATCTGGTGGTCGTGAAAGGCGCGATAGAAATGAAAGTCTTTCTCTCTTTCTTTTTTCTTCTTCTTTCTTTCTCCCTGAACAAAGTTGTGCGTTACCTTGGAGATTTGGCAGTTCCTTCTCTCTTCTCCCCCGCCCCCCTCCCCCCCTTAAACAATAAAGCCTTTCAATTACAAATGTGAATGGGAATTTTTTGTAAGACAGGCCTCCTAGGTTTCCACGGTAACGCTGTGCTCTTTTTTTTCTTCCTTTCTTGCAAAGGATTGACTTCAAAATCTTAAATTGGTGCTGGAGATGGAGGTTAATGATGTTTGATTCTCGGGTAATGCAGCCGAGTCCCTGTTTTTAATTTCACTCTTTTAATCATTCATCTAATTCCAGAATCAATTATAAAGCATTTTTTTAAAAAAATCAACTTCATCAAAAGTTTTGTAAAATCCAAAAGCCCCATTTATATTAAAAAAAACTTGCATTTACAGAATACTTTTCACATCCTCCGAATGCCCCAAAGCGCTTCACAGTCAATGAAATTCTTTAGAAAGAAAGAAAGACTTGCATTTCTATAGCGTCTTTCACGACCACCGGACATCGGACATCTCAAAGCGCTTTACAGCCAATTAAGTACTTTTTGAAGTGTAGTCACTGTAGTAATGCAGCAGCCAATTTGCGCACAGCAAGCTCCCACAAACAGCAATGTGATAATGACCAGATAATCTGTTTTTTAGTGATGTTGGTTGAGGGATAAATATTGGACTGGACACCGGGGAGAACTCCCTGCTCTTCTTCGAAATAGTGGCCGCGGGATATTCTACATCCACCCGAGAGAGCAGCCTGGGCCTCGGTTTAACGTCTCATCCGAAAAATGGCACCTCTGACAGTGCAGCACTCCCTCAGCACTGCACTGGAGTGTCAGCCTCGCTTTATGTGTTCAAGTCCCTGGAGTGGGACTCGAACCCACAACCTTCTGACTCAGAGGCGAGAGTGCTGCCCACTGAGCCACAGCTGACACAAGGAGACCAAGTGCTGGTGGTGGCAACGAAGGTCAGAATTCCCACCCATCAGGTGACCAATTTGACGCTTCCCTCTTGACCCGAGGTTTTCTTCTTTGGAAGTGTTGGCTTGCGGTAGGTCTATATGAAATATAAATAAACCAACACTTCTAGCTTTTGGATCAGTGGGAGATAATAAAGTCTTTCTGTATAATAAGGAAGCAGGAACTCACCAGAGGTGAGTCTAAGCTCATAGGGGGCCCTGGATATAGTTGGGGGCCCTGGATATAGTTTTTGAAGCACACCTTTTGTCATACACACATCTTTGGAGATGGAGGACAAGTTGAGAAGGCTGTTAAAAAAAACCTGGAATCTTTGGCTTTATAAATAGATGAAGAGAGTACAAAAGCAAGGAAGTTATGCTAAACCTTTATAAATCCCTGGTTAGGCCTCAGCTGGAGTATTGTGTCCAATTCTGGGGAACCGCACTTTAGGAAGGATGTCAAGACCTTGGAGAGGGTGCAGAGGAGATTTACTAGAGTGGTACCGGGGACGAGGCACTTCAGTTATGTGGAGTGACTGGAGAAGCTGGGAATTGTTCTCCTTAGAGCAGAGAAGGTTAAGAGGAGATTTAATAGAATCATAGAATAGTACAGCACAGAAGGAGGCCATTCGGCCCATCGAGTCTGCGCCGGCTCTTTCGAAGAACAATCCAGTCAGTCCCACTCCCCCGCTCTTTCCCCATATCCCTGCAATTTTTTCTCCTTCAAGTATTTATCCAATTCCCTTTCGAAGGCTACTATTGAATCTGTTTCCACCGCCCTATCAGGCAGCGCATTCCAAATCCTAACCACTCGTTGCGTAAAAAAGTTTTTCCTCATGTCGCCTCTGGTTCTTTTGCCAATCGCCTTAAATCTGTGCCCTCTGGTTATCAACGCTTCCGCCAATGGATCAGCCTCTCCCTATTTACTCCATCCAAACCCTTCCTGATTTTAAACACCTCTATCGAATCTCCTCTGAGCCGTCTCTGCTCCAAGGAGAACAGTAGAGGTGGTCAGAATGAGGAGGGGTTTTGATAGAGTAAATAGGGAGAAAATATTTCCAGTGGCAGGAGGGTCAGTAACCAGAGGACACAGAGCCAAGATCATTGGTAAAAGAACCGGGAGGGTGGGGTAGATGAGAATTTTTTAACGCAGCGAGTTATTATGATCGGGAGCGCGCTGCCTGAAAGGGCGGCGGAAGCAGATTCAATAGTAACTTCCAAAAGGAAATTGGATAAATACTTGAAAAGGAAAAAAAAAATTGCCGGGCTGTGGGGAAAGAGCGGGGGAGAGTGGGACTAATTAGACGGCTCTTTCAGAGAGCCGGCACAGGCACGATGGGCCGAATGGTCTCCTTCTGTGCTGTATGATTCGAAATAAAATTTTCCAATAACGTGCACCTCCAGATTGAAGCTCCTTGTACACCTGGATACAAGATTGCGACAAACATTACAATTTAAATAGCCAGTAAACAGTAAAACGTAGAACAATACTGCTCACGGGGGACCGTCTCTCTCTCCAAGGCAAACATCACGACTGACCAAATCCTGCGACTGAACCCTACACCAAACTATTCTGCTCTTCAAGCCAATCCCTAGGGGTGGGAGTGAAGCAGCACTCCACCCGATTCAGAGATCATTCACGGACATCTGAAGTCAGAATGTTCTCAGACTCCAATTTCACTAAATTTTCAATAATGGACCTAATTCCTGTTTCACTTTAAAGATTAGGATCTCGCAGTTTTGGGAGGACGGAGTATTCAAAGGCGCTAAGGCACCTGACTAAGATTTCACACGCTTTTACTGGGAAACACTATAAGCTGAGTCAGCGCTGCACTGCACTACACTGGCGTGTTAACTCTTTCACTCATGGGTGCCGACTTCAAATGGCCAATGATCTGTGCCCAGTTTCTCTTCTCTCCCACCCTGGCCGATGAAAGGGCGGAGAGTGGAGTGGAGAATTCAGGAGCCGGATTTGGCTAATCGCCATCAATGATGGGTCCGGGTCTCCAGTAGCGGCACAGGAAGGAAAGAGGGTGGAGGGGAAGGGAGGGTTTTGAAACAGTGATGTAAAAATAAAACACAGTCACGCGGTCAAAAGAGCGGCAGCATGTTGCGCGTGGGATTGGTGGATCGTGGCCAACCACAAGCGTCCGACACAGATCCCCACTGTGATCCTCACGAGGCTCTCACACCCGCTGGCTCAAGAGCAACCTCGCTGGAGGCCCTGGTACAAATGTTTCCTTTTTCTGTGTCTCTCTCCTCCCACGACTCTCAGCATCCTGATCAGAGAGAGGAGGGGAGAGTAAAAGAGAAACCAAACATGACCGGTGGCCTCCCGAAGAAGAAAAACTGTCCATGCAAGGTCAGGGGTCAGGGGAGGGCCATAAACAAGATTTTATATTTCAATCTTCAATGAGAACTCCATTATTGTTGCAGCACACGACTACCAGGATGGTAGACGGTGAACCAGATGGGCTGCGGTCTTTTCCCGTCGAGCAGTTCCAGATGTTCCCATCTTCAAAAATACTTGGAAACTCGGTCACCGCCAGACTCAACTTCTCAATCGCCACCTTACCAGGCTGCCGTGATCCACCATACACGGCTCCAACTCCTGTCCTTCACCACCATCACTCCCATAGTCGCTGACTCCGTCCCCCCAGTATATCAAAGACAAAACCTTCATTCACTCATCCCTCAACCGCCTTGCCCCCCACCTTACCTCTGCGACCTCCTCCGGCCCCCGCCAACCCCACTCGATGCTCCTTGCTACCTCCAATTCTCGCCTCCCGAGCACCGCTCTCTCCTTCCGCTCCATCATAGCCTTCAGCCGCTTTGACCTTGCTCTCTGGAACGCTCTCCCGTAACCCTACACCTTGTTACTTTTCTCCACAACTTCTGAAGCCTTGTTTTTTGATCATCTCCCCTAACTGTCCTGTCGGTGCTCGGTGTCCATTTCTCCTCTTGGATTACATTACACAGGATATACGGCACAGAAACAGGCCATTCGGCCCAACCAGTCCATGCCGGCGTTTATGCTCCACTCGAGCCTCCTCCCGTCTTTCCTCATCTAAATCTATCAGCATAACCCTCCATTCCCTTCTCCCTCATATGCTTGTCGAGCCTCCCTTTAAATGCATCTATACTTTTCGCTTCAACCACTCCCTGTGGTAGCGAGTTCCACATTCTCACCACTCTTTAGGTAAAGAAGTTTCTTCTGAATTCCCTATTGGATTTCTTGGTGACTATCTTATATTGATGGCCTCTAGTTTTGCTCTTCCCCACAAGTGGAAACATTCTCTCTGTATCCACTCTATCAAAACCGTTCATAATTTTAAAGACCTCTATTAGGTCACCCCTCAGCCTTCTTTTTTCCAAGAGAAAAGAGACCCAGCCTGTTCATCCTTTCCTGATATGTATACCCTTGCATTTCAGGTATCATCCTTGTAAATCTTCTCTGCACCCTCTCCAGTGCCTCTATGTCCTTTCTATAATATGGCGACCAGAATATGGGAGACACCTCGGGACATTTACCACGTTAAAAGCACTGTATAAATGTAAATAAGTAACTTGTTGATGAGCAAGCTTACTCATTGTCCATTGGTGAGTTAGGACATTTGCTGGCCCAGGCATGATGGGCCGAATGGCCTCCTCTGTGCTGTATCATTCAATGATTCTGTGACAAGCGTAACATTTCATTTCCTAGCTGCATTCTATCTGCTAATTACTAATTATTTTCAACAGTTCACTTACAGCAGACTGCTTAGGCACTCCCACTCACTATAGTCTCCGTCCATTCTGCACAGCTGCATAACAATTCCATCAACAACAACTTTCATTTATACAGCGCCTTTAACGTAGCAAAATGTCCCGAGGCGCTTCACAGGAGCGTTAGCAATAAAAAATATTTTTGACACCGAGGCAAAGAAAGAGACAGATGACCAAAAGCTTGGTCAAAGATGTAGGTTTTAAGGAGCATCTTAAAAGGAGGAGCGAAAGGTAGAGAAGTCTAGGGAGGGAATTCCAGAGCTTAGGGCCTAGGCAACTGAAAGCACGGCCGCCAAAGGCGGAGCGATTAAAATCGGAGATGCGCAAGAGGCCAGAATTGGAGGAGCGCAGAGATCCCGAAGGCTTGCAGGGCTGGAGGAAGTTACAGAGATAGGGAGGGGCGAGGCCACGGAGGGATTTGAAAACAAGGATGAGGATTTTTAAATTGAGGCGTTGTCGGACCGGGAGCCAATGTAGGTCAGCGAGCACAGGGGTGATGGGTGAACGGGACTTGGTGCGAGTTAGGATAAGGGCATCAGAGTTTAGGATGACCTCAAGTTTATGGAGGGTGGAAGATGGGAGGCCGGCCAGGAGAGCACTGGAATAGTCGAGTCTGGAGGTAACAATGGCAAGGATGAGGGTTTCAGTGGCCGATGTGCTGAGGCAAGGCCGGTGTTGGGCAACGTTACAGAGGTGGAAGTAGGCGGTGTTGGCGATGGAGCGGATGTGTGGTCGGAAGCTCATCTCGGGGTCAAACACATCAGCAAGGTTGCGAACGGTCTGGCTCAGCTTCAGACAGTTGCCAGGATGGAAACGGTGGCCAGGGAACGGATAATGTGGTGGGGACCAAAGACAATGGCTTCAGTCTTCCCAATACTTAGTTATCATGAGTTCACCCTTGGCTCAGTGGGCAGCACTCATGCTTCAGAGTCAGAAGGTCGTGGGTTCAAGTCCCACCCCAGAGACTTGAGCACAAAATCCAGGCTGACACTCCACTGCAGTGCTGAGGGAGTGCTGCACTGTCGGAGGTGCCGTCTTTCGGATTAGACTTTGAACTGTGCCCGGTCTTCCCTCTCAGGTGGGTGTAAAAGATCCCATAGCGCTATTTCGAAGAAGAGCAGGGGAGTTATCCCTGGTGTCCTGGCCAACATTTATCACACAATCAACATCACTAAAACAGATTATCTACTCATTTATCTCATTGCTGTTTGTGGGAGCTTGCTGTGTACAAATTGGCTGCCGCGTTTCCTACATTACAACAGTGACTACACTTCAAAAGTACTTCATTGGCTGTGAAGCACTTTGGGACGTCCTGAGGTTGTGAAAGGTGCGACAGAAATGCTTTATCATAAACAAGACCCGGTTAAACAGTTGAGGCATCATCAATGTCCCTGAACAACATGGCTACGAACAGGGGATGGGATGGATTAGGGAGGGGGGGAGAAACAAATCAATCAGCTCCTGATCAATGGACGGTGACCCCTGCTGGCAGGCACGTTAGTTCCTGAATGCTCAGCTGCAATGCCAGCCACATTGGATAACCGAGCCAATACTCACTGGCTTGGCTCACACATGACCATTTGCCATTTGAGAGCTCACAGTGCCGCTGGAAGCACATTCATCGGCTGTAAAGCGCTTTGGGACGTCCGGTGGTCGTGAAAGGCGCTAGAGAAACGCAAGTCTTTCTTTTAACCCAAAGCCTGCAGGAAAGGAAGGGAGGAAATCTGTGCTGGTGGGGAGCTGGGTGAAAGAGGGGCAAGGAATGGCAAAGAGAAGTAAAAAAAAAAATTGCGAGGCAGGACCAGAAACAATATAGTGTAAACCTCGAGAGTTAAAAACAGATCGGCTCCATCGCAGTCCGGGTCGGATTCATTTCTCTGCCTATCTCACGCTGGCAAAAACCTGTAACTAAACTCCCGAGCACCAGATGATAGACTGAAGACACTTCAGTGTCCCGTTACGCATCGTATTCAAGCCACAGAATGGAAGTCCCAGCATGGAGTTGGTGCTACTTACTGTTTGAAGGCTGCCATTGTGTTCTCCAGGTTCTCTCCTGCACCTGTTAAGAGGGAAAACAGACACTTTCAACATTCAGAAGTGAGGATTATTTTTCACTTACGGAGGTAGTTTTGCAGACGGACATGGCGCAGCGGCTCAGTTCAACACAAGCAGGTCCTCCCCATCGAACGAGCCCCTACCCTTCAAAACTGAAATAGAAAAGGTTTTTAAAATTGGACCCGCGGGCCTCAGCCGTGTCTCGGTGGGCGGCACGCTCGCCTCCGAGTCAGATTCAATCCCCACTCCAGAGACTTGAGCACGTAATCCAGGCTGGCACTCCCAGTGCGGTACTGAGGGAGTGCTGCACTGTCAGAGGTGCCGTCTTTCAGATGAGACATTAAACCAAAGGCCCCAGCTGCTCTGGATGTAAAAGATCCCACGGCACTATTTCGAAGAGGAGCAGGGGGGAGTTCTCCCCGTGTCCTGGACAATATTTATCCTTCAACCAACATCACTAAAACAGATTATCTGGTTGTTATCACATTGCTGTTTGTGGGAGCTTGCTGTGCGCAAATTGGCTGCCGCGTTTCCTACATTACAACAGTGACTACGTCAAAAAGCACTTCACTGGCTGTAAAGCGCTTTGGGACATCCCGAGGTCGTGAAAGGCGCTATAGAAATGCAGGTCTTTCTTTCTTTTCTCCCACTACTTCTCCCGAGCGGAGGTAATTAATTGTGGGATTGAACTTGGGACATTTGTAGATTGCCGAGCTCAGTTACTCGTCCCTTAAACAGCGGAACCATCGGAGAGAGATTTTGTTTTTAATGCCACCGTCCAAACATTTCTTTCTTTTGAAATGTTACTTTTTAGTGGAGCTTTCCCAGGAGACTTTCCCTCACCACATCCTGCTGATCTGTCTCCAGAGTAAGGGTCCAGGGCTGTGGTGGACCTTGAACTGCTGACCCGCACCTTGTGATCAGAAGCCACAACTATCGCGCACACACACACACACACAATTGTGCAACAGCATCGCCGATGAGCAAACGGTATCCTATTCCCATCTCTCCCCACCCCTTCCCCTTCCCATAATCAGACGCAAGATGACCAATCTGTTTGCTGAGCCCAGCTACAGTTGCAGTTGGGCGCTGCAATTGGCCTCAAGGACTGGGAGGGAAGGGAAACAAACAGGGTTCCTGCTGCTGATCACTGTCTAATGCTGTGATGGGGGGAGTGGGGAGTAATTAGAATCATAGAATCATGAAATTTACGGCACAGAAGGAGGCCATTCGGCCCATCGTGTCTGTGCCGGCCGACAAAGAGCTCTCCAGCCTAATCCCACTTTCCAGCTCTTGGTCCGTAGCCTTGCAGTTTACGGCACTTCAAGTGCATATCCAAGTACTTTTTAAATGTGATGAGGGTTTCTGCCTCTACCACCCTTTCAGGCAGTGAGTTCCAGACCCCCACCATCCTCTGGGTGAAAAAGGTTCTCCTCAACTCCCCTCTAATCCTTTGACCAATTACTTTAAATCTATGTTACCTGGTTATTGACCTCTCTGCTAAGGGAAATAGGTCCTTCCTATCCACTCTATCCAGGCCCCTCATCATTTTATACACCTCAATTAAGTCTCCCCTCAGCCTCCTTCTGTTCTAAAGAAAACAACCCCAGCCTATCCAATCTTTCCTCATAGCTAAAATTCTTCAGTCCAGGCAACATCCTCGTAAATCTTTGTAAATAATTGTAGGGCCTTTCTTGATTGGTGAGCTGAATGGCCGGCCATCTCCATCCACACCTTTCTTGGGCCCACGACTGTACGGACATCCCATTAGCTTCATCTCACAATCAGAGACTTTCTCTGATTCTGCGATTCGAATACCAGTGCCAGCGTGTCTGCATTGCCCTGTGTTCTCAGTGTGATGATGCCCTCGCTGCCAGCGCAGGAGAGAATTTTGGACATGCTGCTGAGGTGCACGGACTTTCGCGTATAGACATTCCCCCCCCCCCCCGCCTCGGGCAAACAGCCTGACAGTCACTGGCCAGGCTCAGGAGTGAAGAATGGTCACTTAGGCAAGGTTGTTAATTGTATTCAGATGTTGGGTATTAATTGAGGACTCTCGCGTTATCCAGCAGGCTCAGGAAGTGGGGGAGCTTATCTTGGGGGTGCACGGTACGTAATGTGTGTCTCTGTAAATAAAGGCTTGTAAGCAACTTTTTTCTTTTTTTTTTATATATAAGTTCCTGGGACGTGGGCGTCGCTGACAAGGCCGCATTTATTGCCCATCCCTAATTACCCTCGAGAAGGTGGTGATGAGCCGCCTTCTTGAACCGTTGCAGTTCGTGTGGTGAAGGTACTCCCACAGTGCTGTTAAGGAGGGAGTTCCAGGATTTTGACCCAGCAACGATGAAAGATCAGCTGATATACTTCGAAGTCAGGATGGTGTGTAATTTGGAGGGGAACTTGGAGGTGGTGGTGTTCCCATGCGCCTGCTGCCCTTGTCCTTCTAGGTGGAAGAGGTCGCGGGTTTGGGAGGTGCTGCCGAAGAAGCCTTGGCGAGTTGCTGCAGTGCATCTTGTAGATGGTGCACACTGCAGCCACGGTACGCCGGTGGAGGGAGTGAATGTTTAAGGTGGTGGATGGGGTGCCAATCAAGCGGGCTACTTTGTCTTGGATGGTGTCGAGCTTCTTGAGTGTTGTTGGAGCTGCACTCATCCAGGCAAGTGGAGAGTATTCCATCACACTCCTTACTTGTGCCTTGTAGATGGTGGAAAGGCTTTGGGGAGTCAGAAGGTGAGACACTCGCTGCAGAATAACCAGCCTGAAGACTGGGCTCTAGTATTCTATCCTTCATCACCTGGCTATCCGACTTTTACAAAGGTAACAGAGCTTTTCGATTCAGGAGAAGGGGGGAAACAGAGTGGGGAGGAGAATTTTATTTTTCAGTTTAAAAACTACAGAATGATACCGCTCTGGCTGGGTTTGAAATGTTAAGTAATTTTACTGGTACAACTTTCCCAGGAGACCGTCTCCCTCCAAACTCTGCTGATCTGTATCGAGAAAAAGGATATGCTCCTGTGGTAGAACTGGAACTGCTGACTCCTTGTGATCAGATCCCACAGTCACAACTATCACAGACAATTGTGCAATTTACGAGGGAACAAAACCCTACCACACTAAAAATGACTGATTCCGCTGCTTTAAGTGCTGAGTCAGCTGAAGTAAGGGGGGAAGGCAATGGGCCTCGAGATGTATCTGGGTTAGCGGCAGCCCCACTCCCGAGGGTTATCCCGAGACTCCGACTGAAAACTGCGCGCAGAAACAGGCGGGCGGTGGGAGGACATTGAAAGTGCCTAGCCCTCAGCAGAGACTAGGTATTGAACCTGGGCCTATTAAAAAGAAACGAGGTGGAGGGGGCAGGGGTGTCAGTGGTGCATGACACCAGAATGACCCCGGGGCTGAGAGTGTTAAAATAGGAGGACAGGTTGCCTAAACTAGGCTTGTATTCCCGCGAGTATAGAAGATTAAGGGGTGATCTAATTGAGGTGTTTAAGATGATTAAAGGATTTGATCGGGTAGATAGAGAGAAACTATTTCCTCTGGTGGGGGGAGTCCAGAACAAGGGGGCATAACCTTAAAATTAGAGCCAGGCCATTCAGGGGTACTGTCAGGAAGCACTTCTTCACACAAAGGGTAGTGGAAATCTGGAACTCTCTCCCCCAAAAAGCTGTTGAGGCTGGAGGGGTCAATTGAAAATTTCAAAACTGAGATTGCTAGATTTTTGTTGGGCAAGGGCATTAAAGGTTATGGGGCAAAGGCAGATAAATGGAGTTGAGATACAGGATCAGTCACGATCTAACTGAATGGTGGAACAGGCTCGCGGGGATGAATGGCCTCCTCCTGTCACTGTGCAGGAGGCTGCACCATGGGCGGGCGATTGATGGGCTTTATGACCTTCTCCCACCCGCCTGTATTGTGTTTGGACTTGGAGAAACGGCAAAGGGCGAAGTCCACAAGAAAAATCGTCTGGTGCTGAGAGCATTGTCTGCAAAGATCCGTGAAGTAGTTTGTTCCCCCGTGCCCTCGTCTCCAATTCTCTCTGCCCTTTCGCCGAGAGCACTGATTCTTGCGGGAGTGCAGTCCCATGGGTGTTGGCCATAGCCGGACAGCTCACCCGTACGGTTTTTCTTTCCATATGATCCCACGTGTTGGTATGCCAGGAAGAGCCAGTACACTCGGAAGGCAGGAGAAAAATCAGGAGGGAAAATATAGATTTAAAAAAAGCCTAAAATTACTATAAAATGACACTGACCTCATCTCATTCTAATGTTTCATTTACCCTGTCCTCATTGACCTACGTTGGTTCCCTGGTCTCCCCAAAGTCTCAAATTTAAAATTGTCACACTCCTGTTAAAATCCCTGCATGGCCTCACCCCTCCCGAGCTCGCTTCGCTTAACATAAGAACATAAGAAACATGATGTGGAGATGCCGGGTTGGACTGGGGTGGACAAATGTGAGAAGTCGCACAACACCAGGTTATAGTCCAACAGTTTTATTTGAAATCACAAGCTTTCGGAGCGCTGCTCCTTCGTCAGGTGAAGAACATAAGAAACTTAAGAATTAGAAGCAGGAGTCAGCCACACGGCCCCTCGAGCCTGCTCCGCCATTCAATAAGATCATGGCTGATCATCGACCTCAACTCCACTTTCCCGCCCTGTCCCCGTATCCCTTGATTCCCCTAGAGTCCAAAAATCTATCGATCTCAGCCTTGAATATACTCAAAGACTGAGCATTCGCAGCCCTTTGGGGCAGAGAATTCCAAAGATTCACAACCCTCTGAGTGAAGAAATTCTTCCTCATCTCAGTCTTAAATGGCCGACCCCTTATCCTGAGACTATGCCCCCTAGTTCTAGACTCTCCAGCCAGGGGAAACAACCTCTCAGCATCTACCCTGTCAAACCCCTTCAGAATCTTAAAGGGTACATTGATCATGGCTGATCTTCTACATCACTTCCTCCAGACCTACAACCACCCCCCTTTCCTCCAAGTCCGAACTCTTGCGAATTCCCCCCACCCGCCCCGCCCCTGTACCTTCAGCCACCTAGGTCCCATGCTCTGGAATATCCTCCCTAAACCCCTCTCCCCTTTTAAGACCCTCTTCAAAATCCATCTCTTTGACCATGCTTTTGGTCACCCCTCCTAATATCGCCCCTCCTTTGGTTTGCCATCCTTTGCACCCCTGTGGGACATTTTGTTCAACGTTAAAGGTGCTTATAAATGCAAGTTGTGGTTTTACTTGTGGAATTTTCCCAGGAGACTCGCCCCAGACCACAATCTGCTGATCTGTGAAGAGATCAAGGACACACTGCTGTGGTAGACCTTGAACCGCTGACTGATCCATGTGACCAGCACCTGCAATCACCACCATCAAACGCTGTAAAAATGACACCACAGTAAGGGAAAACCACAACCATCCCTATTAGACACCAAATGACAAATACCCAACACGTGCTGATCTTGGTCGGAGAGCAGCAGGGTGCGACAACTGGCCCCGAAGAACCCGGGTTAGCAACAAGGGGTGGGAATGAAAAGACAGGGTTTAAGAACATAAGTAGGAGTAGGCCACACGGCTCCACATTCAATAAGGGCCTGTATTTTCCGATGCCTACAGGTGTGTATGAGCTGTGTACACACCTGTAGGGACCTCGCAAGTGCTGGTTTCAGGCGTGCGAAGCGCATGCGCTGAAAGCCGGCATTTCCGATCTGTCAAGAATCCTCTCGACAGATCCTCCGCCTGCCCTGGAGAAGGGCCTCTGCGGGTGGAGAATTCCGCCTTCTGCACAACCTCCGCCCGCTGAAATCCCTTAAAAATCTTACGCTTGGTAAAAGCAAGCGTAAGGTCTGCTTTTACCAGCATAAGAGTTTAAAAAAAATTTTTTTAAAATTCTCACTCATTTATAATTTAAAAATACTTTTAAAAAAAGGTAAGTTTATTTTTAGCCTCGTAAAAAACTTTACATTTTTTTGCAAAAAATTACACTTTTGTTTAAAATATTTAATTTAATGTAATTTTAACTAATTTTAAAAATGTGATTTAAAAAAATTGTATTTAATGTTTTGATGTCTTTTTTCAGTGATCTCCATTCATACTTTTGACAGGTCTAAGCTGTCAAAAGTATGAAGGGAGATTCCCTTCTTTCATTGGTTCCCCATGGCCCACGTGATCCCAGGGACGCTTGCGAACCGCCTGCGCCCCGGGATACCTGGGCCCTGCGCATTTCGTAGAGCAGAGGCCCAGGAGCGGAAATGGCCGGACCTCTGGAGCCCTCAGGTAAGGGCGTAGATTTTTTCCAGATTGGAGGCCTCCGCACGCAGGAAGCCTCCGATCGGAAAATACGGGCCAAGATCAAGGCCAATGGTCCCTTTAATTTTTTTGGGTGTGTGGCACATTCAAATTTCTGCGCATGCGCAGTTTTTCCATTCAAAAGCTGGTGACCCGGCTGCACGGGCCTTCAGACAGCGCGGCTTAAAAGGATCATTGATCATGGCTGATCTTCTACATTAACTCCACTTTCCCACCCTATCCCCGTATCACTTGATTCCCTTAGTGTCCAAAAATCTATCATACGGACACATGCGAACAATGACGGACAGGTAAAGACCCTCTGGTCCATCCAGCCTGTCCCACACAATGGCGATACCGTGTGTATCACAATATACACTCTCCACCCCACCCGAAACCACGTGATCTCCTGGGAGAGGCAAAAAAAAATTTAAAAAACCCAGGCCAATTTGGGGAAAAAAAATCTGGGAAATTCCTCACCGACCCATCTAGGCGATGGAAACTAGTCCAGAAGATCACTCTGACCTTGAATTCCCTGCAGAACCTACCTTCTGTAAGAGGTGATCTCCACCCCAGCCAGAAACAGGTCCAGCCCTCGCTTGAAGATCTATCGATCTCGGTCTTGAATATACTCAACGACTGAGCATCCACAGCTCTCTGGGGTAGAGAATTCCAAAGATTCACCACCCTCAGAGAAGAAATTTCTCCTCATCTCAGTCCTAAATGGCCGACCCCGTTATTCTGAGACTGTGACCCTCTGGTTCTAGACTCCACAGCCAGGGGAAACAGCCTCTCAGCATCTACCCTGTCCAGCCCTCTAAGAATTTTATACGTTTCAATGAGATCACCTCTCATTCTTCTAAACTCCAGAGAGTATAGGCCCATTCTACTTGATCTCTCCTCATAGGACAGCCCTCTCAACCCAGGAATCAATTCGTTAAGGCTAGAGGAACCGGGGAAGAACCAAAATGAACCCCAGTTCCTGCACCTGATTGGCTGGACAGTCAGGTGCGGACATGATTGAGCTTAGATGTGAAGCCCCCAAAGGTTGAATAACCTACCTATACTCACTGCCTAGATCACCCGTGAGGAAAGGCCACTTGGATGAGATGCTGGAGGGCAGACTCCAAACCCCACTAAAGAGTCAGTGACCTCCAGGAGAGGCAAGAAACAAAGAAAGAAATTCCTCTTGGATGACTTGAGCTCATCCAAAACTCTGCTGCCCGTGCCCTAACTCGCACCAAGTCCCGTTCACCCATCGCTCCTGTGCTCGCTGACCTACATTGGCTCCCGGTTAAGCAACGCCTCGATTTTAAAATTCTCATCCTCGTTTTCAAATCACTCCATGGCCTCGCCCCCTCCCTATCTCTGTAATCTCCTCCAGCCCCACAACACCCCCCCCCCCCCCTGCCCCGAGATATCTGCACTCCTCTAATTGTGGCCTCTTGAGTATCCCTGATTTTAAATGCTCCACCACTGGCGGCCGTGCCTTCTGTTGCCTCGGCCCTAAGCTCTGGAATTCCAACCCTAAACCTCTCCGCCTCGCTACCTCTCCTTAAAACCTACCTCTCTGACCAAGTTTTTGGTCACCTGTCCTAATATCTCCTTATGTGGCTCGGTGTCAAATTTTGTTTGATCACCGCTCCCGTGAAGCGCCTTGGGACGTTTTACTGCCTTAAAGGCGCTATATAAATGCAAATTGTTGTTGCTGGACAGGATCCAAACACGCAGCATGGCAGAGAGATACACGAACGGTCCGGGCGGGGGTGTGGGGGGTGGGGAACTCATTTGCCGATTTCAGCAGGGGCCGTCCCAGCAGGAAAAAAAAAAGAAAAGCAGAAAGCAAGCTAATCCAGGCTGATCTCACACCCTCAGCTGCTGATTACTGGGGGACTCTGGCAGAGGCCCAGCAGCAGGCCATCTGGCTCCTTTAAACTAGCAAGCAGTGCGCGCAAGGCCAGGCAGGGGAACCCATCTGACTGAACACCAGATGGAAGCTTTCGTTTATTCGCCAGTCAAAGTTCCAAAGGCAATAACGACCTTAAACTGAAGCGCACTTCTTTAAAACGCTTTAGTTCGGATTTGTCGTAAGCGACAAAAAGGAGCAGCGCTGGGAACAAGGCGTGCAAACAGGACAGTCACTACCAGGACAATGTGATATTTATACTGGGGGATAAGACAGAGCCAGAGCAGTGGAATACAAGTCAGCGGAGGTTACGATCAAACTGTACCGTGCTCCAGTCAGGTCGCACCTTGCAATATTGCAGCCACTTCTGGTGGCCAAGAAACGAGAGAAACATTTCAGCGCTGGAGGCAGTGCAGAGTAGAGCCACGAGCCCGGCCCCCAGTGGCAGGGGTCCGAGTTATGAGAAAAGACTGGAGACGCTCGGGCTCCTTGTCCTGTCAGCGCCTTTAACGTAGTGAAACATCCCAAGGCGCTTCACAGGAGCATCATAATACAGAATGTGACACCGAGCCACATAAGGATAAATTAGGGCAGATAACCAAAAGCTTGGTCAAAGAGGCAGGTTTTAAGGAGCGTCTTAAAGGAGGAAAGAGAGGTAGAGAGGCGGAGAGGTTTAGGCAGGGAATTCCAGAGCTTAGGGCCTAGGCAGCTGAAGGCACGGCCACCAATGGTTAAGCGATTATAATCAGGGATGCTCAAGAGGACAGAATTAGAGGAACGCAGATATCTCGGGGTTGTGGGCCTGGAGGAGGTTACAGTGATAGGGAGGGGGCGAGGCCGTGGAGGGATTTGTAAACAAGGATGAGAATTTTAAAATCGAGGCGTTGCTTAACCGGGAGCCAATGTAGGTCAGCGAGCACAGGGGTGATGGGTGAACGGGACTTGGTGCCAGTTAGGACACGGGCAGCCGAGTTTTGGATGACCTCAAGTTTACGTAGGGTGGAACGTGGGAGGCCAGGCAGGAGTGCATTAGAATAGTCAAGTCTAGAGGTAACAAAGGCATGGATGAGGGTTTCAGCAGCAGATGAACTGAGGTAAGGGCGGAGACGGGCGATGTTACGGAGGTGGAAATAGGCGGTCTTAGTTATGCTGCGGATATGTGGTCGGAAGCTCATTTCAGGGTCAGATATGACACCAAGGTTGCGAACGGTCTGGCTCAGCCTCAGACAGATGCTAGGGAGGGGGATGGAGTCGATATTCAGTACCATTGACTTCAGTGGAACTGATTATTGGACCAGCTGCATAACTGGTGGCAGATGTGTAACGGGCCATTTTGCAACCTTGCCCAAGTCCGCTGTCACTCATGGGTTCTTTTAGGAACGGTGTCAGGAAATTCGACCTCACAGAGTGTGAAACCCTTACATGGAGTAATGGAAGCAAAAACCCTGAAATAATTTAGGAAACAATTGGATGCTACAATGGAAGGGGGAAGGCGGGCGTCGGGACCAAGTTGGAGTAAATGGCCTTCGCACCTCCATAATGATCGCGCCTCTTCCCTCCTGTGCTTTACACGTTGGACCATGCACGTGTGGGGGCAAAAGTCGTTCAAGTATTTCCCACTTTGCAAGCCAACAAATATGATACACCACAATCTTTCCATCTTTACAACTGCGGTGTTGCTAAATTGCCAGCTAGATAGTTGTACAATCCAACCAGATACTAGTTCTAGTATCATAATTCTTTTCCTTTCCCTCCCCCCGCCACCACCCATCCTTCCAACTGATGGCCTCGGCTAGATATCTCACACACACACACACACACACGCACACGCACTCAGTGAAGTCGTGTGTGTGTATGTTATTTAGCTGGGTTACTGATTAGGCAATTGCAATCTTATCTTGCACCTCACAGCGGAGTCCAGCAGGACTATCGGAATCGGCCCATTGTGCAACTAACCCTCCAAGATACGAATGATTGCTCTTGCTGCATAATCTTCTCGGTACAATCACATAGTACAGATAACTGCATCCCAGGTTCATTGACTACAACTGACTAAGAGATCACAATATGGGTTTGCGAGGGGAGTCGGCCTCATGAAAATTAAGACACTGGCTACCAGCTTAGAATCATAGAATGGTTACAGCACAGTAGGCGGCCAGTCCCGGCTCCCTGCAAGAGCACCTCAGCTAGTCCCACTCCCCCGCCCTTTCCCCATAACCCTGCAAATGTTTTCCTTCAGGTACTTATCCAATTCCATTTTGAAAGCAGTGATTGAATCTGCCTCCACCACCCTTTCAGACAGTGAATTCCAGATCATAACCACTCACTGCGTAAAAGCGCTTTTCCCTCATGTTCCCTTTGGTTCTTTTGCCAATCACCTTAAATCTGTGTCCTCTGGTTCTCGACCCTTCCGCCAATGGGAACAGTTTTTCTCTATCTACTTTGTCTAGACCCCTCATGATTTGAACACCTCGATCAAATCTCCTCTCAACCTTCTCTGCTCTAAGGAGAACAACCCCAGCTTCTCCAGTCTATCCACGTAACTGAAGTCCCTCATCCCTCTTTCCTCTCCAAAGCCTTCACGTCCTTCCTAAAATGTGGTGCCCAGAATTGGACACAATACTCCAGCTGGTGTCGAACTAGCGTTTTATAAAGGTCATAGAGTCATATGGCACAGAAGGCCGCCATTCGGCCCATCGGGTCCATGCAGGCTCTCTGTAGAGCAATCCAGTCAGTCCCATTCCCCCGCTCTATCCCCGTAGCCCTGCAAGTTTATTTCCCTCGAGTGCTTATCCAGTCTCCCCTTGAAAACATTGAGTGTCTCCGCTTCCACCACTTCTGTCGACAGTGAGTTCCAAGTCCTCACCATTCGATGTGTAAAAATGTTTTTCCCTCACATCCCCCCTGTATCTCTTGCCCAAAACCTTAAATCTGTGTCCCCTAGTCCTTGTACCATCAACTAGTGGGAACAGCCTTTCCCCATCTAGCCTATCCAAACCTGTCATAATCTTGTACACCTCTATCAAATCACCCCTCAACCTCCTTTGCTCTAATGAAAACAAATCCAGCTTCTCCAACCTGTCCTTGTAGCTAAGATCCCCCATCCCCGGAACCATTCTGGTAAATCTCCTCTGCACCCTCTCAAGGGCCTTCACATCCTTCCTGAAGTGTGGTGACCAGAACTGGATGCAATACTCCAGTTGTGGCCTAACCAGCGCTTTATAAAGGTTCAGCATAACTTTGCAACTTTTGTACTCAATACCTCTATTTATGAAACCCAAGATCCCATATGCTTTGTTAACCACTCTCTCAATATGTCCCGCCACCTTCAGGGACCTATGCACATTAACTCCCAGGTCCCTCTGTCCCTGCACACTCTTTAAAACTGTGCCATTAAGTGTATATTGCCTTTCCCTGTTCCTTCTGCTAAAATGCACCACCTCACACTTCTCTATTAAATTCCATCTGCCACTTGTCTGCCCATTCTGCTAGCCTTTCTATGTCCTGTTGCAGTCGATTGGTATCATCCTCACTATTTGCCACAGCATCAAGTTTGGTGTACAGGTTTAGCATATCTTCCTGGCTTTTGTACTCTATGTCTGTGTTTATAAAGCCCAGGACCCCATGTGCTTTATTAACCTGTCCTGCCACCTTCAATGATTTGTGCACAAATAATGTAAACTGTAGCGTTAGATTGTTCCAAAGTTCGGACAGATACGATAAAATCTTTCTCTCTTGGCAAGTCTTACCTCTGATGACTCGCTTCCTGGGACTATATTTGGGTACAGACCATGACGGTGCAAACTGTGCCATGGTCCGAGAGAGGGTGGATAGTTTTTACCTCCTCGATTATGTTCTCATATCTCGACAGCGCGGCGTCAGCCGCTGCCTTGTGTCCTTTGGCGGGACGGGGAATGAGACACAAATGGAATCAATCCATATTCGTTTCCAGGAATCATTCCGAAACCTTGGCCGTGGGAGCTGGGGAGTGAGACATCAGAGAACCGGGGGTGGGGGGGGTTGGGGCGGCTGGCTGAGTGAGGAGCCTGCGCCTGCCGATGGTGTGGAAAGCGGCGCCCCATTCCCACCGACAGAGAGAGGGGGTGTGTGTTGCTAAGGGGGGATTGGGGGCGGAGTGAGAGGGGACTGCAGTGCCTTTGGAAACGGCTTTCACCATCAGTTGGCAGTCACACTAACATTCAGATTTTGACACATCTTCCCTGCATTTCAGTCATTTTTGGATTTTTTTTTAAATTCAGATTTCCAGATCAATTATCAGCGGCAGTGTGCAACAGCGCAGCATGGGTTTAGGATCAACAATTTTTTTTTAACGGACTGAATAAATCCCTTTAAACTGAAGAGCGGCCCCCCCACCCCCAACCACCAAAAAAAAGGCTGCTATTGTTACAATGACAGAAGCCCCCAGCCTTCACCAAGCGATGCTCAGGTGGGACAGAGAGCTTTCTCTGAACACACACACGCCGCTCACTTACCTCCGCGGTGCGAGATATGCCGGGACTTGAAGCTCTGCCGCTTCTTGCTGTGCAGCAGGCTCGGGCACTTGAACAGGAGAGCCGAGGTGAGCGCATAGCCGCCCAGGGTGGAGAGGATGTAAAGCGCGGCTGACATTTCCGCCCCTTGCCTGCAATCAGGTGACAGCCGCCTTCCCCACTCACTCTCTGAATTATAAACAGTCGTGAGTGGGAATACTCAATGAATGGTGGGGGGAGGGGGGGGGGCTGAGGAGAGAGAGGCAAGGCAGGCAGGCGGCCACCGGCTCCCACTTTCCCTTCTCCCCACAGCCGCTCAGGCCAAGACAGACAGAGACACCGGCAGCCGCGACTGCGCTGCCATTGGTCGGTTTCTCGCTACAATCGACGGATTGTTGCGCAGCCAACCAATCACCACGTCGCCTGCCCCGGCCTAGCCTGACCCCGCCCCCCCTCCTATGTTGCAACAAAAAGGACAATCTACGCCTGCGCGACAACCTGTCACAAAGATACAGTATCCATGTAAATCTGTTGTGTCTATTATTAGACGCCTTGGCCGGCTGTCTGCGGGGTTTATTAGGAGCTGAAGGGAAAAAAAAATCTTCGCACAAAATATTTTCATGCGAAACAAAAAGAGAGCGCGCTGCTGCTCCGCTTTCAGCGAGCGCTGGAGTGTGTTTTTCCAATTTGCTGCTGACAAGAGCAAAGTTGAGATTAGGTTACCTCGCACTGCTGGAAAGAAAAGAGCCCTAAACCATTTAGGCAATATGAAAAGCGCCAGTCACACATGATATTGGAAATGCTCAGCAGGTCAGGCAGCATCTGTGGAAGAGAGAAACAGAGTTAACGTTTCAGGTCGATGACCTTTGGATAGAACTGGAAAAAGTTAGCGATGTAACAGATTTTAAGCAAAAGTAAATGCAGGGGCAGGGGAAGGGGGGGAGGGGAAAAAGAACAAAAGAGAAGGTCCGTGATAGGGTGGAAGGCAGGAATGATTAAATGACAAAAGGTATGATGGTACACAGCAAAAGGAGATGGTAATGGGACAAGTAAAGAAACAAATCATGAGTCTAGAAGAGGTGTAAATGGGAATGGTAGAATCATCAACAGCTGCCATGTGAAAAAATAGGGGCAGAGGTTATGGTCTGAAATTGTTGAACTCGATGTTGAGTCCAGAAGGCTGTAAAGTGCCTAATCGAAAGATGAGGTGCTGTTCCTCGAGCTTACGTTGAGCTTCGTTGCAACAGTGTAAGAGGCCGAATACAGAGAGGTCAGAGTGGGAGTGGAGCGAAGAGGAGAATTAAAGTGACAGGTGACTGGAAGCTCAGGATCATGCTTACGGACTGAACGGAAGTGTTCTGCAAAGCGGTCACCCAATCTGCATTTGATCTCCCCAATGTAGAGGAGACCACATCGTGAGCAGCGAATACAGTATACTAAATTGCAAGAAGTACAAGTAAATCGCTGTTTCACAAATGCTACCTGACCTGCTGAGTATTTCCGGCATTTTCTGTTTTTATTTAAGATTTCCAGCATCCGCAGTATTTTGCTTTTGTACATAAGGTATTGTTGGACACATGCATGTTTTAAAGGAAAAGTGTATCCTGAAATCTGAGCAACGGAAATAAAATAGAGGCACAGAATCATTTTGTATGAAACGATATATTAAACAGGTCCCTCAGCATCTCACTATAGGCAAAGTGTTAAGCCAGTCTTTTTTTTTGTTCAGATTTTGACACATCTTCCATGCATTCGAGTCATTTTTGGTTTTTATTTCAGATTTCCAACATTTGCACTTTTTTAGTTTTGACGATTATATTTATTATTTATAATGAACAGAATTAGACTATACTTTTACTTTAAACAACAAATCTATCTGAAAGTCTTACATCTAGTGCATGTTCGGCACACTTCAGACATTACAAGTGCAAATAATCTAAAGGCAGGAATTTCATGCTGGGTTCCTCTGACCCCGAGTCAAAAAATGACAAGCACTTTCCAATATGCTAATTTCCTTCTGCAAACATCAATTCAATTATGTTTGATCCCAAGCATCTGTTTACTTAAAGCAAATACACGCTGTGACCTTAAAAGATCAGGCCACTTTTGACAGCTCCATATTAGCAGCGATGTGCATTACACAATGTAACAGTCCCGTGTCATTACAAAATGGCTTTTCTTCCAACTTACTGTGAGCAATTCCAAAGAGCACGCATGTACACATTGACATGTACGCCAACTATTTCGGATACATAAACAGGGTACGGATTTCCCCCCCCCCCCCCCGAAAATAATGCGAGATAACAATCTCAACGTTTTTTCCTTGTGACTCACGGACATGCACACACACTCAGTGTCCACTTGCAGTACAAATACTACTGTTATGCATGAAATAAATATTCTGAGCTATATGTGCAAAATCTCCTTGGGCCATGAAATATTGATGACACCACCAGCCACTTGGCATCCAGTGACTCTACACCATTAAACTATCATCTCTTTTCAGATGCCGACAGACCCACTGTGTATTTCCAGCATTTTTCTGTTTTTATTGTGAGTCAGAAGTGTTTACTACCCTGGTGTGAGTCACGTTTAAGTTACAATGCTCCAAAAAGGAGTGGGAGCCAATCTGCTCCAGCCAACCTTTGCTGTCTCCGGTCAGTTTCCAGGTGCAATGACCTGGAGGTCACTGAGCTGGCAACTGTAGCAAAATGTCTCCCTCACAGAGGAAGGAAAAAAAACCCAGTGGCTTCTGCAGGCCATGGACAAACAATACTGGCACTGATATGCAGGGAAGTAACCACCCACCCTCTCAGCTTCAGGTAGCACAGGGAGAGTAAAGGATTATGGAGGCATCTCTCAAAATTGACAATAAAAAAAACCACCAATCATGATAACAAATTGCATTTATATAGCGCCTTTAATGTAGTAAAACATCCCAAGGCGCTTCACAGGAGCGTTATCAGACAAGAAAATTGACACAGAGTCAAAAGGAGATATTAGGACAGACGACCGTCAAAGAGATGAGAGAGGTGGAGAGGTTTAGGGAGGGAATTCCAGAGCTTAGGGTCTTGGCAGCTGAAGGCACGACCACCAATGGTGGAGTGAAGGAAGTTGGGGATGTGCAAGAGGCCAGAATTAGAGGAATGCAGAGATCTCGGGGGGGGGTTGTAGGGCTGGAGGAGGTCACAGAGATAGGGAGGGGCGAGGCGATGGAGGGATTTGAAAACAAGAACGAGAATTTTAAAATTGACGTATTGCTGGACCGGGAGCCAATGTAGGTCAGCGAGCATGGGGGGGGGGGGGGGGGGGGGAAATGGGTGAACGGGACTTGGTGCGAGTTAGGATACAGGCAGCAGAGTTTTCGATGAGCTGAAGTTTAGAGAGGGTGGAAGATGGGAGGCCGGCCAGGAGAGCGTTGGAATAGTCAAGACTGTAAGTAACAAAAGCATGGATGAGGGTTTCAGCAGCAGATAGGATGAGACAGGGGCGGAGATGGGTGATATTACGGACGTGGAAGTAGGCAATCCACCTACTTATAAACTGTTTCTAACTACTTATAAACTAGTTCTGACGAAAGGTCATTGACCTGAAACGTTAACTCCGTTTCTCTCTCCACAGATGCTGCCTGACCTGCTGAGTATTTCCAGCATTTCCTGTTTTTATTTCAGATTTCCAGCATCCGCAGTGTTTTGCTTTTGTACTTATAAACTATATTGATTATAAACTATATTGATTAAAAAAAACAATGCCTAATAAGACTCATTCAGTAGTTTGGATTACATTTGTAAACTGTTCAAGGTTCGCTACTGCTAACCTACACAAGGTTAGCTAATTCAGCCACTAAACTTGGGACTTTCTGCTTTGCATGGGCTCAGCACCCCCCACCCCACCGTGCATTTCTGAGGAGGCAAACCCAAGTTCCATCACCCTGTGTTGCACTGCACAGGAGCACCGGTGAGCCACTGTTAATCACACTCTTAATTAGCAGAATTTGGTCTGCTTTGGAGGGGCTTAGCAGCCTATCAGCTGTGCCAGATTCATCTGCAGGAAGAACATGTAATAAATTAAATAAAAGGCAATGTACTTGTAGATTTTTGCAACTGTATTTTAATTTTGGGTTTGTAAAGTGAGAATTGATAACTTAAGCCATGAGGTGCAATTTACATCCATCAGGAGGTTGTGTTAACATTAAATCTTCGACAACACTAAGAACACCGCACATAAAGTGAATTTCTCAGACCGCGCTCAACATCTCCATCTACCTCCACCTGACCAACCTCCCTCCTTCTTTCAGATTCAGACCTTCCCTCTTGGCCACAAAAGCAAATTAGCGCAGTCCGACCTCTCCACCATAATCTCAAGGGTAAAACTCACTCCAGGACACGAGACAGCAAAGGTCCTTTTTAAAAAAAGAGATAAACCTCATCACCAAACATAGCTGGCAGACGTGACGGTCAGTCTGCCGCCACACTCCACACTTCTTGAGGACGTGAATGGAGTGTCACAATCGCTACAACACCAAATTGGCCATTTTATCATCATTTCTCACGCTGGTCCCTCAGAGCAGGGCTTGTTAAATTAGGGACACTTTTTTTTCCTACAACTGACTTGCATCCACTGGCCCGGAGAAGACCCGTCAGGGCAACTCCTCGACAGCATTAGTGAAAACAAATTAGCGTCACCCGTTGTGACTTGGTAGCGACACCTAAACGTTTCCTATCTGAGCCAGGCTCCAATTAATTTCACAAATCAAAATCCAAGTTCAAACATTTTGAGTCGTCCCTCTGTAGCTATTACCTGTATTGGTATCAGACCTCTAACAGGAGCCGATCAGCATGCTGTTGGACCCGGTAACAGCCAACCCGAGGAACACTTTGCCCCGAGATACTCAACTGTTCATGGAGGAGAGGGCGTTATATTTTAGGAACATTAAAAAAAAGTGAAAGAAAAAAAAATATACAATAAAAAATTTGCATTTAGTCACCTGCTGGGACTAATTCCTCCCCATTCCCCTCTCCCCATTTTATCCCTTCCTTTCTGAGCCTGCTTGCCTTGTGCTGGGATACTGTTCCACATGCAGTAGGAGCTCTCTGGTACCTCACTCAAGTCACCACTCTTCCTGCATCAGCCCAGACGGTGAGGCTTTTTGACCATGGGGAGCACCTCAACCGAGCCCAATCCAGCTCTCAGTGTCCACACATGGGCACTTTCCAGCAACGGACATCTGACATCGATCAGGAACAGGAACAGGAACTGTGGCTGATTTCACCCTCCCACCCCTCACTTTCCTAACTCAGGAGGGCAGAGGGCAGTTGGCTAAAATTGTCTAACCCGAACCTGGGACCTCTTGGTCTGTCCAATTTAGCACTACGCTGGGCAGCACCTTTACCCACTAGCCCATCAGGAGAGCTTAATCGCTTTATTTTAAAATAAAGAACTCTCAACACTGCATTATCAGACTCACCCAACAATAGCTGAAAGCGAAGATACTCATAATCCCCAGGGGCATTTTGAAGGCAAACACAATAATATTTGGCACTGGACTATTTAACAGCTACCATAGTGTAAATGTTCAAACGCAATTTACCAATCGAAACTGATACGTGCACGGACACCAATGTAAAAACATAACACTATTTGTCCAGTTAGGGCGCACCAGGCTGGACTGCAGGGAGCTATCAGCTGACAAAATTGCTTTTAGTAACTGGCAGCACCACAATAGACTTAACAGGATATCAGACAAAAATTAAAGTGTTCACTGCTACCCAAACCCACTTTTATGTACCCGGGTAAAGGCTGCCAAGAGAGACTAAAGGATGACGGAAGCAGTCACCGGAGGTTGCAGTGCAGTTGAGGGTTTGGATGAGGTTATGAACAGCAGTATGTAGTCATTAGAACCCCTAATTAAAACCCATGGGCCCTCTTTTAATCACCGAGCTTTCCCTTTTGAGGCTGCATCTGACATTACTGACACCAATCGCTGCATCATCAACCACTGACTGTCACAGTGGGCCCCCGAGTGTTGCCGCAAGGCTTCACATCACATGACAGGAAGAGAGCACTTTGCAAAGTGTGGATTTTCCCTCATGCAACCAAAGGCAAAAGCTCGACTGAAATCGATTACATCACATTTTACCACACGGTCATAGTGTGTCAGGAATGCTGCAGTGGGAAGTCCCTACGGTCTTGGGCTCTGTTTTGATTGGAGTCCTTAATCCGTTCAGTCAATAAAGGTGCGACTGCTTCTTGCTAACTGATTCTGCAGGCACTCCGGGCCTGTTATGGCGAGGAAAGGATTCACATAACCGAGGAGAGCTTTCGGTTCAACCCCAATTGTTGGTTTGGGTCAGTCCGACATTCGATCCATCCCATCTCTCTCTGGCTGCAAAGACGGAGATGAGGGGAAAGAGGAAGGATTTTTTTTTTTTAAAGAGCATCATGTAGTTACTAAAGCATCATCACTGTGGGACAGCCTTAAGGATCCCACGTTGCACCCGATAACTCATCAGCGGCTGGTTTTCTTTCGGGGGAAAGCAGGGTCCACGGTCCGTGACGTAGGCATAGGGGAAGCGGAGCACCCAGAGTCCATCCGGTGGCACAGATATTTCCTGCTTCTCGGGGTAAAACACGGGGCACGGTGGGGGTCCGGGCTGAACCTGCAAGGTAAAGGGAAATTCAATCTAACTGAAAAAAACCTGAATTCTTACATTTACAAATTTAAAAAAATGACCACACTGAAATTTTTCATAGAATGGGGATTCTCTAAACCTACTGCAACAATGAACATAAGCTGTCAGTCGTGGCTCAGTGGATAGCTCTCTCGCCTCTGAAGGTCGTGGATTCAACTCCCACTTCAGAGTCTTGAGCACATAATCCAGGCTGACACACTCAGTGCTGTACCGAGGGAGTGCTGCACTGTCGGAGGTGCCGTCTTTCGGATGAGACGTTAAACCGAGGCCCGTCTGCCCTCTCAGGTGGACGTAAAAGCTTTGTACAGCACAGAAGGAGGCCATTCGGACCATCATGCTCTCCAGCTCTCCAATTAGTCCAACTTCCCTGCTCTTTCCCCATAGCCCTTCAAATTTTTCCTGTTCAAGTATTTATCCAATTCCTTTTGAAAGTTACTATTGAATCTGCTTCCGCCACCCTTTCAGACGGCGCATTCCAGATCTTGATGAGGGCGTCTCACCTTTCCAAATAAAATCTCAACTCCATTCCAAAGGACATAGCCTGCCCCTGAACTCATCTTTCTTCCTCCAAGTCATCCACCACCCTTCGCCCATCACAAAAAGTATGGTTCAATTCACAAATATTTCTGCAAATGCCGCCAACATTATACTTTGTCTAAGCCCCCTCAACCCGCTGCAAGTTTTTCCTCCAACGTCACCATTATGACCAGCAAAACTCATCCTTCAGCCAATTTGCGCACAGCAAAGTCCCACAAACAGCAATGAGATAAATGACCAGATAATCTGTGTCAGTGATGTTGGTTGAAAGATAAATATTGGTCAGGACACTGGCTAGAACTCCCCAACTCTTCTTCGAATAGTGCCGTGGGATCTTTTACGCCCACCCGAGAGGGGAGACGGGGCCTTTGGCTTGAACGTCTCATCCAAAAGACGGCACCTCCGACAGTGCAGCATTCCCTCAGTACTGCACTGAAGCGTCAGCCCGGATTATGGGCTCAAGTCTCGGGAGTGGGGCTTGAATCAATGACGCTCTGATTCAGAGGCAAGAGTGCTACCGTCTGAGCCATAGCTGGCACCTTAGTTCAGTGGTAGCACTCTCCCCTCTAAGTCAGGGGAGAAGAAACATAGAACTGACATTCTAAAATACTATATTCTAAAGAGATGGTCATTCTAAGCAAACCTGATGTTCACTATAAAAGATTATGTTAATGCTTACCTATTAATGGGAAACTGCCTAATTTGGATAAGGTTTGCCTACTGATCATTGTACAGGGGGCCCAATAATATTAATTTAGCGTTTCATAACATACATGGGCCATGCAATTGCCCGTTAATCAACTGCAGATTATTTCACAATAAACATATTTGAACAACTTCACAATTGTTAATCCCTTTGGGTGGAAGCTGAGAAGGATCAAGGATTTCATTACACACACAGCTCTAATCTTCACAGGCTTGCTACGAATATTAAGGCCCCTGCTGTGATTTTAATGTATCTCCAGCCATTATTTTCAAACATTTTTAAAACTTTCACTCATATGCAATGCTTCCTAATGTACCTCAATGTTGCCAGCAAGTGTATTTTACATGTCTTACCAATATCTATATATTATTAAAAATCACATGCCGAACGTGCACTACCTCTCATCACAATTTTTGGTCGCCATTTTGTGTCAACATTTCCCATTGTAAATTGCTATGTCAACATTTCCCATTCAATTATGTTATGTCAACTGTCACAATGCAGCTCGAAGCTCCGGCCACTAGGTGATTCTGCGGCGTGACTTAGAGTCATAACGGCACAGAAGGAGGCCATTCGGCCCATCCAGTCCGTGCCAGCTCTCTGTAGAGCAATCCAGTCAGTCCCATTCCCCCGCTCTATCTCAGTAGCCCTGCAAGTTTATTTCCCTCAAGTGCCTATCCAGTCTCCCCTTGAAAACATTGAGTGTCTCCGCTTCCACCACTTCTGTCGGCAGCAAATTCCAGGTCATCACCACTCGCTGCGTAAAAAAGTTTTTCCTCACATCCCCCCTGAATCTCTTGCCTAAAACCTTAAATCTGTGCCCCCTAGTCCTTGTACCATCAACTAGTGGGAACAGCCTTTCCCCATCTAGCCTATCGAAACCCGTCATAATCTTGTACACCTCTATCAAATCACCCCGCAACCTCCCTTGCTCTAATGAAAACAAATCCAGCTTCTCCAACCTGTCCTTGTAGCCAAGATCCCCCATTCCCCGGAACCATTCTGGTAAATCTCCTCTGCACCCTCTCAAGGGCCTTCACATCCTTCCTGAAGTGTGACGACCAGAACTGGATGCAATACTCCAGTTGTGGCCTAACCAGCGCTTTATAAAGGTTCAGCATAACTTTCTACTTTTGTACTCAATACCTCTATTTATGAAGCCCAAGGTCCCATATGCTTTGCTAACCACTCTCTCAATATGTCCTGCCATCTTCAGGGACCTATGCACATTAACTCCCAGGTCCCTCGGTCCCTGCACACTCTTTAAAACTGTGCCATTAAGTGTATATTGCCTCTCCCTGTTCCTTCTGCCAAAATGCATCACCTCACACTTCTCTGTATTAAATTCCATCTGCCACTTGTCTGCCCATTCTGCTAGCCTTTCTATGTCCTGTTGCAGTCGATTGATATCATCATCACTGTTTGCCACACCCCCAAGTTTGGTGTCATTGGCAAATTTAGAAATTCTACTCTGTATTCCAATATCCAGGTCATTATATATATATCAAAAAGCAGTGGCCCCAGCACTGGCCCTTGGGGAACAGCACTGTCTACTATCCTCCAGTCTGAAAAACAGTCTGATGTTTCTCTACCAATTCTATCACCATCTGTATTTAAAAATAATTATATTCATCAACTTACTGTGGGCAGTTTAATATTGCACTTAAGTCAAGACTCTTTAATATTACGCCAATATATTTCTTGCGTGACGCTCTAAACTCATCACCTCAAATTGTTCCCATCATTAGAGTAGCAGACTTGTTCCCACAACTACTTCACTCTTGTATTGTCACTCGAACTCCTCTCTCCAGACACAATGCAGATTTGGAAGGGCACATCTGATAACTCTACTGCTGGGTGTATTTCTCAGCTCAAATGGATGTAGCATGCAAATTTCACACTCAACATGATGCCTTTTTGAAACCCTAGCAACAGCAGTCTGCTCTAATGACAACAATGTCTGCAATTTGTTATTTTCTCGACTGCAAGCAATAAAAAAAAATCAAGGACATGATGGACAATCAGTGCCTGCACTGACAGCTGGTCTTGGCATAAAAACTGAATGAAACTGAAACAAGCATGTGTTATCAACAGATCAGGGAGTGAGTGATTTAAAGTGATCTAACCTCAGGTCTTAACATAACAGTTGTAAACAGCTCAAGTTTCACTTTAATGATTCATAAGATCATCTCAAACCCGTCAATTGAACTTCCACTTTCAAATCACTCCTCCACTTTTATTACTCTCTAGATTTCAGGTAGATTGCCGTCTGACAAACCTGCAGGACACAGATAAACATTTTTGGAGCTGGAATCTTACCTGCGGCGTGAGGATGATCTGTAACGGGGCATCAGGAACCACAATAAACAGCCTGGTGAGCTGGGCATAGTGCGGCTTGAGTCCTCGGCCCTGGGACGGAGACAGGATGTACAGGGGCATGTCTGAGGAGAGGGCTTTGATGGCGGACTCTTTTGGCCCGCTCCCCATCACCTTCATGATCTTTTCTGGGCCCGAGCACATGAACCTGCGACCCCGCGAGTCCTCGTACTCGAAGCCGACAAACGCCCGAGCGACGTCATCCCTCCGCCTGCCTCGGCCGATCACCGAGCTGGCCCGCTTGGCCGGCACGGACTTGTTGGGGGCCGGCCAGGAATTACTGTCCATGTCCACTTCGTCCTCGGACCTGGTCTTGATGACGATGTCCCAGGGCATCAGGTAGTTAGTCCCCGGTATGAAGCCGCTCTGGTCCAGGCCCCTATGAAAGTTGTAAGCTTTGGAAGGGCCCAGCTTGACAAAGGACCAACTAGAAAATTTAGGCAAAAGTCCCTTCGGACAACTGGAATTTAACATGCCGGGTAGATATTCCACCGTTGACACCTGCCGATCCACAATACTGGGCCGCTTTTCCGGTTTAGCTTCCCCTCCCTGGCCGTGGGCGTCAGGGTTATCCCCCCCTGCATGGGGGTCGGGGGGAAACGTACCCAGACTGTCCGTGGACTGTCCAAGACTGAGGGCCAAACTGAGGCTGGTGCTCTCTCCCTGGGTCTGGGCCTCTTTTTCTTTCATTTTCTCTCCTTCTCCCTCCTGCGGGGGCAGCGAAGACGTGGTGGAATCGTTCTTGGCTGGAGCAGGGTCGGGAGTGCTAGGTTGGAAGACGGGAAAATAGAAGCGCTCGAGCTTCCCGCAGCATTTCTCCTCTTGAAGCTGCAAAACAGAAAGTCAGACGATCCAATTTCCCCACTTCTCGTATTCGAGTACATTCTGCAACGTTTAGATCCAAAACTCGGTTGCCTGTATCCTAACTCGCACCAAGTCCCGTTCACCCATCACCCCCTCCCTGTGCTCCCTGGCCACATATTGGCTCCCGTTCTTGCAACGCCTCGATTTTAACATTTGCATCCTTGTTTTCAAATCTCTCCATGGCCTCACCCCTCTCTATCTCTGTAACCTCCTCCAGCCCCACAACCCTCCGAGATCTCTGTGCTCCTCCAATTCTTGCATCTTATGCATCCCCAATTTTCGTCATTCCACCATTGGCCACAAACTCCGTTCCCTAGCCACTAACTCCATCCCTCTCCCTAACATCTGTCTGAGGCTGAACCACACTGTTCGCAACCTTAGTGTCATATTTGACCCTGAAATGAGCTTCGTAACATTGCCCGTCTCCGCCCCTGCCTCAGCTCATCCGCTGCTGAAACCCTCATCCATGCCTTTGTTACCTCTAGGCTTGACTATTCCAACACACTCCTGCCTGGCCTCCCACGTTCTACCCTACGTAAACTTGAGGTCATCCAAAACTCGGCTGCCCGTGTCCTAACTGGCACCAAGTCCCGTTCACCCATCACCCCTGTGTTCGCTGACCTACATTGGCCCCCGGTTAAGCAACGCCTCGATTTCAAAATTCTCATCCTTGTTTTCAAATCCCTCCATGGCCTCGACCCTCCCTATCTCTAATCTCCTCCAGCTCCACAATCCCCAGAGATACCTGCGCTCCTTTAATTCTGCTCTCTTGAGCATCCCTGATTATAATCGCTCAACCATTGGTGGCCGTGCCTTGTGTTGCCTGGGCCCTAAGCTTTGGAATTCCCTCCCTAAACCTCTCTTTCCTCCTTTAAGACGCTCTTAAAACCTACCTCTGACCAAGCTTTTGGTCACCTGCCCTAACTTCTCCTTATGTGGCTCGGTGTCAAATTTTTTGTCTTATAACACTCCTGTGAAGCGCCTTGGGACGTTTTACTACGTTAAAGGCGCTATATAAATACAAGTTGTTGTTGTTGATATTCCTCTACGTTATTACTCAACGATCACACAGTGTAGATTCACCAGGATGTCAGGGATGTGAACCTATAGTTATGAGAGACTTGGGATACTGGGACAGTTTGCACTCGAGCAGAGAAGGCAAAAAGACTTGGAGGTTTTGAAAAATGTTATTCTCCATCCCAGAAAGCATTGAGAGACATATTTCCAAAGTGAAGAATGTTATATAAATATAAGTTGACTTTTTTTGTGTAGTTAAAAGTTCTGTACAATACCTGTGACAAGCTTTCGGGCAAAAATCTTGCACCTTATTATACCTCTCGGAAGTGTCCCAAAGTGCTTCATGTAGAACTACTCATGTTGTGCAAGTTACTGTTGTTATGTGAATAAATGTGACAACCATTCTGCACACAGACAGCAATGAGATGAATGACCTGTTAATCTGTGTCTGGTGGTGTTGGTTGAGAGATAAATGATGGCCAAGGACACTGGGAGAACTCTTCATTCTTCTTTGATGATTGTTACGAGATATTTAACATTCACCTGAGCCACCTGAAGGGGCATTGGCATAGGATCTCCTCTGAAGGACGGCACCTTGGACAGTACAGCACTCTCTCAGTACTGCATGGAAATGTCAGCCTGGACCACCTGCTCAAGTTCTGGAGTGGGGCTTGAACCCACAACCTTTTTGCCCGAGACGAGAACGTGATCAACTGAGCAAAACGGACACTATGGGTTTGGGTGTCAGCCTTGGCTCGGTGGTAGTACACTCGTCTGTCTCCGAGTCAGAAGGTTGTGGGTTCAAGACCCACTCCAGGACCTGAGCACATAATCCAGGCTGACACTCCAGTGCTCTACTGAGGGAGTGCTGCACTGTCAGAGGTGCTGCCTTTTGGATGAGGCATTAAACCGAGGCCCCATCTGCCCTCTCATGTGGACGTAAAAGATCCCTTGGCACTATTCGAAGAGGAGCAGGGGAGTTCTCCTCGGTATCTGGCAAATATTCATCCCTCAACCAACATTGCAAAAACAGATTATCCGGTCATGAGCTCATTGCTGTTTGTGGGAGCTTGCTGTGCGCAAATTGGCTGCTATATTTCCTACATTACAACAGTGACTACATTTCAAATGTACTTCATTGGCTGTAAAGCGCTTTGGGACATCCTGTGAAAGGCGCTATAGAAATGCAGGTTTTTATTTTATTTTTCTGCGTCCATTCTATAGCAAACGGATTCCAAGTATGACGCCCAGCTCAAAAGAGCAGACCCGCTCCCAGGCATATTAATCTATCTATCAGAATTTCTCCCCATTTATTTCCATCATTACAACAGGAAAGAAAGTGTTGCACTGACACAGTAATCACAAAGATATTTGCCCGTTTGTCCACAAACACCCTAGGTCTGCCTGTAACATGTAACTTTTCTGCCTGTAACTTTTAGAAGGGATAGGCAAAATGGAAATGGAGGAGGGGTGGCCCTGATAATAAAGGATGGGATAAAGACAGTAGAGAGAAAGGATCTTAGTTCCAAAAATCAAGAAGTAGAATCAGTTTGGATGGAGCTAAGAAACAGCAAGGGGCAGAAAACATTGGTGGGAGTTGTTTATAGGCCCCCAAACAGTAGTTGTAATGTAACAAGGGTAATACAGTAATCATGGGGGACTTTAATCTACATATAGACTGGGCAAACCAAATTTGCAGTAATAGTGTGGAGGACGAATTCATGGAATGCATGCAAGATAGTTTTCGAGATCAGTATGTTGAGGAACCAACTAGGGAACAGGCTATTTTAGATCTAGTATTGTGCAACGAGAAAGGATTAATTAATAACCTGTAGTAAAGGGGCCTTTAGGGAAGAGTGACCATAATATGATAGAATTTTATATTGAGTTTGAAAGTGACTTAGTTATATCCAAAACTAGGGTCTTCAATCTAAACAAAGCAAACTACGTAGGTATGAGGGGGCGAGTTGGCTAAGGTAGATTGGGAAACTACATTAAAAGGTATGACAGAGGACGAGCAATGGCTAGCATTTAAAGAATTAATACATAATTTACAAAAAATATATATTCCTTTAAGGCACAAAAACCCCACAGGAAAAGTGGTCCAACCGTGGCTAACAAAAGAAGTTAAAGATAGTATTAGATCAAAGGAAGAGGCTTATAATGCTGCCAAAGAGAGTAGTAAGCCTGAGGATTGGGAAGATTTTAGAATTCAGCAAAGGAGGACCAAGAAATTGATAAAGAAAGGGAAAATAGAATGAGAGTAAACTAGCAAGACATAAAAACAGACTGTAAAAGCTTCTATAGGTATGTAAAAAGGAAAAGATTCGCGAAAGTAAATGTGGGTCCCTTACAGGCTGAGACAGGAGAAATTATAATGGGGAATAAGGAAATGGCAGAGAAATTAAACAAATACTTTGTCTGTCTTCACGGAAGAAGACGCAAAAAACCTCTTGGAAATAGTGGACAACCAAGGGTCTAGCGAGAATGAGGAACTAAAAGATATTGGCCTGAAAATTAGACCTAATACGTGAGAGTACGCACTGTGTACTCTCGCGTATTAGGTCCCGAATTGCCGGTTTCCTGCATGCGCGGGAAACCGGCACTTCGTGTATGGCGAAGGGGGCGGTTCCTAAGTGAACCGCGTGCGCACTACAGGTTGCGCGCACGCAGTGCACTTAGTTTTTTTTTCAGGTTTGAACGCGCAGGTAAGTGGTGAAGATTTTACACATAAAGAAAGCAGGCGTAGGACCCCCTTTTAACAAGGTAAGTAGTTAATTAAGTGTTATTTTAAATATTTTTCAACAGGTTTATCTTTTTTAGAGACTTTAAAGAAAGGTAAGTTTATTTTTATAACTTTTAAAAAGAATTTAAATTTTTTCAAAAATTTTATTTTTTGTTTAAAGTGGTTAATTTATTTAACTTTAGTTATTTTATTAATGTGATGGCTTTTTTTTAAATTTAATTGAGGTTTAGCTGTTCTTTTGGGGGCTTGTTGTATTCATAGCTTTGACAGCCCTTGCTGTCAAAACTATGAATGAAAGATGGTGTGTTGCCATTGGCTCTAACTGGCCCACGTGATCCCAGAGCTCGCACGAACTAATTGCGCCTCTGGGACACGCAAGCACTGCACGCCGGCACCAGGGAGAGGCCCTCGAACTGAAGTTCGTGTGGGCCCGAAACAAAAAGGTAGGCGCGGAGTGCGATATCGCGGGGAATCCTTACCCCCGCGGCAACCATCGATGTTTAATTTCTGGGCCAATAGTATTAGTAAAAAAGAAGTACTGGAGAAATTAATGGGACTGAAAGCCGATAAATCCCCTGGACCTGATGGCCTACATCCTAGGGTTTTGAAAGAGTTGGCTAGAGATAGTAGATGCACTGGTTATCTTTTTCCAAAATTCCATAGATTCTAGAACGGTTCCCGTGGATTGGAAGGTAACAAATGTAACCCCACTATTTAAGAAAGGAGGGAGAGAGAAAAGGGGAAACTACAGACCAGTTAGCCTGACATCAGTAGTAGGGAAAATGCTAGAATCTATTATTAAGGACGTGGTAACAGGACACTTAGAAAATAATAATAGGATTGGGCAAAGTCAACACAGATTTATGAAAGGCAAATCGTGTTTGACGAATCTGTTCGAGTTTTTTGAGGTTGTAACTAGCAGAATAGATAAGGGGGAACTAGTGGATGTGGTGTATTTGGATTTTCAGAAGGCATTCGATAAGGTGCCACACAAAAGGTTATTAAACAAAATTAGGGCTCATGGGATTGGGGGTAATATACGAGCATGGAATGAGGGTTGGTTAACGGACAGAAAACAGAGAGTAGGAATAAACGGGTCATTTTCGGGCTGGCAGGCTGTAACTAGTGGGGTACCGCAAGGATCAGTGCTTGGGCCTCAGCTATTTACAATCTACATCAATGATTTGGATGAGGGGACCAAATGTAATATATCCAAGTTTGCTGATGATACAAAGCTGGGTGGAAATGTAAGTTGTGAGGAGGATGCAAGGAGGCTTCAAGGGGATATAGACAGGCTAAGTGAGTGGGCAAGAACATGGCAAATGGAATATAATGTGGAGAAATGTGAAGTTATCCACTTGGTAGGAAAAATAGAAAAGCAGAGTATGTTTTAAATGGTGAGAGATTGGGAAATGTTGGTGTTCAGAGGGACCTGGGTGTCCTTGTACATGAATCACTGAAAGTTAACATGCAGGTACAGCAAGCAATTAAGAAAGCAAATGGTATGTTGGCCGTTATTACAAGAGGATTTGAGTATAAGAGTAAAGACGTCTTACTGCAATTATATAGGGCCTTGGTGAGACCACACCTGGAGTATTGTGTACAGTTTTGGTCTCCTTACCTAAGGAAGGATATACTTGCCACAGAGGGAGTGCAACGAAGGTTCACCAGACTGGTTTCTGGGATGGGGGGATAGTCCTATGAGGACAGATTGAGTAGACTAGGCCTATATTCTCTAGAGTTTAGAAGAATGAGAGGTGATGTCATTGAAACATATAAAATTCTTACAGGGCTTGACAGGGTAGATGCTGGGAGGATGTTTCCCCTGGCTGGGGAGTCTAGAACCAGGGGTCACAGTCTCAGGATAAGGAGTCGGTCATTTAGGACTGAGATGAGGAGAAATTTCTTCACTCAGAGGGTGGTGAATCTTTGGAATTCACTCAGAGGGCTGTGGGGGCTCAGTGGTTGAGTATATTCAAGACAGAGATCGACAGATTTTTGAATATTAAGGGAATCAAGGGATATGGGGATAGTGCGGGAAGGTGGAGTTGAGGTAGAAGATCAGCCGTGATCTTCTTGAATGGCGGAGCAGGCTCAAAGGGCCAAATGGCCCACTCCTGCTCCTATTTCTTATGTTCTTATGTAGAAATTCCTGCCATACCTGATAGAAATCGTAATTGCCCGACTTGATGTCGAAGGGATCGTCGCGAGGAGCTTGCCTGCGGCCGCAGTTACAGGAGCTGGTGGAGCGAGCGCGGCTGTTGTGATACAACACGGGTGGATTCCTGTCAGGCTCTGGTTTCTCACCTGCAAGAAAGAAAAGCAAACGCACAGACACACACACAAATAAAAGTGTATTCAAATACCGTTAGATATTTCATTATTGCTGTACTTCAATCCATGGGCAATAGGGGAGAAGGCAACGTTCCCCCTAATTTTTTTTTTGTGCACGGCCCCTTTAAGGGTCTGCGCGGCCCATTCAGTTTCGTGCACACGCGAACTTTAGCACTGCAATAGCCGGTCCCGGGCTGCGTGGGGCCAGCAGAGAGCTGCGCGGCCGCACAGCTTATAGGGAACATTGCATCCAGGCTCGGTTAATGATGACGCGTTATATCGCACCACATCAAGTTGAAATGCCTCAAAGCGCTTTAAAGGGCAATTAATTACTTTTAAGATGCAACAACTGTAATGTAGGCAAATGTGAGTTCCATTCAGAGTCAGCAACATCCCACGAACTCCAATGAGAAGTTTCGAGAATGGTACCAGGGATGAGGGACTTCAGTTATGTGGAGAGACTGGAGAAGCTGGGGGGTTGTTCTCCTTGGAGCAGAGAAGGTTAAGAGGAGATTTGATCAAAATCATGAAGGGTTTAGGTAGAGTAAATAAGGAGAAACTGTTTCCAGTGGCTGAAGGGTCGGTAACCAGAGGACACAGATTTAAGGCAAAAGTACCAGGATGGCAGGGGAGGCAGTGAAATGTTCCTCCTGCAGAATGTTTGAGGTGAGGGACGCCATCGGTGTCCCTGCTGATTACACCTGTGGGAAGTGCACCCATCTCCAGCTCCTCGAAAACCGTGTTAGGGAACTGGAACTGGAGCTGGATGAACTTCGGATCATTCGGGAGGCAGAGGAGGTCATAGATAGAAGCTTCAGGGATGTAATTACTCCAAAGAATGAAGATAGATGGGTGACGGTGAGAGGGGCTAGGAGGAGGCGGTCGGTGCGGGGCTCCTCTGTGGTCGTTCCCCTCAGTAACAGGTATACCGCTTTGGATACTGTTGAGAGGGACGACCTACCAGTGGTAAGCCACGGTGACCGGATCTCCGGCGCTGGGTCCGTCCCTGTGGCTCAGAAGGGAAGGGGGGAGAGCAGGAGAGCAATAGTTATTGGGGACTCAATAGTCAGAGGGACAGATAGGAGGTTCTGTGGCAGCAAAAGAGACTCACGGATGGTATGTTGCCTCCCGGGTGCCAGGGTCCGTGACGTCTCGGACCGTGTTTTCAGAATCCTCAAGGGGGAGGGGGAACAATCACAAGTCGTGGTACACATCGGTACCAACGACATAGGTAGGAGAAGGGACGGGGATTTAAAACAGGAATTTAGGGAGCTAGGTTGGAAGCTGAGAGCCAGTACAAACCATGTTGTAATCTCTGGTTTGTTGCCGGTGCCACGTGCTAGCGAGTTGAGGAGCAGGGAGAGAGTGCAGATAAACACGTGGCTGCAGGGATGGTGTAGGGGGGAGGGTTTCAGTTATGTGGATAATTGGAGCACATTCGGGGGAAGGTGGGACCTGTACAAACAGGACGGTTTGCACCTGAACCAGAGGGGCACCAATATCCTGGGAGGGAAATTTGCTACGGCTCTTCGGGGGGGTTTGAACTAATTTGTCAGGGGGATGGGAAAAAGGGCTGCAGTCCAGGAGCCAGTGGTGAGTGTAGGGAGGTACTGAGGAGGGTATCAAGGTCGCAGGAATGTACCGGCAGACAGGAAGATGGCTTGAAGTGTGTCTACTTCAATGCAAGGAGCATCCGGAATAAGGTAGGAGAACTTGGAGCGTGGATTGGTACTTGGGACTACGATGTGGTGGCCATTACGGAGACATGGTTAGAACAGGGACAGGAATGGTTGTTGGAAGTTCCGGGGTATAGATGTTTCAGTAAGAGTAGGGAAGGTGGTAAGAAAGGTGGAGGAGTAGCATTGTTAATCAAGGATAGTTTAACAGCGGCAGAAAGGCAGTTCGAGGGGGATCTGCCGTCTGAGGTAATATGGGCTGAAGTTAGAAATAGGAAAGGAGCGGTCACGTTGTTAGGAGTTTTCTACAGGCCCCCAAATAGTAATAGAGATGTGGAGGAAGAAATTGCAAAGCAGATTATGAATAGGTGTGGAGGTCACAGAGTAGTTGTCATGGGTGACTTCAACTTTCCAAATATTGATTGGAACCTTTATAGGTCAAACAGTTCGGATGGGATAGTTTTTACACAGTGTGTGCAGGAGGGTTTCCTGACACAATATGTGGATAGGCCGACAAGAGGTGGGGCCACGTTGGATTTGGTACTGGGTAATGAACCGGGCCAAGTGTTTGATTTGCATGTGGGAGAGCACTTTGGAGATAGCAACCACAATTCGGTGACTTTCACTATTGCAATGGAGAGGGATAGGGCCATACGGCAGGGCAGGGTTTATAATTGGGGGAGGGGTAATTATGATGCGATTAGGCAAGAATTAGGGAGCATAAGATGGGAACAGAAACTATCAGGGAAAGGCACAAATGAAAAGTGGAGCTTTTTCATGGAGCAATTACTGCGTGTCCTTGATAGGTATGTCCCTGTCAGGCAGGGAGGAAATGGCCGAGTGAGAGAACCATGGTTCACAAAAGAGGTTGAATGTCTAGTCAAGAGGAAAAAGGAAGCGTATGTAAGGATGAGAAAACAAGGTTCAGTTGGGTCGATTGAGGGGTACAAGGTAGCAAGGAATGAGCTAAAAAAAGAGCTTAGGAGAGCTAGGAGGGGGCATGAGAAGTTCTTGGCGGGTCGGATCAAGGAAAACCCCAAGGCTTTTTACTCTTATGTGAGAAATAAAAGAATGACCAGGGTGAGGGTTGGGCCGGTCAAGGACAGTAGTGGGAACTTGTGCATGGAGTCAGAAGAGATAGGAGAGGTGATGAATGAATACTTTTCGTCAGTGTTCACCGAGGAGAGGGGCCATGTTTTTGAGAATGAGAGTGTGATAAAGGTGGATAGGCTGGAGGAGGTAGATGTTCTGAGGGAAGATGTTTTAGCAATTTTGAAGAACCTGAGGGTCGATAAGTCCCCTGGGCCAGATGGGATATATCCTAGGATTCTTTGGGAGGCAAGGGAGGAGATTGCAGAGCCTTTGGCTTTGATCTTTGGGTCCTCAATGTCCACGGGGATGGTGCCAGAGGACTGGAGAGTGGCGAATGTTGTTCCTCTCTTCAAGAAAGGAAATAGGAATGACCCTGGTAATTATAGGCCGGTTAGTCTTACTTCGGTGGTTGGTAAGATAATGGAAAAGGTCCTGAGGGATAGGATTTATGACCATTTGGAAAGAGGCAACTTAATCAGGGATAGTCAACACGGATTCGTGAAGGGTAAGTCTTGCCTAACAAATTTGATTGAATTCTTTGAGGAGGTAACTAAGTGTGTAGATGAAGGTAGAGCAGTTGATGTCGTATACATGGATTTTAGTAAGGCGTTTGATAAGGTTCCCCATGGTCGGCTCATGAAGAAAGTAAGGAGTTGTGGGATAGAGGGAAATTTGGCCGATTGGATAAGTAACTGGCTATCTCATAGAAGGCAGAGGGTGGTGGTGGATGGAAAATTTTCGGACTGGAGACCAGTTACCAGCGGTGTGCCACAGGGGTCGGTGCTGGGTCCTCTGCTGTTTGTGATTTTTATCAATGACTTGGAGGAGGGGACTGAAGGGTGGATCAGTAAATTTGCTGATGACACCAAGATTGGTGGAGTAGTGGATGAGGTGGAGGGCTGTTGTAGGCTGCAAAGAGACATTGATAGGATGCAGAGCTGGGCCGAAAAATGGCAGATGGAATTTAACCCTGATAAGTGCGAGGTGATTCATTTTGGTAGGGCAAATTTGAATAAGGATTACAGGGTCAACGGCAGGGTTCTGAGGAACGTGGAGGAACAGAGGGATCTGGGGGTTCATATCCACAGATCTCTGAAGGTTGCCACTCAAGTGGATAGAGCAGTAAAGAAGGCCTATGGTGTGTTGGCGTTTATTAACAGGGGGTTTGAGTTTAAGAACCGTGAGGTTATGCTGCAACTGTACAGGACCTTGGTGAGACCACATTTGGAATATTGTGTGCAGTTCTGGTCACCTCACTATAGGAAGGACGTGGAAGCATTGGAAAGAGTGCAAAGGAGATTTACCAGGATGCTGCCTGGTTTGGGGGGGGGAGGTCTTATGAGGAAAGATTGAGGGAGTTGGGGCTTTTCTCTTTAGAGCGGAGGAGGATGAGAGGCGACTTAATAGAGGTTTATAAGATGATGAGGGGGATAGATAGAGTGGATGTTCAGAGACTATTTCCTCGGGTGGAGGTAGCTGTTACAAGGGGGCATAACTATAAGGTGCATGGGGGGAGATATAGAAGGGATGTCCGAGGTAGATTCTTTACTCAGAGAGTGGTTGGGGTGTGGAATGGACTGCCTGCTGTGATAGTGGAGTCGGACACTTTAGGAACTTTCAAGCGGTTATTGGATAAGCACATGGAGCACACCAGAATGATAGGGAGTGGGATAGCTTGATCTTGGTTTCGGACAATGCTCGGCACAACATCGAGGGCCGAAGGGCCTGTACTGTGCTGTACTGTTCTATATGTACCAGAGGCGACACGAGGAAACTTTTTTTTTTTTTACACAGCGTGTTGTTGTGATCTGGAACGCGCTGCCTGAAAGGGCGGTGGAAGCAGATTCAATAGTAACTTTCAAAAGAGAATTGGATAAATACTTGAAGGGATAAATTTACAGGGCTATGGGGAAAGAGCAGGGGAGTGGGATTAATTGTCTAGCTCTACCAAAGAGCCGGCACAGGCACGGTGGGCCGAATGGCCTCCTTCTGTGCTGTATGATTCTATGATATGGATGACTGGGAATCCGTTTTTTTGGTAATATTGTTTGAGTAATAGATTTTGACCAGGACTGGACTAAGCCCTTGCTCTTCTTTAAATAGTTCCTTAATTTTGTTTGATAGTCGCTCCTGTGAAGCAGCTCGGGACCGTTTACTACATTAAAGGCGCTATATAAATGCAAGGTGTTGTTGTTAATGCTCCCCTGAACCATCGGGGACAGAAAATTGGGGCTTTGGTTCAACGCCTCAGCCAAAAGACAGCATCTTCCCAACAAGTTCTGCACTGGACCGCCAGCCTATAACGCTGGTTCATCATCGGCCCCTGTAGGGCGAGAGGATTTCTCCTAGTCTCTCGCTAACAGGATAACAAGAGCAAAAAATTTATCGAGGGAGGGAATCGTCAGCAGAGAATCACCTGACAATTTGTTTTACTCCCTCCCTCGATAAACTTTCATCGACCTGAAACGTTAACTGTTTCTCTCTCCACAGATGCTGCCTGAGCTGCTGAGCGTTTCCAAACATTTTCGGTTTTTATTTCAGGTTTCCAGCACCATTGTGCGACCGGTTTTCAAATACTTTTGCCAGTGTTGTTCTGCAATTGGCCAAGAGGTGGCGCGTGCGAGCGGCCCAGAGTGACTGTCCCTCTGCTCTCGAGGGAACGCCCATGGTCCTTACTCAGCATCTCTCCGTGACTAAGAATCGCAACTCACTTATGCAGAGAATCACTGCCTCGACTCTGTGATGCAAGATGTTGGCACTGCAACATGCTGCTCCATAGCTCTGCCCTCCCACATTCCCCCCCCGCCCCCCATAAAGCTCATTAAAAACATTTGTGGGAAATACCTGGTGGAAAGGACGCTGGCGAGAGTTTCTGGGACTTCCCCTTTTGTGGGATGGGTGATCTCCTGGGTCTCAGCCTCCCTAAGGTCCTACTTTTGCTGCCAATTTGATATAGCTCTGGTGCTTCTTCTAATTTCTGTACTGTTCATTTGTCTTCATTATCAATCCCCTACGCTCGGTCTTCAGTAGCTCAAGATTTAATGACTCGTTGAGCCTTCAGCCTCTGCTCTCCCAGTCAACCGGGGGTCCACAAGACTTCCACGATTCTGGAAATTGGTCTCCCTTGTATGGATGATGAGATATCAACACCTTCTACTCTATAATTAATGTTAATAATAATGCAGACGTGACTCGGGTGACTCCTGGCACCATTTAAATGTTAACAACGTTAGGAACACTATGTTTAACTGCTTAAATATCGCACGCTACCGCTGCATTCTTCTTTTGCGTGCTGCCAAGCCGGCATTTACGCCCATCCCTAAATGTCGTGGCTTGCTAGGCCACTTCAGAGGGTATTACGATCCAACCGCATAAGCGTGAGATTGGACCGGGGAGGGGGAGGGCAGGTTCCCTCTCTTGAAAGACGTTAGTAAACCAGTTTGGTTTTTAGGACAAAACGGCGGCTTTTATGGTAATTTTTTTTCCTGGTGCAAGCCCACAAATAACCAGAGTTATTGAATTCAATTTGACTACTTGCAATGAAATTTGAACTCACTGCTAGTAACAGTGCTAGAACCACTACACTACCAAACCCTTACTGTGTTACACTGCAGAAATTGTAAAATAAGTTAAATATATGTATTTCTTTGAGTCTCCCTATTTCAATAGTTTATTAAGTTTTATTAAGCATATAGGGCGTAATATACCACAATCAACATTGTGCATGGCGCAATACACTTTAAGAGAGATTGAGTAGAGTGGGCCTATACTCTCTGGAGTTTAGAAGAATGAGAGGTGATCTCATTGAAACAAACAAGATTCTGAGGAGGATTGACAGGGTAGATGCTGAGAGGTTGTTTCCCCTGGCTGGAGAGTCTAGAACTAGGGGGCATAGTTTCAGGATAAGGGGTCGGCCATTTAAGACTGAGATGAGGAGGAATTTTTTCACTCAGAGGGTGGTGAATCTTTGGAATTCTTTACCCCAGAGGGCTGTGGATGCTGAATCTTTGAGTATATTCAAGGCTGAGATTGATAGATTTTTGGACTCTAGGGGAATCAAGGGATATATGGATCAGGCAGGAAAGTGGAGTTGAGGTCAAAGATCAGCCATGATCTTATTGAATGGCAGAGCAAGCTCGAGGGGCCGTATGGCCGACTCCTGCTTCGAATTCTTATGTTCTTACGTTCTTAATAATGGCGTGGTATGCTAGTATCCATCTTTCTGATGCTGCTATCACACACTGGAAGTCAGATTCTTGCTGATATAAGCAGTCTTATCCACACTGCTATACAAAAGTGAAGCTACTCTATAGCAACTACAGAGCAGTGTCACTTCAATGAGAATTGGTAAACACCAAAGACCGCCTCTCAGCTCAATGCTGATTCAATGCACAGAGATAGTGGGAAAGAGACAGATAATGAGATTGTGGGATCAAGAAATTATGTGATCAAACAAGGGACAGTAGGTGTGAACGAAGACTGGAGAACTAGAAAAGGAAATGAGGATGGGGAGGAAAATATAAAGAAATAAAAATGAGATGGTAAAAACGGAAAGGAAACAAATTTTAATAGCTTCGCGTACTGAGGAAGGAGAGGAAGGGAACTCATCAGCACACTTTACCGAGATCCTTGTAATAACCTTGCTTTCCCAAAACTCCCCTTCCCCTCCTGGCCTGAAGGTTCTGACTCCTGACAAGATGTAGATCCCTGGTTAACATGTCCATAGTCTATTCCTCATTCATGAGCCTGCAGAGTGAGTATCAGTAGGCATTTGACCACAGGGTCATTACTACAGCTGACACTGATCCCACCCTCAATAAAAATCTAGACGCGTGGTTTCCTGCTGTAGTGCAAACCTTCTGAATGTAGTTTTTGCCTTTTTCTTGGGTTATAATAAAATAATAAGCCGATAAATTTGTAGAACTACATGTCGAGTACTCCTGAGAGTATAAATATTGCAGCTTAATGTCAGGATCGATCACTTTGCCACAACTGGGTGGGGCGTTTGTATTCGTGCGCAATTTACTGACTCAATTCTCTTGTCTTTTCCCTCCCCCTGAAGATGAAAGCCTCTAAATTTACAGCTCACCTGGTTTAGGCAGCAGGTGGAATTTGTGAACACAGTGTTGATCCGTTAAACTCCTCTCTTCGCACAACTGGTGCCCGTTACTCCAGAACTTGTAGCAGTCTTCGTGCAGCTGCATGGCGTACTTTTGGAAGGCTGGTCCACGGGCATGCTGACTGTAGACACGAAGGGCCTGTGCCAACTGGTTCTTGTGGACAGTGGTGGTGTAATGGTGGGGCAGATTGGACTGGTAGGCGCTGTGAGCCAGAGGCAGGGCCTTTTGGCAGCGGTTTTCTGAAAACTTATTATCCGCGTCCAAAAACCCTTCAAGCCCTTTCAGCTGTCCCTGTATCTTGGAGGAAAGATCCCCAGAAAGAAATCCGAGGTCTTCATCCTTCCCGCTTATCATCACGTCATAGAGTTTTGAGGCCACGGCCAGCCAATTTTTATAGGCAGGAAGTTCAAAGTGTGATGGCTGTGGGTTCCTCCCGACACTATCCTCAAATCCCTTTTTGGTCAGAACCAGCTCCACATGTTGCCACAGAAACTCCTTCAAGGTGCAGTCCACCAGCTGGCCACTGGAGCTGTTGAGGCTGCTTTCCAGTATGAAAGACGGCTGGCGGACATGCCTCATCATCTGATAACGCCGTGACCCAGAATTTGGGAGGGATTCGTGCTCCCTGATGGCACAGGTATTTTTCAGCTGCCCGATCAGCATGCTGATGGGGTCGTCCCCCTGCCCAGCCACCACGTAAACAAACGCCTGGTTGGCAGGGACGGTAAACAAACAGTTAATGCTCTGGTTGGTCAGCACTCTGCTCTTCCTGAAAATCCTGTAGATCTGATCCTCCAGGGCATGTTGGAGCCTCCTTTTAGGAGAGTGCTTCTTGGGTTTATCCAGGTTGGAGGGGTCTAGACACTTGGGCTCGACCTTCAACGCCCCATTCAGCTGGAAAATAAAGAGGAGTCTCGGAGGGCAGGGTCTGCAGTTCAATCTCCACTCCTTGCCTACCGGGCAATCCTTAATCGCGCTCTTCAGGTAGGGGAGGACCTTTTGCCTGAGGCTGTCCAGGGCTCGGAAGAGACGGTCGTAAGTGATGTCGAAGGAGCAGGTGGGGTGGACCAGCAGGAGGATGTGGGAGACGGAGAAGAGGTAGAGCAGATGGATGCAGTGGAGCTTCTCCTCCCCTTTCCAGAACTCGTGGGCCTCGGCGTGGCAGACGTCGTCGGCCAAGGCCCTGCAGGCCTGCAGCAGCTGCTGGTTGTCACAGACGGCGGTGAGCAGCAGGTAGAGGACCTTGCTGTCCTGGTGGTAGTAGCACTGCAGCAGGTTGTTGTTGCTGCTGCTGCTGTTGTTGTTGTTGTTGTTGTTGTTGCCCGGGTGGCGGCGGCCGCCGAGCCCCGGGTACAGCGGGAAAACCGGCTTGTCGCACAGGGTGTTGACGATGGCGTGTTTCTCCGCGCTCAGCTCCGACGTTTTGCCGAATATGCCCACCACGCACATCTCCTCGTCCTTCCAGGCCGCTTCCTCGCCGTCCGAGGCCAGCGCGGTCCTCAGAGCCCTGGCCGCCGCCATCTTGCTCGCCGTCCCGTCCCGTCCTCCGCGCCGTCCGGCCGAGGAACCGCTGCGCCCACAATCGTTCCTCGCAGCGAGTCCCGCCGTTCATCTCATCCGGTGGAAAACAAAAAGTCCCAAGCGTTGAATGAAGACATTGCTCTTCGTACTTGCTTTAGAAATTGAAGAATAAAAGTTGCATCATCTCCTCCCCAACCCCACTGTTTCCTTCTTTCTGTAAGAATCGTGGTTCTCAGTCTCTCACGGTTCAGCACCAAACTACAAAATGCTTTTACCAACTCAAGCATTTTTAATATAAAAAGATGATAGGAGACAGACCTGGCAATGTCAATCATTGGGCGTGAAAATTACTCATAATAACGAGTTTAAAACGTCACTATAGCTGATCAAAAGTCTTGCTCTTAACATTTCCCCAATGTTAACAGCTCTGTTAAAAGACACCTGTCAAAAATAAAATTTATGGAGACATGATTTCCCTGTACATTGCAAGAGGATAACTTCTCTCTCCCAAAAAAGTGCAAATTCGTTGAAAGTGATATCCACTTAGTCCTATTCCCCTGACCCTTTTAATTGTTTTTATTTTTAAATATTTATCCAATTGCCCTTTTTAATGGATTTTGCTTCCACCTTATTTCTGGTAAGCTAACGATCGTCTGCATAGAAACAAATATCCTAACCTTCCTGTTGCATTTTCACTGACTCTTAAACTGATTGGATCCCGGTAAAGAAACGCCTCAATTTTTCAAATTCTCATACTTATTTTCAAATCCCTCCATGGCCTCGCCCCTCCCTATCTCTGTAATCTCCTCCAGCCCCACAACCCGCTGAGATATCTGCACTTCTCTAATTCTGGCCTCTTGAGTATCCCTGATTTTAATAGGTGTTGTGCGACCTCTCAATTTTGTCCACCCCAGTCCAACACCGGCATCTCCGCATCATTTAATAGCTCCACCATTGGTGGCCGTGCCTTCAGCTGCCAAGGCCCAAAGCTCTGGAATTCCCTGCCTAAACCTCTCCGCCTCTCTACCTCTCTTTCCTCCTTTAAGATGCTCCTTAAAACCTACCTCTTTGACCAAGCTATTGGTCACCTGCCCTAATTTATCCTTATGTGGATCGGTGTCAAATTTTGTTCGATAACGCTGCTGTGAAGCGCTTTGGGATGTTTTACTACGTTTAGCCAGGAGTGTGTTGGAATAGTCCAAGTTTAGAGGTAACAACGGCATGGATGAGGGTTTCAGTGGCAGATGAGAACATAAGAAATAGGAGCAGGAATAGGCCACTTGGCCCCTCGAGCCTGCTCTGCCATTCAATAAGATCATGGCTGATCTTGGGCTCAAAGCCACTTCCCAGCCTGTGCCCCATAACCCTTCACTCCCTTATCTTGCAAAAATTTGTCTGTCTCCACTTTAAATGTATTTAATGACCCAGCCTCCACAGCTCTCTGGGGCAGAGAATTCCACAAATTTACGACCCTCTGAGAGAAGAAGTTCCTCCTCATCTCCGTTCTAAAAGGGCGACCTTTTATTCTGAGACTGTGCCCCCGAGTTCTAGATTTCCCCATGAGGGGAAACATCCTCTCTGCATCTACCCTGTCGAGCCCCCTCAGTATCTTATATGTTTCGATAAGATCACCTCTCATTCTTCTAAATTCCAATGCGTATAGGCCCAGCTTGCTCAACCTTTCCTCATAAGTCAAACCCCTCATCTCTGGAATTAACCTAGTGAATCGTCTCTGAACTGCCTCCAATGCAAGTATATCCTTCCTTAAATAAGGAGACCAAAACTGTACGCAGTACTCAAGGTGTGGTCTCACCAATACCTTGTACAGTTGTAGCAGGACTTCCCTGCTTTTATACTCCAACCCCCTTGAAATAAAGGCCAACATTCCATTTGCCTTTTTGATTACTTGCTGTACCTGCATGCTAACTTTTTGTGTTTCATGCACAAGGACCCCCAGGTCCCTCTGAACTGTAGCATTTTGTAATCTCTCCCCATTTAAATAATAGTTTGCTTTTTTATTTTTCCTGCCAAAGTGGATAACCTCGCACTTTCCCACATTATACTCCATCTGCCAAATGTTTGCCCACTCACCTAGCCTGTCTATATCCCTTTGCAGGTTCTTTGAGTCCTCTGCACAACTTGCTTTCCCACCCATCTTTGTATCATCCGCAAACTTGGCTACATTACACTCGATCCCTTCATCCAAGTCATTAATGTAGATTGTAAATAGTTGGGGCCCCAGCACCGATCCTTGTGGCACCCCACTAGTTACTGTTGCCAACCAGAAAATGACCCATTTATCCCGACTCTCTGCTTTCTGTTAGTTAGCCAATTTTCTATCCATGCTAATATATTACCCCCAACTCCGTGAGCTCTTATCTTATGCAGTAACCTTTTTTGTAGCACCTTATCGAATGCCTTCTGGAAACCCAAATACACCACATCCACTGGCTCACCCTTGTCCACCCTGCTTGTTACATCCTCAAAGAACTCCAGCAAATTTGTTAAACATGATTTCCCTTTCCTAAAACCATGCTAACTCTGTTTGACTGCAGTATGTTTTTCTAAATGCCCTACTACTGCTACTGCTTCCTTAATGAAGGACTCCAGCATTTTCCCAACGACAGATGTTAGGCTAACTGATCTATAGTTTCCTGCTTTCTGTCTCCCTCCTTTCTTAAATGGTGGCGTTACATTTGCGGTTTTCCAATCCGCTGGGACCTCTCCAGAGTCCAGGGAATTTTGGTATATTGCAACCAATGCATCCACTATCTCTGCAGCCACTTCTTTTAAGACCCTGGGATGCAGGCCATCTGGTCCAGGGGACTTGTCATCTTTTAGTCCCATTATTTTACCGAGTACTATTTCCTTAGTGATAGTCTTTAGTTCCCCACTCCCTGTGGCCCCTTGATTATCCATTATTGGGATGTTGTTCGTGTCTTCTACTGTGAAGACAGATGCAAAATATTTGTTCAGAGTCTCTGCCATTTCCCCGTTCCCCATTATTAATTCCCCAGTCTCATCCTCTAAGGGACCAACGTTTACTTTAGCTACGCTCTTCCTTTTTATATACCCGTAGAAGCTCTTACTATCTGTTTTAATGTTTCTTGCCAGCTTACTCTCATAATTCATCTTCTCTCTCTTTATTATTTTTTTAGTCATCCTTTGCTGGTTTTTAAAAATTTCCCAATCCTCTAGTCTCCCACCAATCTTGGCAACATTACATGCCTTCGTTTTCAATTTGATACCATCCTTTACTTCCTTAGTTAGCCACGGATGGTGCTCCCTTCTCTTAAAATCGTTCTTTCTCACTGGAATATATTTTTGTTGAGAGTTATGAAATATCTCCTTAAATGTCCGCCACTGCATTTCAACTTTCTTACCCTTTAATTTGTTTTTCCAGTCCACTTTAGCCAGTTCTGCCCTCATGCCATTATAATTGCCTTTGTTTAAGATCAGGACACTGGTTTGGGATACAACTTTCTCACCCTCCAACTGATTTGAAATTCAACCATGCTATGATCACTCTTTCCTAGAGGATCCTTTACTATGAAATCATTTATTAATTTTGTCTCATTACGTAGTACCAGATCCAAGATAGCCTGCTCCCTGGTTGGTTCCATTACATACTGTTCTAGGAAAACATCCCGGATGCACTCTATGAACTCTTCCTCCAGGCTACCATGGCCAATTTGATTTGTCCAATCAATATGGAGATTAAAATCACCCATTAGTTATACCGTGGATATGTGGTCGGAAGCTCAGGGTCAAAGGTTGCGAACAGTCTGGTTCAGCTCAGACAAATGTTGAGAGAGGGGGATGGAGTCGGTGGCTAGGGAACGGAGTTTGTGGCGGGGACCGAAAACAATGGCTTCGGTCTTCCCAATATTTAGTTGGCAAATAGAAAAAGTAGATTTCTGTTTTCAAAACTGCATTTTTGGAGGTTAATATACAGCTTAGAAATTTCTAGACAGCCTGCTAATAAAATGACTTGTCCAGTCCACAACCTGACAATCAGTAACTTTATTCTCGATCAGCACCTCATTGATGTGTGAATATGCCAAGTAGAGGGCAGTTGGCTTCTAGGGATGGAAAGTTGTCGCCCTCACATTCCTTCTGGTATATGCATTTGCAAAGGTCTGGAAAGGGATGCAGTGGTTTTTGTCGAGGTTCATCCGAGCGACTCTGTAACACAGGACTCTGTGCCCTACGGACTGTTCCCAGGGACGCACACCGAGACAAACATCAGCTGCTGCTGGAGGACCATCAACTCGGTGAAAGACGCCCTTTGGTCTGCCCGAAACTTGCTGGCCTTCCAGTGCAAGGAGTTGTCCACTAACGACTGTTGCAGACTGGCATATTTCAAGGTCGTGCTGAGGGACACACTGAAGGCTGGTGCAGCTGCCGCAAAGGCTCAATGGGGAAAGGCATTGTACACTGAGGGGCTTGAACCAGTGTAAAACCCCTCGGGCTGTTTTACATTAAACATTTTTTGATACAATGTAAAAGAAAAGACTTGCATTTCTACAGCGCATTTCACGACCTTGGGACGTCCCAAAGTGCTCTACAGCCAATGGAGTATTTTTGAAGTGTAGTCACTGTTGTAATGTAGGAAACGTGACAGCCAATTTACACACAGCAAGCTCCCACAAACAGCAATGTGATAATGACCAGATAATCTTTTTTTTTTAGTGATGTTGGTTGAGGGATTAATATTGGCCAGGACACCAGGGAAGAAATAGTGCACCTGAGGGAGCAGACTTGGTTTAACGTCTCATTCAAAAGACAGCACCTCCGCTGGAGTGTCAGCCTAGATCTTTGCACTCCAATCTCTGGTGTGGGACTTGAACCCACAACCTTCTGACTCAGAGGCGAGAGTGCTACCCATTGAGCTACTGGCTGACACTTACATGTAATTTGGAATGAGGCACCCTAGAGTGCCATGTACTGTATTTAATCTGAATTGAACTGTGAATTGTAACATTTGAATTGTACTGTAATGTACCTTTACAAATTTTTATGAATAAAGTATATTTTTGAAACAAAAAAATACAATCACAGAAGCCAGAGATTGTGATACCAAACTGCGCTTTCAGCCATAGCAGAGACCAAAGAAATCTGGAGCAAAACCGGGAAATTTTATACACTTAGGGAAAAAAAGCAAATCTTAAGATTTGTTATATACAAGGATTGATTGTTATTTGCATAAGTGCATGTTTAACTAAAATTTATCTCTCCTAGCCAAAAATGATGGAAATTTATCAATCTTGTCTAATAAAAGGAGTGTTTTTAAAAAAATAAACAAGTCTTTTCATGTGCATTCACTCCTACTACAGATATATCCTTTTAAAATTTTAAACTGGAAGGTTTAGGATATTGGTGTTCTAGGCCAGCTGATTCCTATTTGGGTCAGAATTTGACACTTTTTTGGCTATGGAAGAGGAGTGAAATAGTAACACAAGAATACTGTCCATATTCTATCTACCTTGTGTAGAGCTTCAAATTGAGAAAATGCTAGCACGAGCATCACTGGATGGGGGATGGGAATGAGGTTACAATGAGAGAAAATAGGGCAGCGAAAATGTCACATGGTTGCTGAATGATGGTTGGAAGGTTTGCTGATTACCATATTTATAATAGACCCTATGAACATGAATTATTCATTTGCAAAGGCTGTTTAAACGTAGAGGTGCAGCTCCTTTAGAACAAGCACTTAATTAGCATATTGCATAATTCTGTGCCAACCATTATTATTTACTTTAGAAAACCAGTATAAACACATCATACAAACCTTTTGGAATATTCTCCAGAAAGCAAATACTGAATATGAGCTGCTTCTCCAGAGAGAAAAAAACAACATGGGGAGGTTAGTTTGCAAATGTTTTTGTTTGCTTTTCCTCCCCTGATGGCATTTACTTCTGCTAGGTATGGATCTGCAGGCACTGAGCACCCTCTGCTATTTCACCCAGGCCATTCTTTATATGTGAGCCTAGACCAGCATGTTTTTTTTTAAAAACTGGAGTGAGGGGGTCCCCAAAAGTCTGCAAAGTCATCAGATTACAACTTATCTGCAGCCAGGTTAACTGCACATTGAGCATAATAATGAAGCCTGTATTTGTTAATTTACTAACATGATTTCCATTGCTGTATACTGAGAACATCTTAGAATCTTACAGCAGGAGGCCATTCAGCCCATCGTGCCTTTGCCGGCTCTTTGAAGGAGCTACCAATTAGTCCCACTCCCCTGCTCTTTCCCCACAGAGCTACAATTTTCTCCTCTTCGAGTAGTTATCCAATTCCCTTTTGAAAGTTACTATTGAATCTGTTTCCACCACCCTTTCAGGCATGTGCCTTTGATTATTTTTTGCAGAGAAAAACTTGTATTTATACAGCACCTTTCACAAATTCAGGACGTCCCAAAGTGCTTTACAGCCAATGAAGTACTTTTGAAAGGCAGTCACTGTTGTAATGTAGGGAAACATCCAGCATATGGAAAGACTATAGGTTGATTCACTTTCAGCTCTTGAAAGAGGGTGGGAGGCAAAATGCATATATTACCTCGACCTGCTCAAATACACCCACCTGAGCCCAAGTCCGCAATATGTAGAAATAAAGCCCATGTCTCAATAAGTTGCCTAAGAGCAGCCCAGAAACATCTTTGATTCTCTCCCCTGCACACTGCTGCGTTCAGGCCCTTCTCAAAGCAGGATGGCTGGCAGCAGGCGCTCAGCACAATGGAGAGGTCAAGTACTGTGTCCCGTCCCTCCATGGCATCATCTCGGTGACAAATTCCTTGAAAAGGAAAAACAAGGTGGTATTTCACAATGAAGCATAGGTGGTTTCACTGCCCAGTTATCCAGCTGAAGTGTGCAGGATCAAACTCCAGCTGAGAACAGTTTAGATGCAATCAGCTCAATGCTCACTTCTGACAATTAAAACAGAAGTTTTAAACTCATCTTCCCTTCTTGTGCAACAGAGTGATGAAAGAGACTCCAATCACGTATTCCATTGAATTCCTGCAAGGTAAGACGACAGACTGAAGGGAGAAAAGATGTTTGCTCACAGGTGAGAAGTGGGGGTGTGGGAAAAATCAAATGAGATTCTCTGATGCACCACAGCCACACTGTTGGTGGTTGGCCAAGGGCAGATTGACAGCCAAGTGAGAGCAACATACCCGCTCAGAGTGCATTTATATGGATGCTGCACAAGGACAGGATCAGATTCAGCTGCAAGTTAAATAACCAGCAACACTTGCCATCTAGGCTAGCCACTGGGTGCAGGATTGGAAGGTGCCTGTGGAACTAGACCTTAGCAAAGATTCAATGTTTTTTCAGGAGAGCCAGAGGGAAGGGGAAGAAACATTAAGCCTAGAGTTTATGAATAATGGGTTATACTTAAGGCAGTTTTGATGAATGCTATGGAAGGCAAAAATGTTAAAAAGCTAAGAAATATTTGGGGATTTAAAATAACAGGAGTGATGGTTGATTGCCTCAAATGGAATAATGTCAGAGGGAACACTGCCCATTACTGTAGGCCTTCAGATTGTAGGTGTATGGGTTTGGTTGTTTGGGGGGGAGGGGGGGCAACGAAGAGAAATAAAACAGCCATATTATGGTAGATCCATAGAAGCTACAGCCCAGTCCTACGTACACGTACAATTGTAATCACTAACTGCACCTCTGGTTTGGGAACAGTTTGCTAGCTGATTGTAGCAGGTATAGCTAAAAGAAACAAAAAAAGGACTTTCATTTCTATAGCGCCTTTCACGACCACAGATGTCCCAAAGCACTTTACAGCCAATGAAATACCTTTTGAAGTGTAGTCACTATTGCAATGTAGGAAACGCGGCAACCAATTTGCACACAGCAAGCTCCCACAAACAGCAATGTGATAATGACCAGATAATCTACTTTAGTGATGTTAATTGAGGGATAAATATTGGCTCTGACACCAGGGAGAACTCCCCTGGCTCTTTTCCATCCACCCGAGCGTGGTTTAGTGTCTCATCTGAAAGACTGCACCTCCGACCGCGAAGCACTCGCTCAGTACTGCACTGAAGTGTCAGCCTAGATTTGTGTTCTCAAGTCTCTGGAGTTGGACTTGAACCCACAACCTTCCGAGTCAGAGAGGGTGCTGCAAACTGAGCTACGGCTGATGCATAAAACTACATGCACAGCAAGCCCACTGACTCATCCTCCCTATTTGACCTAAAATTCACAGAACTATTACCTATCTGCAAGTACAGTGTAGCTTTGCTCAATTCAATTAACCTGGAACAAACCGTGAATACGAGGTATTGAAATTACAGTGGAGAAGAGACCCTTTGTTCAATCAGGTAAGCTACAGAAAAGCAGGATGGCCAGTGTGTTTGTGTTCCTGTTCCCAGGTCATCTGCCCTCAGTTAGGGTTTCAGACAGAAAAACATTTAGTCATCTGGTGCTTCTCCCATTGTCCATTATTGCTCATTTTTTTTAAAAAAGACAAGAGATCAAAACTTTAGCTTGATTTGATCGAGAAAGGAATTACAATGCACGTGTTCATTGACTGTTTATTATATAACAAAATGCACATGTCATGCACTGGAATGGTATAGCCAAGGCTCAAAATGCATTACTACATAGATAGGAATAAAAAGGCAGTCAATACAAAACATTTTAAAAAGTTAAAAATTGATAAAAACAGCAAGAACTATTTTAACAGTACAACTTATGGGACTAGTGCAACCTTCAATAGGGATTTGAATTATTTGGTTAATTTTGCAATAGCTTTATTGATGGTGCCCACAAGTACCACTTCTATGTGCTACCATATAGACAAATGTGCAAATTTTAGTTAAAGAGCTTTGCGAGACCATTTTTGTAAGTTATTCTCAAGGAGATTTTGTTCAAAATGCTCTATTATATAAATGGGAAAAAAAAGTACAGCATTTTGGCTTGACTGTCTCTCTTGCTCCTCTCCCTATGGTGTGGCAGCTCCAGGTGGGTCAGAAGTCATACGCTCCCAGATGCACAGGGCTGCTCCCAGCCCTGGTGGTCTAGTGCACCCAGTGTCCACACACAGAAAATTGACAAAAAGTTTTCCCACTGTAAAGAGTATTTTGAACAGAGTAATCCCCCCGAATTTCCTTCACTCAAATTAAATCTTAGTGGCACACCTAGTAGATAAGACAGAAATTGGAATTACAATACTGCATGAACTGTTTTGTTTTCCCAAGCTTAAACAGTAGTTCAGGCTTGATGACAATTCCCTTTTCTACAGTCTTTTAAAATCAATACACAAGAATGGCACTGGATAAACAGTGACTGTTATTCAGAGTATGTGTGCGGTTAGGACATTATGCAACAAGTATTTCCAGTAGTTAAAAATGGAGAAACACTAAACTGATCAAGCAGCAGCTCAGACTTCTAACCCAGCACTAAATGACAAGAGACACATAATAGTGGGATACTACTGAAAAGTGGTTATTATAGCCCAACACCAGTTCCCAAAGTTAGTTTGGTGAAAACCTTATTAAAACATACATGCATGCTTGTTGCTGCTAAATGTTGTATATATTTGCAATAAATTAAACTGCAGCTTTAGAAACTCCATTTTGAGACCTGTGAATAATGAAATACCCAGGAACTGCTCCAAATCAGATCACCTTTGTGGTCAGAGTTAAGGATTACACAGAAAATTAGAGTAAATGTCAGAATCACAATGGCGGTGAAAGTGATTCCCTTTCTAATTTGAAAACATTTTGTTCTGTAGCTCAGCAAGCAATATAAACATATGAAAAAACACTGGCCATTTTCATGGTATTATTTAGAGAGAGACATACAAGATTTCAACACTGTTTCCATATCAATGGGGACGGAACACAAACTTGTTTTTCCACATAATTTGACAGCTCTTTTCAGTTTTCCAAGCAGCTGTCAAAATGTGCTCCTGCAAAGACAAAAATAATGTTTTTTGGGCAACCAATAACTGGAAATGATAGTGGTCTTTAAGTTTCCCACAGCTTTACAGCTCCTTCTGATTCAGCCTTTAAAGCCTTGCAGTTGTTAAAAGGGAAACACATTACTGCAGAGCAGTACTCATCTGGAGATGGGTTGTAGGTAATGCTTACATTTTTACGATAACTGGCAAGCACCCTCCCATTGACCAGATCTGCACAGATCAAGGGCTTGTCCAGAGTCCCAACTTTTATCCATTTATTGTGCATTAAAGGTTAAGTGGCAACTCCCACCATGACAGCCGATTCATTCAATTCATAGCACTGCCAAAGACGGAAACAACATACATTTAAAATATAATTCAACTCTATCCTGACTACCTTGGAATGGAGTAATCAACCACCCCCTCCAAAAACTACATGGAACAATGGAAGCAAACACATCCCATGGGAAGGTTTGTACAGTTAGTCACTAGACAGTGTTCACTTTAAGCACATTCACAGCTGCATCCAGCAACTCAGAAATGCTTCACACAATAAGAGAACCTGAGTCAGGAAAAGCAAGTGACCAGGGAAGTTAACATTTCAATCCCCAAGTTGAGGTTATAAAAACAAGGTTACTTTTTTTTGGAAGCACTTTGAAATATAGGTAGGTGTTTTCACTGGTAGTAAACTACAGCAATCTGATCGGACAGTGCAGCAAGAGAGAAAATCCCTAAACTCCCAGTATTATTTCCCAACGCTAAATATTTTGGGTACAAGGATTACTTTCCATTGACTGGAGTAAGTCTGAATATCCAGAGCTTTGAAATACACATCCAACTGCATCGTGTAAATAGCCTGGTTACTGTAAACATGCACTGTGGACATCTGGGAGCTTTGTAAAAAAAAAAGTGCATCTCTGAGATACACTAATGATAGCAATACATTTCAAATCATACACAGCTGTGTGTTTATATATTACAGTAAATTTAAAATGCTTCCTTTAAATAAGTTGCAATTAGCCTGGAACTGGCAAGTATTGAAAATTCATAATCCAGAGGACTTCATCCCCACCACAAAGAGGTGGCAAATGCAAACAATTTATTATCTCCCAGTGTAAGTAATGAAAATTTTTGAAGCATCTGCAATGCTATAAAGTGCTATTGATGAGGTTTTGCAGTTTATCAATTGGTTTACCTATAATCTATACTAGTGTGGTCCACTCAGGTTCATGTAGGATCCAAGAACCACTAAATTCCATCAGCCCCAATAATTAGAATAAAAATCAAACTTCAGGGAAACAGGCTACAGATGAAAACAGAAAATGCTTCAAACACAGCAGGTCAGGCAGCATCTGTGGAGAAAGAAACAAACAGTTAACGTTTCAGGTCGATGGCCTTTCGATGACAAGGTCATCGACCTGAAACATTAGCGGTTTCTCGCTCCACAGATGCTGCCTGACCTGAGTATTTCCAGCATTTTCTGTTTTAAGATGTAGGGGAATTAGAGTTAATTAAAAACAGGGAAAACCAATAAACAGACACCCAAGAATTGAGCTATTTCTGCATTCTTAAACCCCAATTTAAAAAAGTAAAAAAAGTAGAACTGTGCAAACAGTTAATGGTGTCACAAGCCATGCAATTAATGGCTACAGTATAGATGTAGGTTCAATGCTGAAATAGAACTACTCCCCCCCCCACCGCCCCCACAAAAGTGAAAGCACTTGACTATTTGCCTTGTGGTTTAAAATCAGCTTAGTCCTCTTTCCCAGTCTTGAGCTTGCAGATTCACACTCTGGGGGTAGTGCACACAATGCAATTAGGTTAACAGCATCATTTAGCAGTAGGAGTCTTAAAACAGCACACATCACAGCTATGCTGGCTGAACATGACTAGTTACCAAATATAATGGAAAGCACAGCATCCTCACCTTCAGCCAAGAGTCCATTTGTCTGCACTATGTGAGATTTACACATGTTTATGTATATACAAAAAAAACATTAAAATTCTTTGCAATTTTAAAAACAAAAACATATTGCACGAGGAACGTTTAGTTATGCATTTTGCTCATCAAAGCTGGTGTTCGGAGAGCAGCAGGAAGGAGGACTTTTGGGACGAGCCATCTGAAAGCGGAGCAGAATGCTCATTAACTCAAACTATACACAGATTACAAAACTTCTATTATACACAGGCATCAGTTTCTAGCAGAGAGGTTAATAACCAGGGGGCAGAGATTTAAAGTAATTGGTGGAAGGATTAGAGGGGAGTTGAGGAGGAGTTTTTTCACCCAGGATGGTGGGGGTCTGGAACTCACTGCCTGAAAGGGTGGTAGAGGCAGAAACCCTCACTGCATTTAAAAAGTACTTGGATATGCACTTGAAGTGCTGTAATCTACAGGGCTATGGACCAAGAGCAGGAAAGTGGGATTAGGCTGGATAGCTCTTTTTTGGCCAGCACAGACACAATGGGCCGAATGGCTTCCTTCTGTGCTGTAAATTTCTATGATTCTGTACCTTTCACAAATCAAACAAATGTTAGTTTCTTTTAGGCTAGGTCAGAGATTCCCAAACATTTTTTTTTTTGCAGAGCCCCCTTCGGAGATTTATGACGCCAAATCAAAAAACAAAATGCAAGCGTGGCAAAAGAAAATTTCCAGAAATGGTGCAGAGGACTGGGCAATAAAGTACTTTTTGGGCCCCCAAGACAAATTTATTTTTTAAAAAAGGTCTATCAATCTAGTCACTGTAAACATCACGGGGACCCAAGCGTTCATGAGGACTTCACTGCAGGGACAAAACAAAAAGTTGCTTCACAGCGCTGCACAACTTGGGGCAAAGAACCTTTTAGTAGATGTTTGAAGCAGAGTTGCCGGGGGGGGGGGGCCCGCAGGGAAGAATGGGGCAACGGCTTGCTGCTATTTATTTATTTCTCTACGGCAGCAGGTCCCTAGGGCTAGTGAGCACTTCCAAAAATGAGATTTATGCTGCAGAGGTACAGATCAGTAGGCAAACAGCTTTTTTTCTATAAACTGAAACGGGGGAATATTGAAATCTCCTGCAAGCTGGAATTGTATGCAGGCATTTGGAGAGCAGAATCAGCCTGCGAGAGTTGCAGGGAGTGTTACAGCACCACCAATGGAGAAAATACATATTGCAGGTAGTACTCATTAGCTACTTACAAGTACGATAGCAAAATACTGCGGATGCTGGAAATCCGAAACAACAACAGAAAACGCTGGAAAAACTCAGCAGGCCAGGCAGCATCTCTCTCCACGGATGCTGCCTGGCCTGCTGAGTTTTTCCAGCGTTTTCTGTTGTTATTTAGCTACTTACAAGTGCCTTCCCCCCCCCCCCCCCCGATAACTGTCACACCTCTAGTTTGGGAACCTCTGGCTGAGCTAGACAGGACATTGAATGGCTGAGCCACACAGACTAGACATGTCAGGCTTAAGCCCAGACTGTTGAGTTAGCCAATCTCAGCCCTGGGTTGGTGGACAAACCAGTGACACCTAGGTTAAGAGTGCAGATGTAGATGTTTTGGCAAGGAAAGTGTTTGGCTTGTCTGTGATGCCCTGGCAGAAGAATAGCCTACTGACAGTCATCGTCTAGCCTCATACATGAAGTGTGACTATTTGGAAAGGGACTAGAGAGCAATCATGGAACTTACCCCAGCAAGGACTCAATGCCTTCAGGAGAAAGTTGGAAGGGAAAAGGAAATACATTTTTCTAGTATTCTGGGGAATAAAAGATTTAGCAAAGCCCCCAAAAAATGTTGCAAAGTAATTTATCTATGGGGTTGGAGGAACATTACAAAACAATTGAACGGCTTCCCCTAAATTACCTCAAATTTCCGTTTTAGCGCTTGCGTCATAACTGGCGTCAGTCCTGTCCCGGTGTCCCTGTTCTCCTTATAGAGAGGTGTTCCACCAGGGCTCCTGCAACCAAACACTTTATAGGGTAAGCAATCGTGGTATTCAAAACCTCCTCAAAACACAAGCTTCCATCATTCAATAAAGGTGGTATTTTTGGCACCAGCTGTTTTACAGAGCAAGGTTCTAATTAATCTGAGGTTTTGAACAGCAGTTTTCATAAATGTTTTGCAAATGATGGATCTTGTATAGCAGTATACATTCACAGCATTTTAATTTGTGTTTCTGGTTCAGCCACTAGAAAGTGCTATGGGCATATGTTATTTATCTTCATCAGGACCAGCAATTTAAACCTCAATCCTGCAAAGATGAACTGGATTGGCACCTCGCTGTCTCTTGGGAAGGTGAGGGAGTAGAAAGGAAACTTGCCAAGAGGGATGAAAATAACTGCAGGCGAGGGAAGAAATTTAAAGTGAAAAATGGCTCAGGTAGTCAAGATATGCCAGAGACACCAGAAGCTCCCATGTTTGATTCCTAGAGTGCTGAGCTAGCTGATCCGAGCAAGAGTGGCAGTAGAGTGCTACAGTTTGTCTGGCTGAAGGGCGGGGGGAGAAAAGAATTAAGCAAGTTTCCCTCAATAATTATCTAGTGACCCTTTAATGGAAAATACACATGTGGAATTTGGGGGGGGGGGGGGGGGGGGGGGGGGGGAAACAGAATCAGACTTGGCCATGATGTCCACCTGCAGTTCAGCAGCTTGCCAATGTACACCACCTAGGATCACAAAGTAATGTGGGCAAGATACTGGATGATAACCAGCACAATTGGAACTGTAGCCAGAAAAGGAGTAATTGTCTTCAGGGATGAGGAGAGGAGAAAGGGAAGGAAACTTTCCAGGTATGAATCAACTACACAGCAGTACATTGGTGCACGGAGTTACCAAATCGTCACAACACACCTCTGCTGAGGCTCTAATGTGCAACTAGAACAAATGGAACAGAAGTCACTTCCTCACTTTTCTAACTAAGTTAGATGTAACAGATTGAAATGGATATGGCTCATTATTGCTTGTTCAAAAAGATTTATATTTAAAATATGTGAATAATGACCTCTATAAGCTATTACCTTTCTATATCTACTTTCTTTAGACGTTGCCGAAGATCCAGTACAGGTTTATTTGGAGTGATTCTAAAAAAAAATAATTCAAAAATGGAAGTTATAATTAGCCATTTCTTCAGTTAGATGCCACCACCTTCAAGTTTGGTTCCACAAGCTCTGTATAATATGCAGAAGCCATAATTAGACAGCTAGATTATAATATAAAAGGGCACTGTACATTGTTGGGAAGCTTTGAACCAATAACCTGTTTCAGCTCTGGCTCTGCCAAGCAAATCTGAATCCTAATCAGCAGCACCTGTGGAAAAGCTTACAACATCGATCCTTCCTGGAAAGAGGAAGCTCACTTAAGAGTTCAAATTATTTACTTTGAAAATGGAGCTGGATTTTAGTTAGAACATTAGGTAAAAGCATAGTCATAGCTTGAGTAATCCATGTAAAAGCTTGGTTCAATAACCTCCCTTGCTGAAAGGGGCTCCTGAGAACTAACAATTCCTCAAAACAATATTGTTCTATTCAGGTCTACATATTTTGAGGCTGTCATTAGACCTGAATAGAACAATATTGTTTTGAGGAATTATTCATTTGCCAATCCTCAGGTCTGGCAATGCAAGGACTGATGAGGATTCTCGTCCAAGTCAGGTGATCGTGGGTTCAAAGCCCTGCTCCAGGGACTTGAGCACATAATCTAGTTGATACTTGAGTGCCATACTGAGGGAGTGCTGCACTGTCGTCTTTTGGATGAGACATTAAACTGAGGATCCATCTGCTCTCTTAGGTGGACGTAAAAGATCCCATGATATTATTTGAAGAGGAGCAGGGGAGTTCTCCATGGCCAATATTTATTTCTCAACTAACATCACAAACAAATTAGCTGGTCATCATCACATTGCTGTTTGTGGGATCTTGCTGTGCGTAAAATGGCTGCAGCGTTTCCTACATTACAATAGTGACTATTTCAAAAGTACTTCATTGGTTGTAAAGCGCTTTGGGACGTCTGGTGGTCATGAAAGGTGCAATAGAAATACAAGTCTTTATTTTTTCTATTCTTGCCATACTTACGATAAGTCATGTGAATATTAACATTTGGAATTAAAAGGGTTTAAAATTAAAGGTTTTTTCTCACCTGCTTAAAAAACATTTTGCAGATAAAATTATACTAAAATACTACACAATTAATATCATTCTACAATATATTTATTTTACTGTTGAGTTCATAAGATCAGTCACTAAAGGACCTCATAGGCTTACATCATTTTTGCTGGTTTCTGCAGTTGGTTAGCTTTTGTCTGCAAATTAAAGCCTTGTAGATCAGAGATTGTGACTAAAGGAGACCTTTTCTTTCCTGGTGCATCCAACTGTGAACAAAATAGCTCAGTACTTCAGACAATAATAGTTTAAAATGACACTAATGTTTGCAGAGCGGAATTTCCAGGCACATTTACAGTTAGTAAAATCAGTAGCTTATTACACATCTTGTGCAAACAGTTAAAAAAATGTACAGCACAATTCTGAAGTGAAAGTCTTCCTATCAAATTAAATAACATTCCTTTTGAGATATGGCTAACCGATATAAAGGCAGCCATTATTTGTTCATATTTGTGGTTTAAAATGGCTAGTTAAAGCTTGGAACCATCATTGCGTGTGTATTAGTTTGATATAAGCAAAGAATAATTACTCATGGTAACTATCCTGTTCCTTCGAGTGTTCTTTTGAGAATTCCAGAAGGATTTGCTTAAAAAAAAGACTTGCAGTGCTCACCTTTGGTTTTTCTAATTTGTTCTGGGTCTTCCTCAGTTTCACTTTGAGTAAATCCTTTACTGTCACAGGTAGTGGGCCATCCATCCTCTCAGGGACAGTCTGGGAATGCCACACAAAGCATTACTACAGCACAATCTGTGGTAAGACAACAAATAGCTGTATTTGAGCAGCACTAACCTTTGTTATTTCGAATCTGTCCACCGTCTTCTTCAGTTTTACTTTAAGCAAATCTTTCATAGTTATGGATGGCAGTCGACCAATGTCCTCAGAGACTGTCTGCGAATGCAAGAAGAGCCAGCAATAGTTGTGTCTGCAATTCAAATGATCTTTATTTTATTTAGACGTGATCTATTCTTGAGATACCCCAGATTTCTGACATTGCAGATAAAACTTCCAGAAATTAGAGAATGACATTTATTGGCTAGGCGGCAGGTATTGGACAAGATACTGGAGTAAACTTTAGCACTGGTGAAAGTGAGTAGCATTGAAAGTCAGGAGCGCACGAGTTAGATTTTCATGGTGTACAAGGAAAATGTTCCTAGTTTTACAGGATGAATAGTGAAGGCAGAAACTTTTCCTTTAAAAACTGCCTACAGTAGTTTGTCACCCGCAGCTACAATAAGGACAAACAACCCATAATTCCCTAATGTTCTCAGTTGGTCTTAAATGTCAGCTGCTCCACCCTGATTGCTGTTTCATCTGCTGCACAGAAGCATAGGCATGAGAATGGCATGCCCAATCTGTCTCATTTTAATGCTCAGAAAAACTTCACGGAATTTTTCTTGCTCCCAACTCTCTGATGGGAAATGCTGTGGCCTTCTTTTCGCACTTCCCAACTTGATAGAGAACGGAATGGAACCGGACTTGAATCTGGATGAATGTTGGCCAGGACATAATGAGGACTCCCCGCTCTTCAAATTGTGCCATGGGATATTTTACAGATGGATAGGGCCTCAGTTTAACATCTCATCCAAAAGACGACGCCTCTAATAAAGCAACACTCCCTCTGCCACTGCACTGAAGGGTCATCCTGAGGGTTGAACCCATGACCAGAGGCAAGAATACCAACAACTGAGCCAAGTTGGCACCCTGCAGGTATGGATTTGTCAGAGTTCAGGAATCTAGGAGGCTGCCTTCACATCCTGCGATTGCAATTTGACTCAAGTATCCACCTTACAAAGCTATGCACATCACATTGACATCTTCCCAAAACTCAAGATTTCATTAGGGGTCAACAAACAAGTCTCTCAAATTAGTTTTACAAGTCTTATGAAATTATTTGAACACAAAATGAACACTTCTTGACAATTGTAAACAAACATTAAAATGTGACTTGCATTCTTATAATTAATCAAGGTTTAAAAAACCCCACATAATTCAATTAACTTTGAAGCATAGCAAAATAATTCCACAGCTTGGCACACACTCACTTGCAAAGATTTTTCACTCCTAGTTTGTCGCTGAATCTGCAGAGGCTTCTGTACAAGCACAGAGGGAGGAGGTAGTGGAGGAGGGGGAGGTGGAGGAGGTGGAGGTGGAGGAAGGGCCCCAACAGATGATAGCAGCATGGTACGACTGATGATTGGCTGGACTGGCCATACTGGTATTTTAGTGGGGCCGGGGGAGAAATCAACATACTTTCGACAGCTACATATTTCAGCAGCTTTTACATTATTTGACTCCTGTAAAAGATAGAAGGGCAGAATTCAGAACAGCAGACAAGATTTAAAACTACCAACTGACATTCCCATTAACACACAAATACAAAAGGATATGCTATACAATAAATTATTCCATTATGTGCACACGTTAGAGGTATAATTACACCCTATTAAGTTTACATATTAGCTGTAAATAATTTCTAAATCAATGAAGGATTTTTCGAAATAAAATAAGTAATCGTGCAAACTGAAACTGGTGAGACTGACTTGGAGAAGGGGAATCTCAATTTGGGGATCGAATGTGCTTGGCAGTCTGAGTCATAGTGCCACTTTTGCACTCAAAACCACTTGGATTAAATGCTGCCTTAAGTTCACAATCCTGCAAGGTGTACACATGCTCAGCACTAACCCTACCCACATGCATAACACTATATTTATCTGTATTAAATGGCATCTACCAGACAAGGGGCCATCTCTCCCTCCCCCCCAATCTTGTAATCTATTTTTCCTCAACTAAAGAGATCCCAACACCTGCACAAATCTTTGCATAATCTGCAAATTTACAGTTTCCTTCAACCAGATCATAGATAAAGATTGTGAAGAGCAATGGCCCCAACACCAATCCCTGCAGGACTCCACTAGTAACTGGCTCACATGCAGAACCAGCTATTAACAAATGTCTGCACACAGAAATGGAATCAATACCTTATCCAACCCAAAATCTGCCCACTAATCCCATTGCATAGCCTATTGTGTGGCACCTTGTCAAAAATCTTTGACAGTCAAGGTATACAATGTCAGCCAGACTATCTACATCTGCCAATCTAGTAACTGCCTCAGAAAATTCAACCAGGTTGGAGAGACATGACATTATTTTCCAGAAGCCATGTTGAGTGTAGCTAATAATCACTTCTGTCAAGGTGGTCATAGTGTATCTTTGATAATCCCTTTCAGTAACTTGCCTATAACAGAAGTCACAATAATGGGCATGTAATTCCCCAGTTATGACATATTACACTTTGAATGATGGCACCGCATCGGACTCCCTCCAGTCCATGGGAACAAGCGGCTTACAGAGCAGGCTCCCAATTCTTTGAATTCCCTTGGATAAATGCAATCACGACTAGCAGCTTGATCAGTTTTGAGAACCCCTTATTCCAGCCCGAACTATACAAGCAGTCACTTTGACACTTCCAACTTTAGTATTAACCGTACAATGTAGATTGGTAACTTAGCATCATCTTCTGTAGGGAATACTGATGCAAAGTAGCCATTTAAAACCGCCACCATTTCCTGGGAGCCCACCTGAATCTGCTCTAACGAATTGTTCAATGGCCCTATGCAGTCCTAGTTATGGAGTTCAGAACATTATCTCGAACATCTATAAACCAATAATGCAGAACATTTACTTAGTTAAAGGGACATTTCAATGGCAAAATGGTTTTCTTCACTGTATACACATTGGCCACAGCATGCCAAGAGGATACATTAGACAACCTCACACCAGGTACATTTTCAAATAGACCGAGTCAGTGTTTACTCCACTAGGGGGCGGTTTACTCCAGAAATCAGTGATTAAGGATGAATGAGCGAGCATTCAGCACAGCCAGTCTTCTGGTTCAAATATTGTTGTTTTGCACAACGTATTTTCACCTCATCAGTTTCCTAAAACGTGGATCACATTTTCTCAAAGTCTTTCTCCCCTCAAATTACAATAGATTCAACTCATTATCCCCTCTTCATAGCAGTTTGTCATCCTCCAGATTCTTTCTGCTGCCACTACATCTTTTCGCGAGTGCAGATACCACAACTGAACAGAATACTGCTAGTGCTCTCACCAATTCATCTTTTAGCCATTTTTACACTAGTATCCTTTACTTGTATTTCTTGGTATTCAAATTTAATTTGCAATTTACCCATTTTGTCACGTCTTCGCAGGTAATTAAAAAAAATTCTCCTATTCTAACGAGAACCTTGCTTTCTCACTTAACTTGGCATCATCTGCTAACAAACACTATTTTCAATAACATTTTATTAAGATTATTTCTTATAAATTTTCCACAAGAACAGCAACTATCTGCTGCTGCTCATGTGTCCAACTAGAGATAGCACCATTGACTGGTTCTCTTGGTTTCCTGCTATTTAGCCAATTTATATACATTTTACAGTTTGTGCTGGCTTGAACAATTTTTAACTCATGTTTAATTATTAACTGTCTGAAAAAAAATTCCAATGGTGTTTCCACTGGAGTGGTAAGCTAATAAGCCTCTAGTTACAAGAATTATATTTCTTGACAAATTTAAAAATGTAGGCATTAACTTCCAACCTAGTGGTCGGAACCCTGTACCTGATGAGCCATGGAATTTCAATCACAACTTCCTTTACTTGTACTTTCATTTCCTTGAATATACTCCAATCTGGTCCTATTGGCATAGAGTACTTCATTAAATGCATTTCCTATTCCTTTACTTCGCCAGAAAGGGAATGCCACTGGTTTCTATAGTGAAACCTAATTTTTGGCTACCAAAAGTGCTCAATATTTGCAACAAATTATAATTTAGCACAAAAACACTAGTGATCTGAGTTGTGGGAATTCTCTACTCAATCCAATAAATTTGAATGGTGCTTTCTGAATCATCCATGTTATTTCAACCAACATAAGGATTCTGATAACTAGTAAATGGAAGTATTTTGTATTGTTTTAGCTGTAAATACAGTAGACAAAAGAAACAACCTGATCGAGGTCATCTATTTACTGTACCAGGTTTACATTGAAGATTTCTCGTAATTGTGTTAGTTTCATCTCAAGTGTCTCAATATGTTGCCGTAGTGCATTCAGCTCCCTCAAGTAAACACGAGAAGGATATAGAGTGTCCTTCACTACTTCTAAACCCTGGAAATACAGAAGAAACAAATCATCAGCAAAGCAACAAGATTTGATTGTCATTTTACCAACTCTCTGCCTTTGGATTCATTTGATAAAGGCAGCATGTAGCTGAGCCACAGATCAAAAAAGGTCCTGGATTTGATTCTCAGAATGTACTGAATTAGCAGATTGCAACTGGATGGTAGTAAGGGCAATACAACTGGGTTAATTGTCATAATAATTGGGATGAGGGGTTAAGACAAGGGAAGAAAACGAAAAAAAAAAAGCCAGCCAGGATTTCTGCTTTTGATCAGAATCCAGCAAACCCCTGCTAGAAAGTGCGTGTGTGTCAATGTCAAATAAGAACAGGATTGGGTTTGGCTGTGATGCCCACAATTTACCAGCCTGCCAACATTCACCATTTAGGCTTGCACATCAAGAATGACCACCTGGGCAAGGTCTCCAAGGTACCCAAATCTTGCAGAACCTTATTCTAGCAGGAGTCAGTGTTAGCTTGGGGGGAGGGGGGGGGCGAAGAAGAGAAGAAAGGGAGGAAAATGGAAGAAACCAAAGAGGGGTGAGAAAAAAGGGGAAACATTATAACTTTAAAAGAGATAAAACAAATTACATTCCTCTTTAAGAGTGGATTCAATCTCAACCAGGTGAGCTGCAGGAGGATGAGGAACTTGGCTGCACTCCAAAAGAACTTTTTTTGGGTAGGTTGAATGAAGACAGGTATGCCTCACCCACAAATTATTAAACACAAGACCAGCTGATTGCCCAAGATGTTGCTCACGGATAAAAATAAAGATTGATGTCTTCCCACAACAACCTCTGTTCTCTCCCACACCCTAATACGGTGTTCTCTCGTCTCTACCAATTTTTCTCAAAGCCTCTTCCATCCCCCACCCCATGCGCACAAGTTCTAAAAATCTCTAATTCTACCTCTATCCTCTCCTGTATCTTTTCCATTGTGTTTATATGCATCTCATGTTGTTGCTGAACTTTTAAAAGGCCAGGGAACACAAATCCAAAAATGTACCTGCTTGGAGGTGGGGAATCGGAGGAGAAACGAGTGGAGAAGTGAGTAACCTGCACACTTAAAAGAAACTCGGGTTTGGAACTTTGGGCATGGAAGAGGAGCTGGGGAGGGGTAAGGCATGGTGCCAGGATGAAGCCTTGGAGGGACCTTTACCCTGGATCATGCTTGTTCATGTACAGTGGATTTGGTACTGGCTCACATGTGAACTGCTGGAATACACATGAATGTTAGAAGCCAGAAAGTCTTCATAGAAGCAGGGGTCTGGGCAAACAAGCCATAGGGACTAAACAGCACCCAAGTCGGGAAGGTGTAGGCAGAACCCGAAACCTGGAGAACGAGAAGAACTTTGTGAAGCTGTGGGCTTTAACGTTTTCATCCCCCAGTCAAACAGCCTGCTGACACTCACTCTTGAGGTGCATATCAACAGCCACTTGGAAGAGGTACCCAAGGGTACTCAAACCAAACCAGCAAGGAGTCATCTTGAGGCAGGGAACTGCAAGAATTCCACCCCTGATTCTAATTTACTGGTAATTTACCAGAATACAAAAATAAAAATTAGCCAAACAGTTCTAAATTGGGAATTTGAGAAAAAAAATCCTTTAATTGTCAAAATGGAGAATTATAACTAACCCTTCCAATTTGTTGGACAGAAGAGAATTACACAACCGTAGCCAACTGGCTGTGGAAAATCAAGATAACCTTTACTATGTGAATTAGAGAAGATTTGATTTGCATTTATACCTGCCTGATGCTGCTCAGCCACCAGTAGTACATGGAGGAAACCACAGCCTTAAGAGGATTCAGCATATTCTTCACATTCACTAAAGAAGTGAGCCGGACAGGAACTGGCTCATGCAGGATAGAATTGCTACTAGACACCAGTGCGTCCTTATTCCTGGATTTGAAACAAAAAAAAGCAAACTACACGCATCATACAAACTAACCATAAAGTGGGAACAAACATTAATGTAAAACAACTTATTTGTATCGAGTGGGAGTAGGCAAGTCTTGTGAAATGCTGCATACTGTCACAAGAATTCAGTTAAATTAGGACAGAATGAACTTGCATTTATGTAGTGCCTTTCACAACCTCAGGATGCCCCAAAGCACTTCACAACCAATGAAGTACATTAAATTGTAGTCACTGTTGTAACGTAGGAAATGCAGCAGCCAATTGGTGCACAGCAAGATTCCAGAAACAGCAATGAGGTAAGTGATCAGATAATCTATTTTTAGTGATGTTGATGATGGACAAGTGTCAGCCAGGACATCGGGAGAACTTCCCTGCTATTCTTCAAATAGTGCCATGGGATCTTTAACATCAAACCAAGAGGGCAGATGGGGATCGGCTTAACGTCTCATCCAACAGTGCAGTAATCCCTCAATACTGCACTGAACTGTCAGCCTAGATTATGTGCTCCAGTTCCTCCAGCAACCAATGAGCAGACAACCTAAACAAGTTAATAGTGATCCCCAATGTGGATCTGAGCCATTTGGATCAGGTAGGGTCCAAGTTGGATCCTTGGTCTATGCTGTGTTAGCTTAACCCAATCAGTATGAGCCAGATTTAGTTAACAGCCTAACTGTGCGTGAACAGTTATCCAACAGCATCATAACGAGTTCAATGTAGCGTTTGAAAGGGAGAAACACGAAACAGCTACTAAGATTCTAGATTTAGGCAAGGCCGACTTCAACGGGATGAGGCAGAGACTGTCCACAGTAAACTGGGCAAAATCTGTTAATGGGTAAAACGACAGATTATCAGTGGGAGATGAAGAATTTAATGTGATACAGAACCAGTTTATACCCAAGGGGCAAGAGTTGAACTTACCAAAAAAAAGCCATGGACGACTGAAGAGGTAAGGAGCAGCATAAAACTAAAAGTAAAAGCATACAAAGGTGCAAAAAATAGCACAGATCCTGGCGAATGGGAAAGATACAAAGAACAGCAAAGGGTCACAAAACAGATAGTAAGAGCTACAAAAAGGGAGTATGAAAAGAAACTTACAAGGGATATCAAAATCAATACAAAGAATTTTTACAACTGCATTAGGGAAAAAAAAGAGGGTAGTCAGGAGCAATGTTGGCTGTTTAAAAACTGAAAGTGGTGATATTGTCAATGGTAATAAGGAAATGGCAGACATGTTGAATAATTAATTTGCGTCAGTATTTACAGTAGAAGAGGATAGCATGCCAGAAATCCCAAGGAAATGAATATTGAATTGGGGACAGGGACTCTAAAATTAACGCAAGTAAAATAACAGTAAAGAAAATAATGGCACTAGAGTGATAAATCCCCAGGACCAGATGTTTTCCATCCCAGGGTTTTAAAAGGAAGTAGGTGAAGAACACATTGGAATATTATAGTTAGGGCATCTGCAAAGTTCTAGATTCAGGAACCGTTCCTTTAGATTAGTAAATTGCACATGTCACTCCGCTATTTAAGAATGGCGAGAGGGGGAAACCAGGGAATTATAGACCAGTCAGCCTAACATCTGTTGTCAGGAAATTGCTAGAGTCTATAATTAAGGATAGGGTGACTGAACACCTCGAAAATTTTCAGTTGATCAGAGAGAGCCAGCATGGATTTGTGAAAGCTAGGTCATGCCTGACAAAGGAATTTTGAGAGGCGGTGACTAAAGTAGTGGACAGGGGAATGTCTATGGATGTTATTTATATGGACTTCCAAAAGGCATTTGATAAAGTCCCACATAAGAGCCTGTTAACAAAGGTAGAAGCCCATGGAATGGAGGGCAAATTATTGACCTGGTTAGTAAGTTGGCTGAGCGTCAGGAGACAGAGTAGGAATAATGGGTAGGTACTCTAATTGGCAGGATGTGACTAGTGGTGGTCCGCAGGGATCGGTGTTGGGGCCTCAACTATTCACTGTATTTATTAACGACTTGGATGATGGCATAGAAAGTCATATATCCAAATTTGCCGATAACAAAGATAGGCAGCATTGTAGGCAGTGTAGATGAAAGCATAAAATTATAAAGGGATATTGATAGATTAAGTGAATGGGCAAAACTGTGGCAAATGGATTTCAATGTAGGCAAATGTGAAGTCATCCACTTTGGATCTAAAAAGGATAGAACAGGGTACTTTCTAAATGGTGAAAAGCTAAAAACAGTGGATGTCAAGAGACTTGGGGGTCCAGGTACATAGATCATTAAAATGTCATGAACAGGTACAGAAAATAATCAAAGAGACTAATGGCATGCTGGCTTTTATATAGAGAGGACTAGAATACAAGGGGGTAGGAGCTATGCTGCAGCTGTACAAAACCCTGGTTAGACCACACTTGGAGTACTGTGAGCAGTTCTGGGCACCACACCTTAGGAAGGATAGATTGGCCTCTGAGGGAACGCAGCATAGGCTTGCCAGAATCTTACCTGGACTTCAAGGGTTAAGTTACAAGGAGAGATTACACAAATTAGAGTTGTATTCCCTAGAATTTAGAAGGCTAAGGGGTGATCTAATCGAAGTTTAAGATATTAAGGAGAACTGATAGGGTAGATCGAGAGAAACTATTTCCGCTGGTTGGGGATTCTAGGACTAGGGGGCATAGTCTAAAAATTAGAGCCAGACCTTTCAGGAGTGAAATTAGGAAACACTTCTACACACAAAATGTGGTAGAAGTTTGGAACTCTTCCACAAACAGCAATTGGTGCTAGATCAATTGTTAATTTTAAATCTGAAATTGATAGCTTTTTGTTAACCAAAAGGTATTAAGGGATAGGGCCAAAGGCGGGTATATGGAAGTTAGGTCGCAGATCAGCCATGATCTAATTGAATGGCGGAACAGGCTCGAGGGGCTGAATGGCCTATTCCTGTTCCTAGGAGTAAGAGCTAAATGCCATTATTGCCACTCCTGAACAGGATGGGCTGTGACTGACACAAAGCCTACTTTGGGATGGGAGGTGACAGGGACAAGGAAGAAATAAAAACAAACATGAAATTGTTTACAAAGTTACTTGTCCATAAAGAACACCTGAAATCAATTGCAAAGGTTTTTTAAAAAAAATTCTAATAACCAGTTCAATACATTTTTGGAGGGTGGGAAGGAAAGGAAACTAATTTTGTTCATTTATAATATGGCTTCTAAATTATCCACACCACCTTCAGGGCAAGCCTTGCTAATCAATGATCTTCAAGCTCAGTGACAGAACTGCTCACCCTGGTGTTTCGGGAGTAGTTGGCTTTGTCTTGCAGACATTCCGTTTGCTTTTTGCTAGCAGGCGTCGCCTACGAGCATTCTGTGCCCTTTCAATTGCTTGCCTTTTTCTCATGATCTTCCACTTCTTGCGACGCTTATTCAACTTGGGCATAGCTGCAGAAGAAAAGTTATAGAATGTCATCAGGCACTGTATTTAAACTTAACGCAAAAATCAAACACCTCAAAACTGGATGTTGTCATTTCAAAACACTCAACTGATCAATGTAGCACTGGAATTTTCAACTTTGTAGTCAGCTTTCCAGTCACCACATTGTTCCAGCAGGACTTACAATTCTGTCACAGCACTGCACTGATCCATTTTGGGATTGAAATGCCTTTCATCATACCTCCTCTTTGTGTCTCCTCACACCACCCATGACCTTTGCCAATGGTGCACTGAAACAGGTCACTAGGGAGTGCACAGGAGCAACCTGCCAGGTCAGTTGGATTTGGTGCCCTGTAACCAAATTAACATGTTACAGGATCCTAAAAAAAGTGTCCTGGCCAATATTTATCCCTCAACCAACACCTAAAAAACAGATTATCTGGTCATCATCACATTACTGTTTGTGGGAGCTTGCTGTGTGCAAATTGGCTGCCACATTTCCTACATCACAACAGTGACTACACATCAGAAGTACTTAATTCGTTGTATAGTACTTTGGCACCTCTGGTGGTCATGAGACACTATATAAAAGGCAAGGCTTTCTTTTTTCCTAAAAACAACTTGCATTTATACAGCACCTTTAGCATAGTAAAATGTCCCAAGCCGCTTCACAGGAGCGTTATCAAACAAAATTTGACACCGAGCCACATAAGGAGATATTAGGACAGGTGACCAAAAACTTGGTCAAAGAGGTAGGTTTTAAGGAGTGTCTTGAAGTAGGAGAGAGAGGTGGAGAGGCAGAGAGGTTTAAGGAGGGAATTCTAGAGCTTAGAGCCTAGGCAGCTGAAGGCACAGCCACCAATGGGGGAGCGATTAAAATCCAGGATGCGCAAGAGGCCAGAATTGGAGGAGGACAGAGATCTCGGAGGGCTGTAGGAGGTTAGAGATAGGGAGGGGAAAGGTCATGGAGGGATTTGAAAACAAGGATGAGAATTTTAAAATTGCTAGGTTGCCGGACAGGGTGCCAATGTAGGTCAGCAAACACAGGGGTAATGGGTGAACGGGACTTGGTATACAGGCAGCAGAGTTTCAAATGAGCTCAAGTTTATGGAGGGTGGAAGATGAGAGGCTGGCCAGAAGAGCATTGGAATTATCAAGTCTAGCAGGTAACAAAGACATGGTTAAAGGTTTCAACAGATGAGGTGAGGCAGGGGCGGAGATGGGAGAGGTTACGGAGGTGGAACACAACAGTATTCTTCCCCCAGCACTCAAATCATAACAGGAGTCCATTCAGCCCATGATGCCTGTGTCAGCTCTTTGAAAGAGCTATCCAATTAGTCCCACCCCACTGTTCTTTTCCATAGCCTGGCAAATTTTCCCCTTCAAGTATTTATTCAATTTCCTTTTGAAAGTTATTACTGAATCTGCTTACACCACCCTTTTAGGCAGTGCATTTGGATCATAACTTGCCACATAAATGTTTTCCTCCCCTCATGTCGCCTCTGGTCCTTTTGCCAATTACCATAAATTGGAGTCCTCGTGACTGACCCATCTGCCATTGGAAACAGTTTCTCCTTATTTATTCTATCAAAACTGTTCATGATTTTGAACATCTTTATCAAATCTCCTCTTAGCCTTCGCTGCTCTAAGGAGAACAACCACAGCTTCTCCACGTAAAAGTATTTCATCCCTGGTACCATTCTAGTAAATCTCCTCTGCACCCTCTACAAGTCCTTGACATCCTTCCCAAAGTGTGGAGCCCAGAATTGGCCACAATACTACAGCTGGGGCCTAACCAGTGTTTTGGTTTAGCATAACTTCCTTGCTTTTGCACTCCATGCCTCTATTTATAAAGCCATGCAAACACACAAAAGCACCTTTAAATGTAGTAAAATATCCCAAGGCTCGTCACAGGAGCATAATCAGACAAAAATGGTCACCAAGCCAAAGAAGGAGACTTTAGGACAGGTGACCAAAAGCTTGATCAAAGAAATGGTATTAAGGAGAGTCTTTAAAGGAGGAGAGAGGTGGAGGAAATTCCAGAGCCTAGACAGCTGAAGGCACGCTGCCAATGGAGGGGCGAAGGAAGTGAGGGATGCGCAAGAGGCCAGAATTGGAGGAGCACAGAAACCTCAGAGGGTTGCAGGGCTGGAGGAGGTTACAGAGATAGAGAGGCGTGAGGCCATTGAGGGATTTGAACACTTCACAAGTCAATGATATATTTGAAGGGTGATTTGATAGTGGTGTACAAGATTATGACAGGTTTGTATAGGCTAGATGGGGAAAGGCTGTTCCCACTGGTTGATGGTACAAGGACAAGGGGACACAGATTTAAGGTTTTGGGCAAGAGATACAGGGGGGATGCGAGGGAAACATTTTTACGCAAGGAGTGGCGAGGACCTGGAACTCGCTGCCGACAGGAGTGGTGGAAGCAGAGACACAATGTTTTCAAGGGAGACTGGATAGGCACTTGAGGGAAATAAACTTGCAGGGCTACGGGGATAAAGCAGGGGAAATGGGACTGGCTGGATTGCTCTACAGAGAGCCGGCACGGACTCGATGGGCCGAATGGCCTCCTTCTGTGCCATTATGACTATATACAGAAAAACATTAAATGAATATCACTAGTACAGCCAAAGGTGTTCTTCTGGTACAGAAGGATAATACAGTGAGCAGTGTTTATATGCAGTACTGAGGGAGTGCAGCACTGTCAGAGGTGCTGTCTTTCGGATGAGACATTAAACTGACTCTACATCTACCATCTCAGGTGGATGTAAAAGATCCCATGGCACAATAATCAAAGAAGAGCTGGAGAGCTCTCCCTAGTGTTCTGGCCAATATATATCCCTCAATCAACATCACTAAAACAGATTATCTGGTCATTATCACATTGCTGTTTGTGGGAGCTTGCTGTGCACAAATTGGCTGCAGCATTTCCTACATTACAACAGTGACTACATTTCAAAAGTACTTCATTGGCTGTAAAGTGCTTTGGGACATCCAGTGGTAGTGAAAGAATTGCATTTATATAGTGCCTTTCATGACCACCGTACATCTCAAAGCACTTTACAGCCAATGGAGTACTTTTGAAGTGCAGTCACTGTTGTAATGTGGGAAACACAGCAGCAAGGTCCCACACACAGCAATGTGATAATGACATGATAATCTGTTTTTTTTTTCTTATGATGGTTAAGATATAAATATTGGCCAGGATACCAGGGATAACTCCCCTGCTCTTCTTCGAAATAGTGCCATGGGATCTTTTTACATCCACCGAGTGCAACGGGGCCTCTGTTTAACGTCTCATCCGAAAGACGGCACACTCCGACAGTGCAGCACTCCCTCAGCACTGCACTGGAGCGTCAGCCTAGCTGTATGTGTTCAAGTCCCTGGAGTGGGACATGAACCCACAACCTTCTGACTCAGAGGCGAGTGTGCTACCAACTGAGCCACAGCTGACGCTATATAAATGTTTTCCCCCCCCCACCTTTCTTTTAGCTATATCTGCTACAATGAGGTAGAGAACAGCTCCCAAACCAGAAGTGAAAGAGGCTGAGTTAGTGATTACATTTGTTTATGTACACAAAGCTACATCGTACTTGCAGATACGCAATAGTTCTGTGAATTTTAGGTTAAGTAGGGAGGATGAATCAGTGGGCTAGAATGTTCTGGTAATAGCGCATATAGTTTTTGTGCGTCAGCCATGGCTCAGCGGGCAGCAGCCTTGCCTCAGAGGCAGAAGGTTGTGGGTTCGAGACCCACTCCAGGGACTTGTGCACAAAAATCTAGGCTGACACTCCAGTGCAGTACTGAGGGTGTGCCACACGGAGGTGCCATTAAACCGAGGCCCCAGCTGCTCTCAGGTGGCCGTAAAAGATCCCGCGACACTATTTCGAAGAACAGCAGGGAAGTTATCCCCGGTATCCTATAGCCAATATTTATTCCTCAATCAACATCAGTAAAAACAGATTATCCAGTCATCATCATATTGCTGTTTGCGGGAGCTTGCTGTGCGCAAACTGGCTGCCACGTTTCCTATATTACAAGAGTAACTACACTTCAAAAAGTTCGTCATTGGCTGTAAAGCGCTTTGGGATGTCCTGAAAGGAGCTATATAAATGAAAGTCTTTCTATATGTGTGTGTGTGTGTAAGTTAGGCAGCAACTTGGATTGTGAGCAACCTGCAGTTCGCCCGGCACCTTCCCGTGCAAGTGCAGGAGATGCAACACCTGCCCTTATACCTTCCCCCCCTTCCCACTGTCCAGGGCCCCAAACACCCCTTCCAGGTGAAACAGCAATTTACTTGTACTTCTTGCAATTTAGTATACTGTACTCGCTGCTCACGATGTGGTCTCCTCTACATTGGGGAGACCAAACGCAGATTGGGTGACCGCTTTGCGGAACACCTCCGTTCAGTCCGTAAGGGGGACCCCGAGCTCCCGGTGGCCTGTCACTTTAATTCTCCGCTCCACTCCCACTCAGACCTCACCGTCCTCGTGCATTGTTCCACGGAAGCTCAGCGTAAGCTCGAGGAACAGCACCTCATCTTTCGATTAGGCACTTCACAGCCCTCTGGACTCAACATAGAGTTCAACAATTTCAGATCATAACCTCAGCCTCAGAGGCAGAAGGTTGTGGGTTCGAGACCCACTCCAGGGACTTGTGCACTTTTTTCCTTCCTTCCCTCCCACATGGCAGCTGTCCTTCATTCTGCCAGCGCATTTCACACTTCATCTAGAGCCATCCTTTGCTCTTTAACCTGTCACATTACCACCTCCTCTTGGTCTTGAATATCTCTCAATGTCTCTCCTGCTTTCTATCCTATCACTGACCTACCCTTTTGTTCTTTCATCCCCTCCCCCATTGCCCCACCCCTAAACCTGCTTTAAAAATCTATTCCATTTCCTGCTTTTTTTTTCCCAGTTCTGACGAAAGGTCTTGGACCTGAAACGTTAACTCGGTTTCTCTCTCCACGGATGCTGCCTGGCCTGCTGAGTTTTTCCAGCGTTTTCTGTTATTTCGGATTTCCAGCATCCGCAGTATTTGGCTATTGTTCTGTGTCCACACTCCTCTTCTTAGGCCCAGAATAGGTTATAAATGCTAACATGCATTCTTTTGAAGTAAGTTACTAAATCTTAGGGAGCATATACACCCCCACACATACACACAAAAAAATGAGAGCCAATCCCGAAGTCTTCCACCAATACTCACCTCCCCTCACATCAACTGAACTGAATTCCCCCAACCTAAGAGCAGCAACGGCGGCGAGAATTTAAATTAAAAAGCTCGTGCCAGCTGCCCAATAGGAATATGTCTTTCATGAAGCCGAGCTTGGCTTCAACTCTCGTCCAACCGCGTCGGGCTTCTCAACCTCAGGCCCGAGCTGCTTTAACCAATAGGGGAGCAACGGGGGTCGTGAGCCCGCTGCGCTCACAGCCAATCGGTGCCGCGAATCATCCCGCCTGGTCCAATGGAACGCCGTGCGTATTATGACTGTCCAATCAAAACGGCGCTTTGCATCTTGCTGCCGTCCTATCGGAAGGTCTGTTTAACCCCTCCCCACTGAAGAGGGAGCCGGCTAAACCAATCAAGAGGCGATCCCTCCATCCGGTCCAATGGGAATACCGATCTCATGCAGCAACTGCCGAATCAGAAGCTTCGTTTCATCTCACTTTAAGGGGCCCTTTATCGGTTCGCCTTCGGAATGTAAACTATTCAATATGGAGACCGCGGTCAACAAGCTGGCAGCGATGGTAAGAGGGGTTTTTTTTTAAATTGAAAAAAAATTATTTAAGGTTGGAAAACGCTTTGAATCAAAAGAAACCTATTGCATTAAGTAGAGTAAAACCTGGCGGTCGCGGAAAAAAAGTTTTTAAAAATCTGCACGCGCGCCGCGGGTGTTTTTTTTTCGGTTAAAACTTTAATTTGTTCGGGAAAAAAAAAACCCCCGTCCTGATTTGCATCCGGGTAATTGGGCGCGAAAATGGCGGGAGCAGGGTTTTCCGCGGTGGGGGTTGATTCACGGTCGCTCTTCGACTCCCCCTTTCCCCCGCCGCAAGGGAATCGCCTCAGGATCTTCAATTTTTTTCGTCTGGCTTTGGTTAAAATAGCGGCGGGTTCTGTGTTTCCAAACGTGTTGGAGGGAGCGAGGCGTTCCCGGTATGGTCGCGCCTGTGTGTGTGTGTGTGTTTTTTTTTCATTCGTCTTCTGTGTGTGTGTGTGCGCGCGCGCTCCCCTCCCCCTTTTTATTCTCCTCTCTCTCTCTTTTCGAGCGGGCCTGCTTGACAGATGACAGAGCTTGCGTCGCGACGTACGCGCTCCCGGTGAGCGTATGGCGGGTGCGCGCACGCGTGGGGGGGAGAAGGCGGTACGCGCACGTGCGCGCGCCATTAACCGCCGCTCCTCCCGCTTGACAGACAGCCGCTGGCGTTGCGCGCGTAAATACGATCCCTGTTTTAAATGATGACCAAATATTAATTTTAACGGTGGTGGTGTTTTTTCTTTATTGTCGAATTGCTACGTTCCGTACAATTAACACAACTTTAACTAAAGAAGACTATCAATGAGCTGCAGATTGTTCTCCGACAGCAATTGTACCCCCCCCTCTCCCCCTCTCCCCCATTCCCAATAGTCCGGGAAGCTGGAGTGCGCGCGCCCCCGATGGGGATATTGTAGTGGTTGCATGTTTTAACCGCTTGCTAGCAGCATTTTACTGTAAGAGGCTCTTCTATTTAATTGCACCAGTGCTTCACCATTTTTAAATGGTAATTTAGCGAGCTGCCAGGTTATTTGAGACCTTTTGAAGCATTTGATCTTCAGAGGCGTCCAGTGGAGTGGAGCCACCCACCGGTTTTGGGCAGATTCAATATTCTCCTGTCTTGACTTCCTGCGCTCCTCAACTTAACAAAAGACCATACCTTCAACAAGAGTTTGGGGGTCGTGGATGTTGCTGCCTGTGTCAAGCCGACGCTTTCAGAACCCATTTTAGGCACGCTACTTGCCTGGGATATTCCAAAATGTTTCTATCCAAGCACACACACACACACACACACACTGTATGATCACGCTGCATGTGAACTGCTCAAATCTGTGACCAAATTACTTCTGCATAGGAGACTGGTGCGTTTCACACACCCTGTTTAACAGCTGTCTAGGGTAGAGTTGAAACTGGGTGATTCTAGGGGTTAATTTGGTAATTGTAGATGAAGTTATGAGGTCTGTAGTTTTATTAGTACTCTTGAAACCAAAGTGTGAGTGAAAAAAGGCAGTTCCAGCTCAAACTCTGACTGCATTTAATACAAATCGCTACTTGAGAAACAGTAGAAAGCACTTGAATGCTGCGGAAAAATTGTAGTTTATGTAAGTTTTTAAAGTGGTATTTTGCTACCTTTTTGAAGTTCTTTATTAAGGAAAAACTAGCATGCAAGTGTTCCAAAAATGAATATAGCTTACTACATAAAGTACTCTAGTTTCTAGGTTAAAAATGGCTGTATAAGTGCATGATGCTTTTTTGATTGGCATTGTTCAGCTGGGGTTATATGCTTTGGGTGTGGAAGGAGTGCTACATGTAGATACGGATGTGTGTTTGTTTTTGAATCCTCCTCCCTTTCTGGATGATACAGAAGAGTTATTTTTTTTAAACTCCTGATCTGCATCTCTTGCCTTATTTTTGTGAGATGGTGAATTTATCTACAAGCTCTTATGTATTACTTGAAGTAACATGCAAAAAAGTGACCTGCTGTCAGCAGAACTAGCACCTTTTTTGAAAATGCATTTATAAAAGACTGAAATGTTACATCAGAAATGCTTTTTCATCAAACTTTGCTGGAAGCAGGGTTTTTTCAGTATTGGTGTCACATTCTTGAATATTTCTTTCTCTTCTGGAGCATGAATTTCAGTGGAGAAAATCTTTGGCTAATTTGTTTGTCCAGAACTGACCCAACATTTTTATTTTGTCTATTCAGTGACAAAATGTTTCTTAGTATTTTAGTGAATTAAATAAATGGTGAGAAATGGCTGTAATAATAGTTTATTGTTGCTACGGTGACTGTGTCAAACCACTCTTGATTTATATTTGAGAAAATCTTATTTGAAAATGCATACCCATTACTGCAGTTTATAGATGTCGGGACCCAAGTGCAGATCCATTGTTTTTTTAAATGCCCTCTGCCACTCTAGTTGCAAATGGGAATGCTTAGTGGTATTCAGTGTCTAAATGAGTAAAGCCCACTGCTTGATTTATGTGTAGGAAGAGCCCTAGGATCTGTTGATGCACAGCATGGGTGAGCAGTTGATAATCCGTACCTCACCTTTGAGGTGAAATTGCTGTTTAAAAGGAAAAATTAAAAACCATGCAAATCAGGGTGGGAAACTAATATTCTCAATTCTTGTTGCAATGGCCTAAGATTAATTTCAAAGTAGGACTACCTTTTCCTGTTTATTTTTCTGAATCTATTTGAGTTCACACAACCCTTCTTCCCTTGGGTTTTTGATAGGTTTTGCTAGTTTATGTAGTAGTGAAAAGCCAACAATAAAATGCTAATGTTCTGAGAGAAAAATGTATGCAGGTCCTAATGTTGAGAAGTTTGTTTTCATAACATTTGGCTTTTGGGTTGATGAAAGACTGAGTGAGACATTACATGTCTAATTATAAAGTAAAGCTTTGCAATATGGTTCAGTGACCTTTAGCCATTCTTCCAAATTCTGAAGACAGTAAATGGACAGTGCCATGATTTAACAAGTTATTGATCGATCTTTCGTCAAAAATTGTAAGGTGAGAAGGTGATAATCACCTGTTTCTGATCTCTGGATCTATGTCACTGTTGAAATTCTGCTATCATTGTTGAAAGATATGGTACCACATGCTCTGTGCGTAAAGGGCAGAAGTTTTTTGAGCTTAACTCTTATTCAAGAACATAGCTGACTTTCAGAGACAATGTTCTGAGTGGAACACAGATCAATATACAAATTATATGTATGAATCTATGGAACTTCTTTCTGGAGGAAGGAGGCCCCACTACCTTTCCATTATAGGGGTGTGCTGTACTCACTGTTTTCCCCTCCTCATTGTAGCTTACATGACGAGACAATTGAATATATAGTTTCTTCAAAAATGCATTAATTGATCGCAAATGTACTATCTGCAAAAAATTCTTAATGTACAAATACTTGTGTGTCTCTTGTTTATAACTAAATCACAGTGGTGTACCGCAATATATTTGTCAAGATGTCAAAATATTTGTCTTTATTTAATTGTAGGCTCCCCGATGACGCGGCTAGACTGTCCAGCGAGCAGCTGAGCCATGCATGGGATCTTTCTGGTCTGTTCGATCCCTGGTCTGTGCTGACTTAGCTTATATTAGCCGAGGCTGCAGGCGGGCTCAGGAACTCTAGACCAGGGAGGGGGAAAACAGCCAGTGTTCCTTCTCTGGTGACCCCTGCTGGGAATGTGGGAGGGTGAGATTGGGCTCCCTGCAGTCATGTAGTCTGCTGACACTTGTTGAGGCTCACATTAATAATGGGCAACTTGGGTGAGAGACCCAAGGGTGCCCAAAGCTGATGAAACCATAAACCTGTAAGAAATTGATGCCTTCAGAAGAGAAGGGAAGCTTTTCATTAAACTGCGTGTGCTAAAATTACTTCACATATTTAGTGTATATTCTGAAAGTCTGCTGAGTCGTGATCTAGATTTGTCTCTACTTTTTTTTTCTGGTGTTCCAAGTCTCTGATTAGCTATTTTTGTATTCTTTCAGTGTTTCCTAAAATCCTGCTTGATCAAATCACCTTTAAAATGTAGTTGCATGTGTGTGCAGGCCACAAGTACGAACCATTAAACCGTTGTTTTTGTTCTAGGTAAAGTAGCAGTGTATCGAGTACTGTGAAGTGGGCTGCAATTGTAGCAAGTGTTCTGTTCTGTTCTGCAGTGCCTGACTGGCACAGGAATATAGCATAAAAGGCTTTGCACCCCCCCCCCCTCCTCCCTTTCTTCCCCCCCACCAGATGATTGAAGGTTGTACCAAATTAAACTTGATTGATTTTCCAGCTTTGATGTTTGTGATGACTGATGGAAGTTCTCTATCATCGAACTCGATGCCCTTTGTCCGTTCGTCCAGTGCCCTTTTTATGTTGTACTACTAGTGATAACAGAAAAAAAGCAGTGCAATATTAAAAGGGCATTGGCCGGCGACCAGATCGATGTTGCAGGTAGGGTCTGCAATTCTTTGGGTTTTGTACCTTCAATTTTTTCCCCCTCCAAAAGGACCTGCTTTCGGAGGAGGGGGCTATTCACCACCAGTGGAAATTTAGTTGGTGGGTATGTTGGAGCTGATGAATATTGGTACCTTGTTCTTGGTGAGGTGGTTTGGGGAGGAATTTAGAAAATCTGGTGCTATAATTCAAAATCATGAATCTATATTTTTGAAATTTCGACATCAATTTAAAAAAAAAAAAATTTGTTTGAACGGATGATTCCCAGGATTGAACAGAGAATGCAAATCCTTGTAGGAAATCAGCCCATTGCTCCATCAGGAAGATGAACTGAAATTTGATGTGATTGGAAAATACACATTTTGGAACATAACTGTTTTAATAAGAAATCTTCAGGGAGCATTTACACTACAAAAGTAGCATTTGTGTGAAGTGGTTTCAGAACCACACTGAAGTTTTGTGCTATAAATCTGGAGTTCAGGTCTGACCTGATGAGAATGTGACTCCCTGGATTTACACCACAAACTTTAGCGTTGGTGCAAAGTGATTCTACAGATATTATGCAAGTGCACCCCAAGGGTTTTCATTAATATGTTTTTTTAGTCTGTATTTGTAGTACTGATATGATCTTGACTGATATATCTGTAGACCGCAAACCTGGGTTATATTTGTTGGGCCATACTGTGGTTTGCATTGAGATCAGTGATAAAGGAGCGTGGGTGATTGCCAGGGATGCTGAGCACCCATGGGCCCAAATAATTTTAATGTTGGATAGTTGAAATGGGGGGGGAAAAAAGCATATGAAGTTCGCAAGGGGGGCTGTCTTAAAATATAACTTTACGCTGGGCTGGTGCTCTACTGCATCTATTGGAAAGTGAAGTCACTACTGAGTTATACTATCACTTCACATCCACATGAAATGACAAGTCCCCCACCCCGTTTTATTTTCTACTCTCCTGTTTTGCTGGGCTACGGTATGCTTACGTAGACGCTCTTCAGTTCCACACCCAAGTGGCCGTTGTCAGGCTTGATCTGTGTTGGTGAGCTGTTCACCTCGGGGACGCAGGATGATCAAGCCCGATCTTTCCTTGCCCAATGTTCATATATGCAGGGTTGCAGAATGGTGGTGAGGGATTGGAATTCTGGCTGATGCTGGGACCAATCCTAGCTCCTAGCTGCGACCGCAGCGGAGATCAACTATCTCAACACAGACTGGAGAGCAAACCTGGAAATGTTCCTATGCACTGCATAAATGCAGTAAGCTATTTGGGAGAAGCACCTGTGTGTGTTTTTTTGGTGATTGATTCAAAGATTACCCACTAATTATCACTTTTTTTGTAAATCTAGTTTTACAAAATGTATGAAAACTCAAGTGTTGCCCTGGCCATATTCTATCGACAGGTTGTCCAATTTGGAGTGAGAGTCCCTTTCTGTGGTGCACTCTTTGAAATACCAGCCATCCATTGGCGGGTTGGACGTGTGTCTAACATTGTCAGGCTGTTTTCTGGATGTGGGATTGCCAGCCAGGAGCAGGATGTTCTCTATCACATCGTCACTAGCGAGGAAAGCTTGCAGTTTTGCTTTACTTGTACCACATGTAAGGAGTAATTATATAATGCTGTAAGAAAGCAGTTTAATGGAACAAAACTTAAAGTAAGCGGGCCAGTAAGGCATGCCTAACTTTTTTTGCTGCTTTTGAAGAAGTAAAACTTAATTGTTGTAAATAAGAGAGAATAGCATATAAAAGGAATTCGGGTGAACCCTGTATTGGAACACCAATGGGAGCTGCCCTGGAGTAATGATGGTGCTCAGGCATACATTTTGCTGCTGCAACAAGATGCGAGGTGGGAAATCTCTCAGACCTCTTGTGCATTTAGCTGCCGGCTGAGATTGCCACTGGCAAAGGCCTGGAAGTATGTCGCCGGTCTTTGTCTTCCATTTGCTGACTAGCTGAGGGGAGAAATTTGTGATGTGGGACAGAAGGTAACGGCCCTTAGATTATCTGTCAACATGAAGTAACAAATTCATAAATTTTAATTTGTTTTAGCCATGTGGTACAGAATCAAAGACTAATTATATGCTGTAGCAGCTTAACATGGCAGCAAAAAGCCTCCTTTTTAGACTCGAGTGTCTAATTAGATCTTTTATAGAAATCTTAACTATCCGATGACCAGCTATTTTCCAACCTCCCAACAAGTTATGGTGTTAGTGATACTCTAGCTGAGTGCAATAATATTGAGATTTGAATTCCCTGTTTTGACATCCCGCAGTCAGATTTTTAAAAATAAACTAAATACTACTTTTAAACTAGGTATTTAAAACTTATCATAACTTCAGAAAGAATGATCAGATTTGAGTGAATTTGATGTGTTTTAAATACCAAAGAAATCCTATCTGGATATGATACTATTTTAGAAGTTATTTTAACAAAGTATTTGAGGTTGCTAAAAAACATAGGAAATAGCTTAGTATTTTAAGATTATGGTTGTTTTGTTTCAGGTTAATTCATTGAGGTGGGGGGGGTCGAAAAGTTCTAGAGATTTTCCGGACTTGCTGCTGACAGACGCTCTGACTTTATTGCACTACTGTGTTTCACAGCTAGCAGTGCAATAGTATTGTCAAAGCATCTGAAGGTAGATCAGATCAACACTGGCGGAGGATGTGAAATCGTCAACTGTGGGTAATTTACTTGTAGAGGTTTTGTGTATTTATGTAAATTAACTTTAGTGTTTAAAACGTCATTCAGCATTAACTCTGGCACCAAGTGTTGTCACTAGTATTTTGCTAAAATGTAATGGTAGGCATTTGGGAAAACACCAGGAGTACTATTTTAGATTTTATGTATTACAAATTCTGGGCAGAGTACTTGGAATTCTGCATAGCTAAGTGAAAAACTGGTTGCGGAAACGGTTAGAGCAGTGCGAAGCGATGAATTAAGAATGTTATGCAAAAAGCAGATCTCTCACTTAAAACCTATTGGCTTTTGAATGTGTTTTTCCTATAGCATATTGATATGACTACCATAAGGAAATATGCAGTTGTGACAAGTATGTTAAATAAATCATTGACAATATTGCAGTGTGATGTTGCACTGTGTTGAATAGTGATAGGATGGACATCTTTACTGTGCTTTAAGGTTTTTCTTATGATTTTTCTAATCCTAACATGACCACGGGGGCAGAATGGAGACAGGTTTCTTCTGGGTGGGGGGAGTGAATCTAAGGGTTCTTTTGTTAATTTGCCTACCTAGGGTGCTGTCAGCCACGGCTCAGTTGGTAGCACCCTCGTCTCTGAGTCAGAAGGTTGAGTTCAAGTCCCACTCCAGGATTTTTTTTCCACCTGGAGCATCAAGCCCTGGCATGTCTGGTGTAGCACAGCCAGCTGCGGTGTAAAGTTCCCTCCTCTCTGTGCCAACATTGTGCTCAAAACCAACTTCAGAAGAGCGCGCCTATAAATATAACTTCCCATACCAGCCATCCTTTATGACTTTCGGAACAAGATTGTGCCAAATTATCAACAACTGCTCAAACTCGAATAAAGAGATGCGAGATTTGTTGTCAGTCTGGGCTGGATTTGAAGCTTAGTCTCTGAGGTAAAGGAATCGTATGCTAACCAGCTGTATCACCTATCTCTCCTAACTGGGGCATCTTTTAAATAAGAACACAGATGGCAATCATTTTAAATTTCTGCCTTTTTATTTGTGATTGGTGGGGGAGGGGGAAAAGAAAGAAGAGGGAATTGTTGCAACCTAACTTCACTGTGTTTACTGAAGCTCTGTGGATATGGGGCAGAACTCTGCTGTAGAAGGTCCTCTCTCTTTATAAAATAGCAATTTCCTTGCCTGTACAGATCATTACAAACTTTTAATTTTAAAGTATTGTGGTGTATACATACCAGGATGCTGTTTGCAGCGATGGAGTAAAATTGCTCAGTTTTATTTTTGTAATGGGATATCAATTATTATATACCTTTTTGGTATAAAGGGAGACTATTCGGATCACTGTGCCTGTCCCAGTTTTAACTACTGGATCTATTTACTTGAAGCCTATTTTCCTGTTCCTTTCCCTGTACCCTTTTAATATTTTCTTCAAGCCTTTTTATCTAATTTTTGTTAGTGCCATGATCGGCTTGGCCTCCGTAGTCACTTTTGGTAAAGCATTCCGTATCCTAATAACCATTTTGTGAAAAAATATTTCTAGCCTCCCCTTTATGCTTGTAGAATCCTGAGTTTTATGTGCCCTTGTTACTGATTCACTGACAAAAGATGTCAATAATCTTTCACTGTTTACTCTGTCAAACCCGTACATAATTTGAATGCTTCTTATTCAATCCCACCTCTTAACCTTGTCTATTGCAGTGGATAAAACTATGGGAGAGGAGCTTTTTATGTTTTGTATCTGTTATACCTAGTATCACTGTATTTTTGTTGGTGAAATTTTATCTGTTTCCATGAAAGCTTGTTCTGTTGAATGTATGCAGAGTCCTTTTAATAGATACAATATTGATATTGTACATATTGTGGCATTTTGCACTCTGTATACACAGTATACAGTTTGGCCCTGTACTTGTGTACACATTGGTTGATGTGAGTGTTGCACTCTGTGCCTTTTCTCCAAGATTAATTAGGCATATTTTCAGCTGTCCTATTTTTGTTCAAATTCTTTTTGGGTCAAACAAAAATTATTTGCCTGTATCTACCGACTGGCCTCTTCTCAATGTCCCTTTTATTTGTGCCTTTTTAAAAAAAAAAAATCTGTTGTTTTCTCTGCATCTCAAGATTGGGAGCTTGAAGATTTGTGATTGTATTGTCCAAAACTTAACATTTCATGGTGTGGCGTGGCAGTTTGTGCTATTACAGTTAGATATCCTGTAACACACTGATTTTTCATAAGACAGTTCGAGCTAAAATACTAAATGTCATGCATGTTTCCTGTACATACACTCGCTCTCTGCACCATCATTTTGGTGTCCATTGCTGCAACCTAGATTCACCAGGTACAGCTACAATCTGACGGCTTTGTTGCTCATAGAGATTCTAGTAATGAATCTTTGGCAGTGAATTAGTTCACTGTTTTCCTTTTTTTATAGGTATAGATTTTTAAAAAATCATTGCAATGTACATTTCAGTGAAGTGGCCTGCGCATAAAGGACATTACCAGCTAGATCTAATTGTGTGTGTGTGTGCGTGTTGCTTTTTTGTCTTTCCTCTCAAGGTTAGTTTGACTCTTCATTCTACTAAAAACCCATACATTTTTAATTCTGCCATTCTTGTAAGAAAACGTTAATGCATTTGGTATCTTCTACCCATAGCATAGTTTGGTTTAAGGATGCAGCATTTACTGTACATAATTTAAGACTGGCATATGCTAGCAGATTTCTCTGCTTAAATATACCGCAATGTAGCAGGTTGTTGTATGATGGGCGTTCTTTGCAGCTGCAAATCTGCTGGTGTGCCTGCTCGTAAGGGTGGAGAATCAGTGCTGGACAATGAATTATATTCTTGTGTGAATTTAGCAACTAGTTCAGAGTACTTTGAAATTATGGCAAAGGTTTGTGGTTGTGCTTTGACCCTCTGCCGTGTTGACCAGAATATTCAGCTGTAATTCCTTTTATCAGAACGGTGTGTCGTCTGTCTGCCCTACGACACTCGCTCACTCCGTATCAATTCCCTGCAGTTTAGCTGTGGGCTTTTCATGTGCATGCAAATGTAAATCTGATAGGAAATGCATCGAATGGCAGAGCTTTTTAATTGAGACCCTTTGTGCCGTGTGAGAGGAAATCTTCATCCGTTTTCCTGTAACTAAACTTTAACTATGAAAGAAATTTTTGTTTTTAAGCTATGGGGAGCTCTTAATTTTCCACCCACAAAATGATCAGCTTTAAGTTCCAAACTTCAATATTTTTAGACACTAGTATAGAAATTGGATTGCTTCTAACAACTTAATTTTTTTTAAAATCCCAAATTTTAAAGCATTTCCTCAACTGGCAGGAGAAATTTAGAATTCAATCTCTTGTTTTCAGATGGTGTTTACTCAGGGAAGAAGTACAGGCACTAAATAAATAGGATCAGACTGGTTATCTCTGTTGTATTGTCCATATCAAGATTTACAGGTCTTAAATTGAGATACAGTCCTGGATTAAAGTAAAATGTCATTTCGGTGAATAAAGACATTGAGTGGTCAATTGTGAATCTGAAAATGTGTTGTTAATGCTCCTTTTGTGTTGGTTTTTGGTTAATATTATTGAGGGATGTATGTGTTCGACTTGATAATGTTGCCTTCAGTTTGTGCGGGTGTTTTGGCTTCAGCTCAATCTCCCTTTCCTCTATGTCCTTTTGGTGTTGTACTTTGCTGTGGAATGGGAGCAGTGCCAATCCCAGTGCAAAAGTGCATAGGTTGTCGATCATCTTCAGGCATTAACTGTTCAAATCCTATACGCTTAACAAAAAGACCTTGGGGACTGTGCACTGGTCAGCTGCCTAGCCATTCAATTTGTTTTCTGTATAGATGAGTTAACGATACTGATGATGTGTTCCTTCCATCACGAAAGGATGGAGCTTTACTTGTTTTGGCTTTTAAAACCAGTTGCAGAAGTGCAATTAGTACCCTGAATAAAGTTTGTCTTGTGTGTGTTAATTTTCTTTTGTCTATCTTGGCTCAGTGGTAGCACTCTCGCCTTTGGGTTTAAATTCCCATTCCAGAGACTTGAGTACAAAATCGAGGCTGACAGCTGTCGAAGGTGCCGTCTTTCGGATGAGATGTTCAACCGAGGCCCCGTCTGCCCCCTCGGGTGGAGGTAAAAGAAAAGCAGGGGAAAGTTTTCCCGGTGTCGTGGTCAACATTTATCCCTCAACCAACACCTAAAACAGATGATCTGGTCATTTATTTCATTGCTGTTTGAGACCTGGTGTGCAAATTGGCTGCTGTGTTTCCTACATTACAACAGTGGCTACACTTCAAAAGTACTTCATTGGTTGTAAAGCACTTTGGGGTATCCTTGGGTCATAAAAGATGCAATATAAATGCGAATTTTTTAAAATATATATTGGCTGGTGATATCGCTGGATCTCGCTGTCAGTTAATAATGCAAGAAATAGCACAATGTGGTGGCTCTTTTTGCTAATGATTTGTGTATCTGCATATTTCTGACTGAACATTTTCCTTGTAATGATCAAATAAGTGACTGTGTTTATAAGCGCGATTTAGAAAGTGGTTTGTACCCCGATGCTCTTGTCTATGCTGTCAATGTTGGCAGATGCAAAATTTAGCGAGTTAAAGTCAAAGTGAAAATAACCCATTTGAACAATATTCCACTGTGCTTACTGAATTCAAGCCACAGGCAGTATTGTCTTGCCATTCAGAATATTAAAGAAAAGAAAAAAATTGTTAATCTACCTATACCAAATGTTTTGAAATCACTGACTTCCCACATTACAACAGCAACTACATTTCAAAATGTACTTAATTGGCTGTAAAGCACTTTAGGATGTCCTGAGATTGTGAAAGGCGCTATATAAATGCAAGACTTACTTTCTTGTTTTTCAGGGGGGGGGGGGGTGGTTTCTGGCTATCAGTGGCACTGTTTAGACATATCTTTAGTAAAAAAGCTCCTGGATAGTTTCCAAATAATCTTGCTGCAGCTTGATATTCTCTCCTTCCTCCCTCCTCCAGCAAGATGCATTCCTTTTACAAAATCTCTCATGCCTGCTTGAGAACCTTAAACTGAGCTGTGGTGTACCCTTTTACCAGTCCCAAGGCTGTTCTTTTATTTTTGTGCTCATCAAGATGCGGGATGTTCATGTTGGGAAATGGAGCACTTAATCATTTTGGCCAGCCATTGTCCGTATTGAGCTTATCCAGTTCAAATGTAACGTGAGGCTTAGAGTAAAGCTTTATCTTTCTTGTCTAATTTCCTACAGTATCCAATTAGCGCAGGTTTTTTGCCTACAAGGAACGGTTTGAGGCTGGCCCCTTGCAGTTTTAAAGAATGCACATTTCTCCGGTGTCACAGCGCATCTACACAACTGACCTTAATTTTGGCTTTGGTAGAGCAGCAGTTGTAAAAAATATTAACATATTTCCGGTATTCTGTGGCTTACGGCTATTTGGGTAGAAATCTCTTGGTTGTGCTCCATTTAGTTAAGGTGGAGGTATATTCTACTGAGGTTGTTGCATAATCTTAAATGTTATAAAAAGATACATGTCTACACTTACTGATGTCTCTTGGTTGTTCATTATCGCTCTTGGTGTTGTAAAAGAACAATGTAGACATAGTCTAGGAGCAGAGATTTTTTTGTATAGAATTCACCCAATGTCTCATTAGGAATGTTGTGCAGAAGCCTCCAGTCATGTCACTGGAATGGAACTTCATGAGGCCACAAGACTGAGTTCTCCTCCTTAAAGTCAGCTCCCATGTGGTCTTTAATATTTTTGATGTGTTAAACAATGATGAGCGGTGTCACGACAGACTAGGGTGAGGGTATGTTTATTTTTCTTCCCAACACTTGGGACTTTGGGTAAGAACTTTCCTTTTCTAAGTGTGCCTGGTGACTGGACTGCGTTCTAAAAACTATCGGATTAGTTGTATCCTGTGCAGAACCAATATTGTAAATTTTCATTACAGAAGATATCTAAGCAAATGTACTCCCTTCATTGTCTATGTGAGTCTGTAAGAAAATTCTGTTCAAGTCCTTGTAAATAGAAATGATTCATTCATAATGTACAAACACGTCGTCATGTCATTCTGTCAGATTGATGGGTTGCAACATAATCCTAAAGCATGAATTAGTTCTTTTTTGAGACCTGTCTCCGATTCACAAGCACTTTTTTTTAAGAATGTTCCAGTCAGGATGTGCTTTTAAGAGGTGACAGTATTTTTGATGCTCAGGTACTGGGACCCTATCGATATTGCCTCTGCTTTGTAGATAGCTGTGAGTAGTGCAATATTGCTTATAGGGTTTCAGTGTTTGGGAATTGCAGCAGTCTGGTTTACAGCCGATCGCCGAGTGGAAAGCTTCAGTATTCGCATCAACAGAGTCGTGCAAGAGCTGATGAAAATGTGCACATGTATAGTTTTCTGGCAAGGAAGGAGAATGAGGGAAGATGTGCAACACTGAGCCGCACAGTCATTTCTAAAACCAATTGCCAAGTGCAATTGTTAAAAGTTGCCAGTAGCTCCAACCCTACCAATGGTTTGTGAGTAAATATGCCATGAAGGTCTCTGATTTTGATCCCTGGTCTTTGCTGAGCTATCATAGCTCCATCTGCATGATTGTGTCGGTGCTGCAATTGGCTACATCCTCATGAAGGGGAAAAGACCACCAGGGTTTCTACTCCCCATGCCAAAAAGGATATTTATACGGAAGATTTGGGTAGAGACGGAATCTGGCTTGTCTGTGATGGTCCTATGATGAAAAAGGCTAAGCCACACTTGAGACCTTCCCACTAGGTACAGGTCAAAGGTGCCAGCTATGCTCTGGTAGCTTGCCCAAATGAGCATTCTTCATGCTTGCAGGCAACTCACCCACGAGGAAAGTCGCGCCCGAGTCCAGTCCTGTATTCATCTGACAGCTGCATAAATGCTATCCTGTGACCCTTCTTCAGTCTTGAGGACCTGTAATGCCAGCTGAAATTAGCTACCTCAGCACACATTGCAAATTGAACTTGGGAGCTTCCTGGGGATGACTGGTGTTGAGATTCCTTTACTTTACTGGACATAATCTATAAATAAAAGAAATAACTTGCATTCTATAGTGCCTTTCACAACCTCAAGATGTCCCAAAGCGCTTTACAGACAATGAAGTACTTTTTTGAAGTGTAGTCACTGTAGGGAAACTTAGCAGCCAATTTGCACACAGCAAGGTTCCACAAAGAGCAATGTGATAATGACCAGAGAATCTGTTTTTGTGATGTTGCTTGAGGGATAAATATTGGCCAGGACACTGGGAGAACTCCTTCTTCAAATAGGATCTTTTATGTGCACATGAGAGGGCAGAGAAGGCAGACAGGATCTTTGTTTAACATCTCATCTGAAAAATGGCACCTCCAACAGCGCAGCACTCCCTCAGTACTGTCCCGAAGTCCCGATTAGATTATGTGCTCATCTCTGGAATGAGGTTTAAACCCATGACCTGACTTGGAGGCGAGAGTCCTACCACAGAGCCAAGGACCTCTTGGTCTTTTGAAACATTAGTATGTATGTTTGAAGAACATTGTCACCCTGGGGATGTGCAGAGGTGTTTCAAGTCTTGTATTTGTGGTTGAATTAGTCCAAATCTTTATTCAACGCAAAAAGTTTGGGAGAGTGGCACCAAATGCTACACTATGCTGTGCCTGTTCTTTATTGGTCATGATGTGGAGATGCCGGCGTTGGACTGGGGTGGACAAAAATGAGAAGTTGCACAACACCAGGTTATAGTCTCACAGTAACTCTACCTGAGGAAGGGGCGACAGCTCCGAAAGCTTGTAATTTTAAATAAATCTGTTGGACTATAACCTGGTGTTGTGCGACTTCTCATTTTTCTTTATTGGGGGTTGATCTGGAAACCTGAGACCTGGTATAGTGCATGTCTGTTGTTTTCCAAATGGGCCTCCTCCAAAAGGCCCCTTGGAGAGCAGAAGCATAGGATCATATAATTATTAGATCCCTCTCCAATTTATTAACAAGGAAGGGAACAGTCCAGGAGCAGATGCTGAGCTGTCCCAGTATGTGTCTCATCCTTGATCCAATATGTGCTCGAGTCATTAGCCACTTGTATGTCGTGGTATATACCTGCTCAACTGGTCACTGGGAAGCAGCAGCACCAGAAGGAATGGGTATTTGCTGCTATAATGAGTGGAACCGATAAGTTTGCTTTTGGTGGTGCTCTTGGCTGCGTGGGACTCTCGTCGGGAGTAAACAGCACTACAGTAATGTAAAGACAGAATGATGGAAGTGTTTTTAAGGGGCAAGGGTCTTCTAAATTAAGAAATAATTGAAATCTTGAAGGTTGGGAAACCATTGTCCTGGAGTGACTGCCATTACTCTGGTTCCATGCTACCAAAGAGCAAAGATGCTGTGAATGTAAGTCGGCAAGAGAAATTCGTTGCTTTTTTTTGGTACCATTATCTCTCCTGCACTGTTTCAAAAGAGACTGGTTTTCAATTACGAACAATAATTGGATCAGCCCTAAGTAAGGAAGCATTTGGTCTTCTAAAAGCACTAACCGACTGCGTTTTTTTTTGAATAATTGAACGTCACTGAATAATTTATATTGTGCATTGTGCAGATCCCAAGAAGAGCAACACAAATGGCTTTGTGTGATTGAAGAACAGTGACGTTTCTTGTTCTTGCATGTCACAGTATAATGGAGAAGTAAATTTCAGTAGCATTAACCAAGTTTGCTGGAGGTTGCAGAAATAGTTAAAATCAGCAATGGCTGCAAATCATGAATGTATGTGAAGTATGCCACTGATCTAATTTCTTCAATTTATGGGGTAAAGTTTCTCTTGTCTTGGTGTGATTGATTACTTTTAAATAGAGGCTTTGTGGTATTGGATGACCCGTTCACAAGGTCATAAGAGGCTGTCCTTTTCGAGCAGGATCCAGAGTCAGCGGTTTCATCAACTGGTAGGTGAACAAACCAATTGGAACGCATGCAGCGGTGTTGTCTAAACGACCTGCTTCATTTCCCAGATGTGGAAGTAGAGTGCAGTGACCACATGTTCAGATCACTCCTGTTCTGCTATTACTGGTCTCTTGCTAGCAGTCCAACAGTTTATTTGTTCAGCCCCGTTGGGTTGGTCCATCATATTAGAGCCTTCCACATCCTCAGGATGTCCTAAAGCACTTCACAGCCAATGAATTACCTTTGAACAGATGAACTTTATTCCTGGCATTGGTCTACACTTCCACTCTTATTTGTGACAAATGGCACGAGGAAGAAATGTTCTTTGTATTAAGTAAATAAATACATAATTCTCACCTTGGCCCATTGGTAGCACTCTTTCCTCTGAGTCAGAAGGTTGTGAGTTGAAGTCCCACTGGAGGAACTGAGCACATGATCTAGGCTAACTGTGCAGTCACTGTTTTGTAGGCAAACTTGGCAGCCAAATTGCGCACAACAAGGTTCCACAAACAGCAATGAGATAAATGACCAGATAATCTGTTTTTGGAATTGTTCATTGAGGGATGGATATTGGCCTCTACACTGGGAGAACTCCCCAACTCCTCTTCAAATAGTGCAGTGGGATCTTTTTATATCCGCCTGAGAGGGCAGACGAGGCCTTTGTTTAACCTGTCGTCCAAAAGATCGCACCTCCGACAGTGCAGCACTCCCTCAGTACTGCACTGAAGTGTCTGCATAGGTCATGTGCTCCGGTCCTGGAGTGGGACTTGACCCCACAATCTTCTGCTTCGCGTCCAGAGTGCTACAACTGGGCCAAGGCTGACAGTTGTGTACTTACTTGCTTGAAGTATGGATATTTTTTTCTTGGTACCATTTGTCACTAATACGATGGAAGTATTTGTAAACCTTTGGGCTCGTGATCTTTGTCCGACAGTTCTTGCAAATCACAGACCCAGAACCCTGGGGCAGAGGAAGGGTCAAATTGCCTGGATAGACAAAGTGCACATTGCTGACATTTTTGGGTGGAAGAGGTTAATTTAATGGAATGCATGGGTTGACTGCGCTTGTGCTGCTGACATCCAATCTCTGTCACTGGGTCCTGGATCAGTGATTTCATAAAGAACCTGGTATCGTTGGAGCAAAGGTTACTGCTGTGAACACTCAAAACTCTCTGCCTATATTACCCCAAAAACCCATGTATTCATGATAGATGGTTCGGACAAATGTATTTAATTGTTTTCTGTTCTGGAAGGGGGAGATATCTCTGCTGTAAAGAAAGAACGGGTTTAATTTCATCCTTTGGATTCCTTCATTGGAACGCCCCAAGCACTTGCTGGGGTTTTCATTTCGATCGACTCCCTGTCCGTACCTCCTTTTGTGTTACTGCCTTTTATTTTAGAAAATCGTGGAAATCTCTGGCGCAAGGGCCACTATAGCATGCGACTTCCCTTTTTTTTTAAATATTAGTGATGTGATGTGAATACTGCAAACTGTCCCACCCCCTTCAGGACTGTAAGCCCTTCCATCAAACATTTAATGTTGACACAATGTCTTAATTCTACTTTGTAATTAAGTTTGTAACTGGAATGTATTCCACTCCCCAGTGTTGATGTCCTGCCCTTCTGAGCACTTAAGAAAAATAATTAATTTTTTTAAACGTCAAGTATAAAGGGAAACTACATATTCTGTATAATGAGTAAACTAACCAGTACTTGAAAGGTTAAGTGTGCAAAGCACTCTTGGAAATGTGTGCAGGCAAGAAAGAAGCGCTACTAAAATATTCTACTCCTGTGTAATCGAATAGCAGGAATTATAAGAAATAGGAGCAGGAGTAGGCCATTTGGCCTTTCGAGCCTCCTCCACCATTCAATAAGATCATGGCTGATCGTCGACCTCAACTCTACCTTCCTGCACTATCCCCATATCCATTGATTCCCTTAATATCCAAAAATCTATCTATCTCAGCCTTGAATATACTGAACGACTGAGCATCCACAGCCCTCTAGGGTAGAGAATTCCAAAGATTGACAACCCTTTTAGTGAAGAAATTTCTCATCTCTGTCCTAAATGGCTGGCCCCTTATTCTGAGACACTGACCCCCTAGTTCTGGACTTCCCAGCCTTGGGTAAGGAGACCAAAACTGTACACAGTACTTCCAGGTGTGGTCTCAACAAGGTCCTGTATAATTGCAGTAAGATGTCTTTACTCTTGTACTCCAATCCTATTGTAATAAAGGCTAATATACCATTTGCTTTCCTAATTGCTTGTTGTACCTGCATGTTAACTTACAATGATTTGTGTACAAGGACACCCAGATCCCTCTGAATATCAACATTTCCCAATCTCTCACCACTTAAATATTCTGCTTTTCTATTTTTCTTACCAAAGTGGATAACTTCACATTTCTCTACATTATATTCCATCTGCTATGTTCTTGCCTACTCACTTAACCTGTCTATATCTCTTTGCATCCTCCTCACAGCTTACTTTTCCACCTAGCTTTGTATCGTCGGCAAACTTGGATACATTACACTCAATCCCCCTCATCTAAGTCATTGATCTAGATTGTAAATAGCTGAGGCCCAAGCACTGATCCTTGCGGTACCCCACTAGTTACAGCCTGCCAACCCGAAAATGACCTGTTATTCCTAATCTCTGTTATCTGTCTGTTAACCAATCCTCAGTCCATGTTAATATATTGCCCCCAATCCCATGAGCCCTAATTTTGTGTAATAGCCGCTTGTGTGGCACCTTATCGAATGCCTTCTGAAAATCCAAATACACGACATCTGCTGGTTCTCCCTTCTCTACCCTGCTAGTTGCAACCTCAAAAAAAACTATTCGATTTGAAACACAATTTTCCTTTCATAAATCTGTGTTGACTGCCTAACCATATTATGATTTTCTAAGTGCCCTGTTACCACGTCCCTAATAATAGATTCTAGCATTTTCCCTACTACTGATGTCAGGCTAACTGGTCTATTCTTCCATGTTTTCTCTCCCTTCTTTCATGAATAGTGGGGTTACATTTGTTACCTTCCAATCCACAGGGACCGTTCTAGAATCGAGAATTCTAGAAGATCAAAACCAGTGCATCCATTATCTCTGCAGCCACCTCTTTTAAAACCCTAGGATGTGGGCCATAATGTCCAGGGGATTTGTTGGCTTTTAGTTCCAGTACTATTTCTTTACTGATACTAATTTTTCTAAGTTCCTCATTCTCACTAGACCCTTGGTTCCCCACTATTTCCAGAATGTTATTTGTATACAAAGTATTTGTTTAATGTCTCTGCCATTTCCTTATTACCCATTATAATTTCTCCTGTCTCTGCCTGTGATTGACCCACATTTACTTTCGCTAATCTCTTCCTTTTTACATACCTATAGAAGCTCTTACAATCTGTTTTTATGTCTCTTGCTAGTTTACTCTCATTCTATTTTCTCTCATCAATTTCTTGGTTCCCCTTTGCTGAATTCTAAAATCCTCCAAATCTTCAGGCTTATTACTCTTTTTTAGCAACATTATAAGCCTCTTCCTTTAATCTAATACTATCTTTAACTTCTCTTGTTAGCCACGGTTGAACCATTTTTCCTGTGGGGTTTTTATTCTTTAAGGAAATGTATTTTCTTATGTATTGAATTACGAATTATTTCTTTAAATGTTTACCTAAAATTGCTTATCAACTGTTATATCTTTTAATCTAGTTTCCCAACCTACCGTAGCCAATTGACCCCTCATTCCTATGAAGCTTGCTTTGTTCAGATTTAAGACCCTAGTTTTGGACTTAACTGAATCACTCTCAAACTCCAGCATAAAATTCTATCCTGTTACCACTGTTCCCCAGAAGCTCCTTTACTACAAGGTTATTAATTAACCCTCTCTCATTGCACAATACTAGAGCTAAAATAGCCTGTTCCCGAGTTGGTTCCTCGACATACTGATCTAGAAAACTATCTTGAATGCATTCCATGAACTCGTCCTCTGCACTATTACTGCAAATTTGGTTTACCCAGTCTATATGAAAATGAAAGTCCCCATGATTACTGTATTACCCTTGTTACATGCACCTCTAATTTGATTTATACTGTGCCCGACACTACAACTACTGTTGGGGTGTTTTCTGTCCCTCCTTGTTTCTTGTGATTCTACATCGTGGTTTTTCTGAGCTAAGAACCTTTTTCTCTACTGTCTTTATTCCATCCTGTTATTATCAGGGCTACCCTCACACCCGCCACCCCCCCCCCCCTCCCCCCCGGCTTTTTTCTTCTAAAATCAAGTATCCTGGAATATTTAGCTTCCAACCTTGGTCACTCTGCAACCACAACTCTAATGGTTATTAGATCAAACCCATTTATTTCTATCTTTGTTATTAATTCATCTATTTTGTTGCGAATGCTTCGTGCATTCAGATATAGTGCCTTTATCTTTTAACTATTTCTATTCTTCCCTGATGTCACCTTAGTCGCTGATGCCTTATTACCTTTGTTAAGCTCTGTCCCTTCCTGACCAGTGCTTATTTTTACCCAACTCGCTACTCTGTGCTACAGCCTCGACATTTCTCTTACTGCTTTTGAATTGACCCTTTCCGGAATCTTCCCCCCCCCATTAGTTTAAAGCCCTATCTACCGCCCTAGTTATTCGACTCGTCAGGACACTGATCCCAGCCGGTTTAAGTGGAGCCCGTCCCAACGGAACAGCTCACCGTACTGAAGCCAGTGCCCCATGAAGCAAAACCCCTACCTCCTACAGCACTCTGTCACGCATTCAACCTTCTAATCTGTTTGTCCCTATGCCAATTTGCAGGTGGCTAAGGTAACAATCCAGAGATTATTACCTGTGAGGTTCTGCGTTTTAATTTTGACCCCAGGTCTGCAGAACCTCATTCCTAGTTCTACCTGTGTCGTTGGTTCCTACATGGACCACGACAACTGGATCCTCTGCCTCCTACTCAAAGTTCTTCTTTAGCCGCAAGGAGGTATCCTTAACCCTGGCAACGGGTAGGCACATAGCCTTCGGAACTCCCAGTCGCAGCTGTAGAGAACAGTATCTATCCCCCTGACTATACTGTCCCCCCACCACTACAACATTCCTTTTCACTCCTTCTTCCCCTCTCTCCCCCCCCCCCCCCCCCCTTGAATGGCCTCTTGTACCACGGTGCCATGGTCAGTTTGCCCATCCACCCTGCCGATTATGTCCTCATCCACACAGGCAGCAAGAACCTCGTACCTATTGGATAAGGGCCAAGGCTTCTCCAGCACTGCACCCGGGGTCCCCTTACCTGCCTTGCGTCGCAGTCACACCCTCCTGTCCCTGACCACTAACGAGACCTGCTCCACTACCTAACCTAAGGGATGTGACTGCCTCCTGGATCAAAGTGTCCCTCAACCTAACCTTTATTGGTATAAATCTGTGTACTGTGCCATTCCAAAATCTTTAAATGAGTCGTTCTCTCCCCTCAATCTCAGAAGGGCGGCAGAGGGGGATTATTGTAATATCTGCTACTTACCAGCCTTTAAGGTGAGACTGACAAGAGAATCAGAGAGCAGAGCAAAGGGACAATTCTCTTTCCCTCCCGCACATTCCCCTTTCTCTTGAGGTGTGACACTTGCTGGATACACTTCTGTAGATACCATCTTTACCTCCCCCGAATCATGGGTGAAGTTTGATGGTCCGTGTGGTCAAGCTGTTAACCACAGTGAGCCTCATCCTAGTGCCAGCTGTGGTTCTGTGGGTAGCACTCTTGCTTCTGAGCCAGAAGGTTGTGGGTTCAAGTCCCACTCCAGAGACTTCAGCACAAAAATCTAGGCTGACATTCTAGTGCAGCACTGAGGGAAGTGCTGCACTGTCGGCGGTGCCGTCTTTCCAAGGCCCCGTCTGCCCCCTCAGATGGAAGTAAAAGATCCCACAGTGCTATTTCGAAGAAGAGCAGGAGAGTTCACCCCAGTCGGTGTCCTGGCCAATATTTACCCCTCAAACAACATCACTTTTTTAAAAAAAAAAAAAAAATTTTTTTTTTTAAAAAAAACCAGATTATCTGGTCATTATCACATTGCTGTTTGTGGAGTTTGCTGTGCGCAAATTGGCTGCCGCGTTTCCTACATTACAACAGTGACTACACTTCTTCAAAAGTACTTCATTGGCTGTAAAGTGCTTTGGGACATCCTGAGGTTGATGAAAGGCGCTATAGAAATGCAAGTCTTTCTTTCTATCCTTGCTCAGTGCTTTCTTGCAGCAGGTGGTCTCTGCATAGTAAAGGAGCAGGATCCCTTGCCCTATAGTACTTGAGCACCCTTTACTGCCGCCCTGACTGAAACCAGCGAACTTGGCACAGACCAGGGATTGAATCCCTGTGGCTTAGGTATTCTATAATCTTGCTGAGCCATTGGGAAGGGGGGATGCTCCAGAATTCTAGTACTGTCTTTGCGTGTCAAGACATTAAATGTTTGCAGGGAAAATGGAACGTACTCCTTACTGCCTTACTCGAGGGAGTGTACAATTCACAGCTCAAGTTGGCATTCCACACCTGGGAATGGGGCACCGAGCGGTTTTACGCCAAAAACCAGGTGCTTGAGCACAATGAGTCCTGTGACAAAATTTTCCTAAGGGCTTTCAGCCTGTCTGTTGTGTAAGAGCTGGCGGATTAACCAAATGTCTGTGGTTCTGCGACTCCCCTCGAGGCCATTGGGCATCTGAGACTCCTGCATAGCAGAAATGTGCGGCTGGCAGGCACTGACACGTTTTACAAGTGACTCCCAATAAACTGCACCTTAGCTCATAATGCCAACAGATTCTGTAACTCGAGAGTTATTAATTGCAGCTTTTACTGTGTTGCATTTTTAGATCACTGCCCAAGCAATAGATTTTAGTTTTAACTCCTTTTTTCAGTTTTAAGATTTGATGATGTGTATGAGATGGCCTCTTTCTCGTTCTCTGCGCCCTCTTTTCTCCACCCCCCCCCCCCCTTTTCAGCTGACTTGGGAGGGGAAAATGTGATTCACATTTAGGATCACTTATCACAGCTCCCCAGCGAGGGTAACCTGATTTTTTTTTTTTTAATGTGCTCGCTGTTTTTTTTTTTAAATGTGCTCGCTGATCCACTGCTGTGTACAGACAGGGAGCCAGAGATAGGGTAAAGGTGCTGGAGAGATCACAGGACCGAAACTCTGGAGCAAGAGTAGGTGAGCGCAGTCCCAGACTGAGCTACAGAACCACAAAGGCTATTGTATAAGCCATGCCTGAATTGCACTGGGGTGGGGGGTGAGGTTTAAAACATTCTGACATTCCCCCCTCCCGCCCCCCCCCCCCCCCCCCCAATCCCCATCCCCATTCATATTACAATTTTCTGTGCTAATTTGTAACTTTCAGACACAACTCTAGAATTTGACTGATCTGTCCTGGCCTGGCCTCGACACTAGGATTGGTTTTGTAAACTAACCTGAGTGGATCGGTTAAAGAACTGGGTGACTGCTTGATTTGAAATGATGTCCAGTCACTAAATTTGTGTGTGTGACAAGCTTCAGGGCCAAAACGTGACCTGATTTGGAAACTCGTGCTTTATGCAGTTTTACACGGCCTTCCTCTAACTCTGCCGTTGTGGTCGCAGGTTTTGAGTCCCGGGATCGACTGATGTTCTGCAGCATCACTGGTAAGTGTGCTGGTCCAGTGTTCGAACCCCTGGAGGACAGATATGATGGAGACAATAAGCCGTGATGTGATCTCTTGTATTACTGGTGAAGACAGAAAAAGCAGTCTATTTAACCAGCAATTTTTTTTTTTTTAACTTGTACTTTTCAGTGATTTACTTTCCTTCCTCAATTTAGTTCCAGAAGGCAGAGTCTGACCTGGATTATATCGAGCACAAACTAGAGTTTGAAATAGTGAAAAATCTTCCTCAGAACACACCAGCACAGGTACAGATGTTGCGTCTTATCAGAGCACTGATCGTGGGGAAATCTTCGTGTTTGGCTAAGCTCTGTAGACCATGCTTATTTCTGTAGGGCATTGTCAGGCAATACTTGTCTGTCGTTGAAACAGTGAAACGAGTTGGCCGCATGCTCTGCCCCAGCATGTAACCAACCGTTCCTTTAAAAACTGGAATCCAGGAATTTGTGTCAGTTTCTTTGTAGACTTTTTTTTATGAATTGCAAAGTTTGCATGGCAGCCCTACAGTGTACCAAAACTAGAAACTACTTTACTCCACTAGTTTAAATTGCATGTTCCGAAAAGAAGCTGCGACTTTAATTGTAAAATGTCCTGAAGCACCAGCTCTAGCTGTGCAATTTGTAGTCGTTCTCTACATTTAAAAAAAAAAAAATTTAACCAGCATGTTTTTTGAGTGTCAGCAAATTCAAAGGGCAATTCATTTTTTATTTTTCTGCCTTTCAGCCATGTGAAATCCAATGAGAATTTAGTCAGGCAGGGAATGTCAATGGAGAGACTTTACTGTTTGAGGAAATCTTGCTGCATGCCTGATTGGGGTTTGCTGAAGCAGTAACTACCTAGATTTACAAGGATGATACCAGAAATGTGAGGTTATACCCATCAGGATGAACAGGCTGGGTCTCTAAAGAGAAGGCTGAGGGGTGACCTAATAGAGGTCTTCAAAATTATGAATGGTTTTGATAGAGTGGATACAGACAGTGTTTCCACTTGTGGGGAAGAGCAAAACTAGAGGCCATCAATATAAGATGGTCATCAAGAAATCAAATAAGGAATTCAGAAGAAATTTCTTTACCCAGAGAGTGGTGAGAATGTGGAACTCGCTACCACAGGGAGTGGTTGAAGCGAATAGTATAGATGCATTTAAGGGGAGGCTAGACAAGCATATGAGGGAGAAGGGAATAGAGGGTTATGTTGATAGTTAGATGAGGCTTGAGTGGACTGGTTGGGCCGAATGGCTTGTTTCTGTGCTGTATATCCGATGTAATCCTACTGTAGAGCATGAACCCTTTACAGTAACTTGTTTTTATCATTATGTATCACTGCTGATATTTTCTCCCTATTTGCTGTATTATTGGGCTATCTTGTAAGACTGTACAGTGAATAATATATAAATACTCCTCTGATCGAAGTGGGTTAGATACTGGGGTGGCTAATTTAGAACCACTTATTTTGGCTTGCGCTGTTTCAGTACATTACAGCTTTCAATATTTCTCACCTGTGCTGTAGGAAAATCCAGTAAAGCTGGTGGAGCAACTGAGGGTAATAAAATCTCGTTATCGCGAGCTATCTGCGGAAGCAGATCAGATTGCCACGGAACAAAAAGAATCTGTGGATTTCATCCGTTCACAACTTGCCACCACGTTGCAGTTGGTGCAGAAGCTGCAGGAGCAGAGTGACCTAAAGGTAAATCTTTGTAATCTCCATCTCTTGACGTTGTCTCGCAGGAAAAATTAAAAATGGCGCTGCTCCTACAGGGCTATGTTGTCACAGAGAGGAGCCCATCATTCACAATGATGCAGTGGGTTATTTTTGACATTAATTAGTTGTGTGTGGTGTTTTTGATTGGCTGGGTGTCTGTTGTGCGTGGAAACCCATCACAGTGCTCGAGTAATAAAGCTACTAATAAATCCACACGGGTAAAGTGTTTGCCCAATATGGAGTTCACTCTCTCCGTGGGGCACACCCACTATCCCAAGTCCAGAGAGCTTGGGGCAGGTCGGCAAGAGCCAAGGCTTGGGGACCCCCAAGAGTTTGCGAGATGCAATCACTCTGTGAAGCTGAGAAGGAACTGGCTTGGGCTGGCCTTGTTTCATTCCGTTTTGTTGTTGTTTAACCAGCTAAAACCTTAACACTGTGCCAGCACAAAGCCTGTGGCAATGGTTTTAATAAACTTTAAAAAAAAAACTACTACCCTTATAATGATGGGGGGGGGGGGAGGTTGTTTGGCTTTCGAACTTTTTATTTATAGAATTTTAAAAATAATTGCGTCCACTGTCCTTCCCAACAACTCAGTGGGTCGATACACTGCCATTTGTACAGACCAAGAAGGTTCCAAGTTCAGTTGTTGCTCTTTGAGTTAGCTGCCATCAGTCAGGGTGGCAGTGGGTATCCTTCAAGTGGTATGCACTCCCTGGGCTAAGAAGAGGAAAATTGGGCTGTTTTCCTCCATGAAACACTCTGTGGCTGCCTCCCACCAATATCCTTCTCTTTCCACATCGATTTTTGCCAGTTGCCCACCTATGCAGAAATGGGCCTGGGTTGCCTCTGTGGAGGAGCTAAGGGGAGATTTAATTGAGGGGCCTAGACAGAGTGGATAGGAAGGACCTATTTCCCTTAGCAGAGAGGCCAATAACCGGGCGACATAGATTTAAAGTAATTGGTGGAAGGATTAGGGGGGAGTTGAGGAGAACTTTTTTCACCCAGAGGGTGGTGCGTGTCTGGAACTCACTGCCTGAAATGGGGGTAGAGGCAGAAACCCTCATCACATTTAAATTTACTTGGATATGCACTTGAAGTGCAGTAAACTGCAAGGCTACAGACCAAGAGCTGGAAAGTGGGATTAGACTGGATAGCTCTTTTTCGGCTGGCACAGACACGATGGGCCGAATGGCCTCCTTCTGCGCCGTAAATTTCTAGGAGACTGGTTCCACAATTCCTCATATGACTGGATCTCCATCATACCGCTCTGCAGTGGGAAGGTAGTTCTTAAGAGACCACTTTAAACCATTTCATTGGCATTTGGAAACATTTCGCTCACTGACTCCTGAGGGCCACAGGTGAACAGAGCTCTCTCAAGCCCTGTCTGAAGCTTAGCAACTCCCAATTATACTGAGAGATCCTTGCGCTGCCTTAACAGTGGTTAGTACTATATTACTGAATACCAAGTGAAGAAATGTTTGGTATTGCTTCCTGAGACTTTGATAAGAGCAAAAACTGTGAATGCTGGAAATCTAGAACCATAAATGAACATGCTGGAAAGGCTCAGCCAGTCAGTCAGTGTCAGAACCCATAATGTTTTTGGAGAGATCCCTCAACAGAGCTCAAAACGTAGAAGTCTTACCATAACCAGTTCTGAAGGGTCCACCTGAAATATTTGTCTTTAAGATACTGACTAACCTGTGCATTTCCAGCATTTTTGTTTTCTTTTTGATTTTGAAATGTGTTGGTTTACGAAAGCTAATGAGAGGAAGGGCTGGTGGGTTTTTCTGTGGGTGCTGATGTGATTATCTTGACTTGCTCCGTGCTGGAAGTCTGCCATTCGCCTGTAATGAAGCCACGAACGACTCACCTTGTGTATGGAGGGATTTGACTTTCGTCATTTGATTTTTTTTTGTTGTTTTCCCAGTCTTGTCCACTGACTGAGGATGAGCAGTGGGCTATGCAGAAGATTCTGAAGTCCGAGGTTTTGGCTGGAGCAGGCCCCAGTGAGGTACGTTGTGTTTTCCTGCTGTGCCATTCTTAATTGCTTTCACTTCTCTCCTCAATTGTAATGATACAAAATTGCATATGGGTTTGACGTTGGTGTGCGGTGTAACATTAGCCTTCTTAAAGGAAGTAATTTAAATTATACTGTTTATGCAGGTGTTTTAATTGCTGTTCACTTGAGCATGGCTTTTTTCCAGCTATCGCCTGATTCCAGGATACTGTAGCTATGTCTGCAGCAGTTACAGCCCAGGAAAATCTGCTCAATTAATCTGTTGGGAATTCTTGATCTAATGTGCCAAGAAATTGTTACGTGCTCACCATGATTCAGTTATTTTTGCAGTAGGTTGGGTGCACAGCGAGAGGTTTTGTTTTGCTAATACTGGTCGTGATTGGAGTTGTAACCCATTTGCTCTTCAGGAGGAAGTCACCTGTATCCAAAGTTTGGTGCCTGTGTGCACGGTATCCTGTTTCTCGAATCTGCTTCAACTTCCTTCCATTTCGTGTTTGTGCGTTTCCTGCAGCTTGATCTCTGCTCCCTCTGTAATCAGGCAGTGACTTTTGCTTGCAGTCCCTCTCTGTTCTCCCTTTCCTCCCTCGCCCAGGCAGGGAAATCCTATCCCTTCACTTGGTGTGGCTCAGATCGGGAACTGACTAGTTAACATTGCACCTATAATCAGCCCAGTCTGTGACATTGAGTGTCAGTGCTCTTAATGTTCAGTACCATTGACCAGTTCCTGTCATCTTGAGTACTCAGTGAGGCTGTGTGATCCTTCTATCACTATTCCACCTCCTCAAAGGAGAGACAGGGAGAATCTGTGTGTAACTTTTTTGTTACCCCATACTGTTGACTTGTGTGTCATAATAGCTGGTAGCACAACAACACTTAACTGAGAACGGGCAGCTGAAAATGGGGCAATGGGCAAAGCAGTAGAAAACAGTTAACCATGTTTCACTGGACTAAGTATTAGTGTTAAAATGCAACGCAATCACTTAAAAAGAAAAATTAACGGCCGAGTGGGTGCAAAAGTTGCTTGAGGACACTAGTTCAACCAACTTGTGGAAAGTTTGATATCCTACTGCTTCTTGTGGCTTGTCTTTTTTTAAAGCCCTGTTGACTTCAGTGGGCGTGTTCTGATTACTTTCTGTCTAAGTATTACTGATCATCTTTTTCACTTTTTTTTGATAGGAACCTTGTGCAGAACCTCCAATACTACAGCAGGTGGAAGGTAGGTGTACAGACAGAAGTAATCAAGGAAAACCATAAGCTTTCTTGAACACTACTTTCCTCACTGTTTATAAACTTGTTTCTGATCTGTTCATTTGCACGTAGATCACAGCTGAGCCTGATGGGATTTTCACCCAACATCCAACAGGGGTCAGTGAATGGCATTTAGGGAGCCAGACTGCTGAAGTTGTTTTCTCCCTCTCTCTTTCCAACCCCTCTCCGTCCCCAATCTTGCGGCACTGAAGATAATTGTAGGACCCCTACTGAGATCTATGAATTCAGCATAGACCAGACCAGAGATCAAACCTGGTCTGTGTGGCTCAGTTGTTCATTTCCAGAACCAGGGGAGCCAAACCTGGTTTCCCTCCTCCAGTTATGCAGTTATTAAATACTACACAGAATGGTATGTGACTAGGCTGAGCGCCAAGCTCTGGAGAGAGTGTTGGCCAAGAGTATTGGATATTCTTGGCAGCTCCCAGTGCAGAAAATATGTTGGCGCAAAAAGCATGAATAAAAAAATTAAGGTGGTGAAACAAGTCTCCAGAATTTTGCTGGTCATCTTTCTATTTTTACTTCAATTGCCTCAACATTGGAATTCAGGGAGTAAGTTGGCACTCATGACTCCTTAATGAATTGCCAAAATTCACCTGCGTTGCTCAGGAGATGTGAAATAGTAAATAAAATAAAATTGTTAATTCAGCATCTAAACTTAGCACCAGCTGAAATGTTTTTGTGGATATTGTAAGAGAAAACTTGCATTTATACAGTGCCTATCTTACTTCTTAAAGCACTTCACAAGCATTGAATTGCAGTGACTGTTATGTAGCCAAATTCAGCGGCTATTTTTCATATAGCAAGTTCCCACACACAGCAATTGAATGACTAGCTCATCTATTAGTTGATGGAGGACTCTGGGAGAACTCCCTGCTCTTTAAAACATGCCATGGGATCTTTAATTTGTACCTGAACCACAGGAACAGGCAGATGGGGGTGCCCCCCAGTTTAGCGTCTTATCTGCAAGACGCATCTTCAACAGTGCAGCACTCCCTCAGTACTGCACTGCAGAAGCTGATGTGCTCAAGCCAAGCTTTCTGGCTCTCTGTGAGAGTGCTCCCAACTGACCCAGGCTCGTGCTTCTTGCTGAAACTACTGACCTTGCTCCACGTAGAAAAAGTCTCCCCTCCTTCGTCTCCAGTTTCCTGGATTATGGTCAGATGACTTGAAATGAGATTCTCTTCCTTAGGCACGTGCCTGACATGGCCGAGATCAGAAACTTCATGGGTGCAGACTTGTGGCACAGTGTTAGACTTTGTTTTAAACGGGAAGTGTTGCAGGTATAACTCGGTTGCTCCGTGTGACTGCTACTTTGCATTGTTCTGACTCGCTATACGGCTGCCCTTTTAATGTGTGTTACTTTTTATGATTGGCCCGTCACTGTAAATTTGAAGTAGAATTAAATGCTGATTTATGACATTTTGACCCGGTATTCAACTCCTGCTGCTCAATATTAACGAGAGCTTTGTAATTCCGATACGGTGTGTGTTTCTCCCTGTCCTGGGCACTATTCTCCATTCTTGGTGTGAGAATGTAACCTGGTTTGCGGGCCACTATTGTATAACTGCCTGGTAGAAACCAGATGTGAGCTGTTGGGCTGACTCTGGATTTCCTTTCCTCCCTGCGGGAAAACTCCTGCCCTCTGGGCTCCTCCAGCGTGACATTAATTCTCTGTATTGGACCACTCTGGTGCCGTGTGTTGAGAGTTCCAACATAAGTTGACGTGATTTAAAAAAAAAAACTTTTTACCTTCGCCGATAATAGTGGGTAAATGCTTAATACCTTCTGTTTGTGTTTTAAAGCGGGTGTTAATCAGCAGGGTAAAAGAACAGACCATGGAATATGCACTAAACGTTTGTACGGCACATTGCTGACAATTTCTGGCCTTTAGGTTTATACCCAATGATTTAATCTCGAACAAAACACTGGTTATATCCTCTGGTAGTTCATAAATGTCTGATCAGCTGCTGCTTTTAGTTATCAGTGAACTATATTGCTCAATTCTTGTGTTTTAGCTGAGTTTGAACCGATCACCGAGAAGATGTTCCTGTCTGTACCGAGAAATGTGAGGCAAAGCGTGAAACTTGCCGACTTGAACATGTTTTATCAACAGCTCTTCGACCACTTTGTAAAGAACAAAAATAGGTGAGGGCACGACTTGGCTGAATTTTGTCGTCTCTTGGCTGGCGCTGATGGTGACTCTGGGAACAGAGTGCTCTGGAAGGGTAGCAGAGGAAGGACTGCTGGCCATGGCCACAGGGAAGTCCCTCACCCCTAGTTTGAATCCTAGAGCTGATAAGGCAGTAGAAATGGGAATCTGTAGGGTTGGTAGTATATCCAAGAAGAATTACATTTTTTGTTGATTCTGAACCAGGACGTTTGTGTGCGATTATCCTTTTGGGATGCTTTAGTTGCTTTCTTAGTAAGACAAAATTTGTAACGAGCTGCCTGTTTTTTTCGTTTTAAATTTTACCCCAATCGAACTTATTAAATTTGCAGTAATGAAGTAATTCCTGATGCTTTTAATTAACTCAAGTATGGTGTACATCACCAATTGGATTAGTGGCCTTTTATAAAAACTTTATGCTGAAACAGGTCCTTGGGGCAGAAATCACTTTCGTGCTAATATGTATAAAGGGCAAAAACAAAAATATAAACTTCACTCCTCTTAATTCAGTCACTTAATGTGATTTGTTATATACTCACGCTATCCTTCAGCCAGGGCAGGCTGATCTGAAACAGCGTATTCAGCATGAGTGCTATTGCATTGCTTCATCAGCTTATAGGTGTACTTGGCTGGCACCCAGGCTTCTGCTGCCCTGCCTCTTCCCCTGTGCATTGCTCTACCTTCGAGAGAGCATCCTCTGCCACAGCAGTGGAGTAGCACGTGTGGGCTTGTTAATTTTGGATGGGGTGGGAGGGGGGTTGGGTTGCAGTTTAATATCCGTGGCAGTCCAATCAGTTTGTATCCAGTTTCCACTGTATATTAGTCTTGCACATTTTCCATTCCTCCCAACCTGGCATAGTGGAATGAGGAATGGAATTTTCCATTGGATTCAGACACTGATGCCTTTTGTCACTGTTGGTAGACTTGGGATTGATTGATCTGCTGAAGCAGTCGACATAATTAAGAATTGTAAAATACGGAACCAGAAAAGAGCCACTCCCAAGAGTCTTTAACTTATACTGTCATGGACTTTCCTTACTTTGATATGCTTGGGAGGAAATCCCCTAATCTGTCCAGATGACAAAATTCTGTCATTCCTCTCTGACCAAAAGCATTTGAGTGATAGCTCAAGGATATCAATCCAACTTGCGACTTCCATATGTGACATTCCTGTGGTTAGATCTGGAATATTTTGTAGGACTTTTAACTTCTGCCTGTCTGAATCCCAATAATCAGGTATGTGTGTAGCTTTTCTCTTTTTTTTTCAATTTGAAGACCGTAAATGACGACAACATTTAAAGGGAAAGCTATGAAGTCAAAACTTTTTTTAATTGACTACTTAATTGTGCTGAATTATATTTCCTTGTTTCCTTCCAGTTCTGCGCTGAGTGTGATGCAGATGAGCAAGCTCAACATGAAAGCAAACGAAGCCAAGTTAAAAACGCTAAAAGCTCTTGACGTCCTTAAACTAGATAAAAAAGGACACGTCCAGCTCTCCCTGGAGCACTCCTAATTGCTGAGTGCGGACTCTCCCACACTGACCTTGTCTAAATTCAACAGGGCAGTAACTCCCTTTCTGTAACTCTATCCGCTTCGGAGGTCTCCAGCCTTCAGATGCAGGTTCGAGGATCTCTGGACCAGTGAATTAAAAATGGGGAGGAAGGAATCCAGACATTGCAGCTGTTGAGGTGCTTCTACTTTTGAAGCTAGACATCGCGGTCTAGGATGCTGTTTCAGTTGAGTGACCTCTCTGCTGTGTATCAGGAGCTGGTCTCCCAAGTGTGCTGGGCTCCACTGTTAATGCAGAGACAGCGTGCCAGTACAGGTGACTGGTTACCAAGAAACCGTCTTAATCGGCAAGTGAATCATGGGCCCATATTTTCTTGGCTTTTCAATGCTGTTGATTCCTGGAATCTGGGTTGTTGACAATAGGGAGTGCAGCTGATGGAGCCTGTGCAGTTGCACTCCATAGTGTCAAATCACCTAGAAAAATGTAAAATGAGTTGCAATACAAATTGGGGTGTAGGTTTACACCCCCGCCCTCCAAACTCAGTTGAATCTAGGCCACGGGGAGTTGTTGCGTACGGTGCTTCTACGCGGGCAGCGGAAATTGTTCCCTTTCGAGCAGATGTTGTTCACCTTGTAAGAGCCGGCTTCACGGCAGAATTTGGAGAGGCCTCTGGGAAAGTTACCTGCCCCCCTTGGCCATGAGCATCGCAAATAATTTATAAAAAAAATTTAAAAACCGTTAGTAGAAGCAACGGTTGTAATGACCGTCTTTTTTTGGTTTGGTAATTTAGGTGGGTGGAGAGAATATAATATGTTGGATTTGTCACTACCGAGATCAAAGCATCCCATGCGCAATCCAATTTGTGCTTCCATTGTTCACTGGCTGGTCCGCACTGAGCTGGACTGGAGAAGGTGTGAAGTTGGGTAATTGTGGGACCTGAGCTGAAGCTTATTAAATTGTATATTTGAATCTCCTGAAACCAGCAGAGGAAATGAGCACTGGATTTGCTTCATTTTTATGTACTTTTTTTCTTTCATACTGAACAAATTCTTTGCACTATATTGAATTGATCTTGCTGGGTTTTTATAATGTAATTGCATAGACATATGAGCGAGGTAACTGAATTGTTTAAGTATTTTATACATGAAGAGAAGATATTTTGTGGTTAGATAGATCTTGTCAATTTTTGATGTTGAATAAAGTGGAATGAGATTGTAATGGGTTTCCTTCCTTGTTTATGTGGCCTTGGTTAAGGATGGCTGCACTGCGGAATGGAACATTCTCCTCTTTGAATTCGGCTGCTTCGTTCATACAGTCCCAAGTTGAGTTAGTTACAGATCAGCGGTAATGAAAAGGCCCTGCCTATGCTTCCCCAGACAACGCATGTTGACCCAATTTTAGACTGTTTATTTTTAGCTTGGGAGCGGGAGTGATGGGATGTGTGTTTGCAGCCACGATTCATGTTGTGGAGATTATTCCCCACCTTGTACCTGGTAAATGTGGGTGAGAGGGTGCCATGTAGAGTTACGGCATTTCCTTAATGGAAATAGAACCAGTCGCCCGAGGTTCCAGTAAAATCCATCTTGTAAAATTCAAGTTTCACTTTATTTTCCATGTTCTCGTGTATCACGATTATTTGTCAATTATCTATTAAATTGTTTGCCCTTGTTCTCTTTCCATTGCTCTGTTCTCCCTCATCAATGGCTTCTTGAGTGGTTTCTGCAGTCTATAGCTTCATTTTATGTATTTTGATGTACAGAAGCACACCCAGATTACTACAGTTAAATGTTACTTTGGGGGGAGGGGGAAGCTTTGAAATATCCCACATTTCCCATACGTCCAGTGTAAACGAGATGCACAACAGGACTAGTCCACTTTTTACATTTTGCTTTTTAAACATCCAAATTGCTGAGTGGAGGATTTGTTAAGTTTATACAGAATAGCTTGGTCTCAAAGTGGGATTGCTCCAGTGAAATTCAACATATTTCAGCTGCCAAAACCATTATCTGGATAACTTCCAACGTCTTTTGAGTGAGGAACTTGCCCAGTGCCTCTTGGGAAGATAGTGTGCAATATGGTAATATGAAGGTAGAAACTAACCAATTAAAAAGGAGACAAACAGGCTAGAAGTAGAGACAGGCCAATGAGGAGGAAGAAAGAGCACTGGAACAGGAGTAGGCCATTCAGCCCCTCAAGCCTGTTCTGCCATTCGTTTAGATCACAGCTGATCTGTACCTCAACTCCATTTACCCGTCTTAATGCCCTTGCCTCTCAAAAATCTATTGGTCTCTGTCTTGAAATTTCAATTGACCCAGAGTCTGTAGCTTTTGGGGTGAGTGTTCCAGGTTTCTGCCTTTTTGTGTGAGGGATAAGTGCTTCCTGATTTCACTCTAATTTTACAATTATGTCCCCTTGTTCTGGATTCCCCACCAGAGGAAAGTTTGTCTGTATCTACCCTATCGAACCCCTTTATCATTTTAAAGACCTCTGTGAGCTCAACCTTCACTTGCAAATTGATGGATAAGTTACAACACTGCTGACATTCAACATAGATGATAGATGCAAGTTTCATTGTATTTGTACCAATATAATGCGCTGATTTCGAGTTTAACAAACCTTCGATACCATTCATAATCTCCTGGACCAAGCAGCAGTACATTTAAACACCATATAGTACGAGATTTATTAGTCATGGTAATAATTGCAATTTGAAGAACTTTTTGTAAAGGGATTATGGGGATACAGTATCCTGGGATTATGAGGTATCTGTATATTCTATTTTCTTGTGGAGCAGAGATTCCTCCTCTTGTGGAATTTAGCATCAAGTGCTGGTTTGTTCCAAGATGATGACCCTGCCAAAAAAAAAATCATGTGAAATCTGGAATTGGATTAACTCCTGGAGATCCAGTGGTACTTGCCCCTTTCCTTTTAATTCATCCCCTTGTGGAAGCTGGTGTGTCGACAATGCACAGATGTAATGTACTCTCACGTTAACTCCATTATGTGTTTCCCTTGCCCCACCCACTCATTTGCTTGTCATTTGGTTATAGTTTAGTTTCCAGTCCACTTACTGGTTTCTAATAATTGGGTATAATTGTGTATCAAAACACTTTGCTGTAGATGTTTTCCTTTAATAAAATGGAAAAGTTCTGAAAAAAATGTGTGGGTTATTTTATTTTTGATTGGTGCATTGTTTGTGTTGCTGAATGTTATGACTGCAACAATTTATATTGGTGCTTTACATAGTGGTAACTTTCCCTGTTATATGGGACTTGGGAACAGGCAGTCAAAGTCTGCAATGCTGTGTCTGGGTTGTGTTTGTTTGGTGAATAACTATTGTGTGTGCACACCTTTAAATCTGAACAGTAAGGGCTAATGCGCTATGGGTGTAGAAACCTATCTTTCTGTAATGGCAGGTTTACAATAACTGAGTTGGAGAGGTTCAGCTGTGACAAACTTGCATTTCAACGTGTGCAGACACCTTCACCCGCTAATGAAAGCCAAAAAGATAAAAGAACGGAGATAAAAAGACACTGCTGGGGAAATTCCACTACATGCCATTCCATGAAACCACTTGTTGCTTCCTGACTTGTGTGTCTTTTTGGCAGAAAGCCATACCTGTGAGGCTGGGTCCAGTTTACTCTCGGGATCTGGTTTCTATTGGAACTCTCCTCACTCACAGTACCTGCAGACGTAGGGAATAAACAGCAGTTGGTAAAGCTGCACGCTGGAAGTTGCACAGCTTCTGGGCTTGTGCATAGTTCAAACCAAATGTGGCTGCTGGTGAGGGTGATTTGAACCGAATTTGATCAACTCCCTTCCCCCCCCCCCCCCCCACCCACCCCAAGGTGCGTGGCCATTGCATCAATTGGGAGGTCCTACGCAGGCCGCTCACAAGCTGTTGCCGCTGGAAGTTGCTGCGCAGCAAATTTAAAGGGACTGTGCACAAAAAAAATTAGAGGGAACATTGCTCTACCACCTCCCAAATATTTATTCTGCACCAAACTAGGACAGTTTAAAAGCAAAATCCATTCACCTCAATTCCACTGGATGTACTGATGAAGACTACAAGGTGTAATATTTTTTCATGGGGGAGGTTTTTGGAAGTTGTGAGCAATGAAGAGCTTTATGGTCCGGTCCACCACCTGAATAGGAGTTAAAACCCATCACACGGGCACTCCACACCTGAGACTGCTGTTCTGATTCCAAAATGCTAATTTTCAGATATTTCTGTTTAGAAATTTGGAACACTTCAGTAAACTGTCCCACGACTGTCACTAGCATAGAAGTATATTTATTTTCACAGTTTAGGGGCCACGAGTGTTGTACAAAGTTTCTCCTGAAAAGGTTTTCTACAGGTTAAACCTTTTCTACTTCAGAGAAGAGATGGGATTTGGTCTTCTGCATTTATCGTGCTGATTTGTGGTATTTTGCAATAAATATGGGTTAGCTACCAGTAATGTTAAAAACAAATTCCCATAAGTATCCTGCCATAAAATTGATTTGTATTTGTGTTGTGGTCGCCTCGGTTTACAAATCCAACAACGTCTTCATTTGACAACACCTTTTTTAATTAAAAAAATCTAGTCTCTCCAGTTACTTAATTCTTAGAAAATAATTGTGATCACGATTGGGAGTCTCCCAACTCTGTTCTTTTAATTTCTTACTTGCAGGAGTAATCGAAGCACCGGTTCCTAATGTTCTGCTTTCCGAGGCTCCCTTCGCTTCTCCCTGTGCAGTTGCAATGTTGGTTTGTTTTCCACTGACTGCGCATTCTTCTTCCTGTGACTGCCTGTCAACACAGACAGTAACACATGATCTTACTAGAAACATCTAATGTGCTGGGTACCATTTACAGATGTAGACTGTAATCAAAATAAATCTAAATGCTGACTAAGCTCTGGATTAATTATGTAAATCAGTAATGTAAAACCAGAAATCGGGTTAACACTTGGTGCCATGAAGTAATGTGTGCTAATTCCTATTACACACCTATTGCTCACTGACTCCCTATTCCGCCACTGCTTAATCTTCAAATCTCTACATTCTACCTCTGCAATCTTTTCCAGCCTTATGTCCTATCATGCACCCTCTGCTCTTTTGACTCTACCCTATTGCCCATCCATCTCCCCACCATCAGTGATTGAGCCTTCAGACATCATGTCCCTGAACTTTAGGACTCAAACTTGACATGCGTCACAATTCTACTGCCCCAGCCTTAAGGGACCTTACAGACCTGAATGCAAGTATGATTGTAAACTTGTGAATTCATATTAAACCACTGCTGCAGTTCCAGAAGCTCTAGTGGTTGGAGATTACCTGAGGAAGGATATACTTGTCTTGGGGGGAGTGAAACTAAAGTTCACTAGGCTGATTCTTGGGATGGGGGGATTGTCCTTTGAGGAGAGATTGAATAGACTAGGCCTATATTCTCTACAGTTTAGAAGAATGAGAGGCGGTCTCATTAGAACATATAAAATTCTTAAAGGGCTTGACCGGGTAGATGCTGGGAGGATGTTTCCCGTGACTGGGGAGTCTAGAACTTGGGGTCACAGTCTCAGATTAAGGAGTCGGCCATTTAGGACTGAAGAGAAATTTCTTCACTCAAGGAGTTGTGAATCTTTGGAATTCTCTACCCTAGAGAGCTGTGGATGCTCAGTCGTTGAGTATATTCAAGACTGCGATTGATAGATTCTTGGATACTAAGGGAATCGGGGGATATGGGGAGAGTGCAGGAAAGTAGAGTTGAGGTCGAAGATCAGCCATGATCTTATTGAATGGCGGAGCAGGCTCGAATGGCCGACTCCTGCTCCTATTTCTTATGTTCTTATTAGACTCTTGTACAACCAATCGCTGGTTCGGGAACAATCAAGGCTATAGATGGTCAGGGTGTATCTTGTTTTACACACTGCCCAATCTACTTTTCCATTGATGGCGCCTGTTTTGTGCTAGCACCCAAGATTAATTTCTATCCCGTTGTAACCTCAGACTATATTGTTCCTGTTTGTGCAGAACAATAATGAAGGGAGCCATTAGAACGCCACACACCCCTCCACAGCCTGGAAATGGGGGTAATTAACAATTCACATGTTCCATAAATGGACGCATCTGTAGCAGCTGCTCTAACCTCAAGGCCTCTCCTCTGAGTGCATCGTTCCTATTTGTCCACATCTTGGTTATTTCTTCCTTTGGCTGATCTTGAGATTCCAACATCTCCTCTAGGACACTGTCCAGCGTGGAATGAGCTCTAAGGAAAAGCACAACTTTCATTCAAAATTCAAAAGCAATAAATAATTTTGAAACTCTCAGTGCTTGGGGCCAGTGCTACTTGATTGGGAAAATCCCATCAACATTTTCTTTTTCAAAAAAAAATTAAATGAATTTAGTGGGTAATTGGAGGTGTCAGCAAAGTTCCGATTCAGCCACACCGATGGGTTGAAAATCTCTGCCAACTATAAAAGGCTTTAGTGGAATGGATTTGGGCAAACTTCCAGCTCCCACTGTGATCTGGCACAATTTGACAAAGTACAGACTTGTCAGAGATACCACAAGGATGGCTGGTGTGGGAAGTGGAAAGTTCACACTTGTGTAATATATGGCACCCTCCTGAGATTGGGGTTAAGGCAGATTGCTGGGGCAGAACAGATGGAGATTTTACTCTGTTCTGCCCCATGACGCTATGAATTGCAGTGGGGGAGTGCTTGATGCTGACTCGGTGTTGGCTCGGTGTGAGGTGTCCCATTTTCTACACTTCCATGCCTCATCTTCAGCACTCAAAGTCACCAAAAAAAAATACAACTGTAAATGTAATTCTGAGAAAAGGACCCAGCTTCACAATTAGAGAAACTTTTTTTGGAAGTAAATTAACTGCGAAAAAGTCACATTGAGAGAAAAGCGAATCCTAGAAAAGAATAAACTAGGCCTTTGGTAAGGTGACCTGGTCTGGAGGGTGGGGAAGAGCTGCAACAGAGATGATCAAGAGGGGAGTAAATGCAGCAAAAGTACTTGCAAGCTGGCAAGATTAATTGTTTCTCAGTCTTGCCAAAGTTGCAAAGAAGCTGAATTCCAGTTCGTGGGTGGTTGAATTTCCTAACCCTGATCAGGTTACATGAGATTATATACTGAGCAGTTTTATATATCAATATAAAATCACTGATAGTCAGGAGTGACTTGCAGATGGAACCTGGGGGGGGGGATTTCCTTTGGCCACTATGTGTTAGTGACATTATAACCGCAGTGGGAAGATTTCCAATGATAACTATTAATAGCAAAATGGTAAAAACATTTTAAAAAACCTCTTGTTTCATTAGCAGAATTGGTAATTAAAGTCATAATGCTAGCCATGATTTGCCACCACTTGAATACATGGAGCGTTGGCTTGTTTTTTTCCTCTACCTCTCAGTCTCTTCCATGGATTTCTGCATGCTGCACCTTTCCCCGTCAGTGGGATGTTCCAACATGTCTTGGTTTGCTTCCCGCTGCCTCTCTGGCACAATCTTTTCCTCTTTCTGATCCTCTCCGGACTCCTGAACAATCCCTCCTGACGTTATCCCCTCTGGCATCTGATTTGCCATTTCTCCTGAAAACAAGCCTGGTTTTAGGATGTTATGATGATCGTGCAATTGGTTATATATTAAAAATAAGGACTCACTAAGTGGGAAACACTTGCTTTTAACTCTTACATATCTGGGGGTTTATTCTGTTGCAAATAACTGTCGAAGAAATGATTTTTGAAAAATGCAAATGTTAGAAATTGGAAATTAAAACACACAATACTGGAAATACACTGCAAGTCCATCAGCATCTGCAAAGAGAACAATTTGCATTTCATTCGGACCTTTAACACAGCAAAATATCCCCAGGAGCTTCACGGGGTGTCGGAAACCAAGCAGGAGACTGGGAGAAGAGTGGGGAGGTAACTGGAGGTGTGGTGGAAGAGGTGGTAAGTTTTGAGTATGCGCTTTAAGGAAGAGATTTAAGTAAGGTCGTCAAAGTGTGGGCATAAGTGCTGGCTCTGCCATCAGAGGAAGGTGGTGCTGCACAGCAGACGGTGTGAGCAGGGATGTAGGACTGGAAGAGGTTAAAGGTAGAGTGGAGTGTAGCCATGGAGGGATCTGTAAATGGGGACAAGGATTATGATTCTCATCCATGCTTTTGTTACGTCCAGACTCGACTATGCCAATGCTCTCCTGGCCGGCTGGCCTTCCATTTTCCAGGTTTCCATTAAACTTCAGCGCATCCAAATCTTGGCTGCCTGTGTCTTAATTTGCACCAAGTCCCGTTCACCTATCACCCCTGTGCTCGCTGACCTACATTGGCTCCCATTCTACCAACGCATCAAATTTAAAATTCTCATCCATGTATTCAAATCACTCCATGGCCTCGCCCCACCCTATCTCTAATCTCCTCCAGCCCTAGAACCCTCTGAGATCTCTGCACTCCTCCAACTCTGGCCTCTTGTGCATCCGACACTTCCTTCGCCCCACCACTGGCGGCCACGCCTTCAGCCATCTAGACCCTAAGCTCTGGAATTCTCTCCCTAAGCCTCTTCGCCTCTCTCTCCTTTTAAGGCGCTCCTTAAAACCTACCTCTTTGAATAAGCTTTTAGTCACATCTCCTAATAATCTCCTTCTTGCTCTTGGTATCCATTTCTGTTGGAATGCGCCCATTTGAAGGAACTTGGGTTGTTTTTCTACATTAAAGGCGCTATATAAATGCAAGTTGTTGGGTGAGTGATGGACGGAAGTTCTGTCCCGTTGCACCTCCACAGGCGGATCAATGCAGTGGAATATCTACCTCATTATCTTTACCATCTCGAGACAGTGTGTCACTGATTAGCAGCACTTTTATTTGTAGTAAATCGTGAAAGCTGAAATAATGTTTTTTTACCTAAAATATATTTGTAAATACTGTATTTAGTATTTGTATATTTTAATGTGTGTGTTGCAAACACTTGCAGTACTATCAAATGCCTTGTGGTGGCAGTCTTGGCCTTTCCTTTTGCCCGTGGTTCTCTAATAGAACCTTGGGACCAGACTTTCAGCACAAAGAGCAGGGAGAATTTGAGGTTTTATAATGTCAAAATCTGGAAAGAATTCGTTTTCACTGATCTATCAACCTGAAAAATCTGGAAATTCCTGGTGGAAAATGAGTTTAAAAAAACATGACTTTAATAATTCTCCAAGTTACTCTGGATTAATTTACTTTACACCCACCCCTTAAAAAATGGCAGTATCTAGAACTGAGATACAATGTGCATTTTCCAGTCCATTCAAACTTGCCCTCCACTACTGCAGCAACAAAGGAAGCCTGTTTGTGTTGGTTTAGTGGAAGGTGTCTGTTTCAGTTAAGAGGTGATCTGATTGAGGTGTTCAAAGTAAATTGAACAAATTGGGACAAACTATTTCCATTGGTCAGTCAGTTGGTAAAGGGGCATAAATTTAAGATCATCACCAATAGAACAAAGGGAGAGGTTAGGATTTTTATTTTACACAGAGGATTGTTAGGACAGGGGGATTGACAGGGTAGATGCTGAGAGGCTGTTCCCCATGGCTGGAGAGTCTAGAACACAGGGTCACAGTCTCAGGATAAGGGGTCGGCCATTTAGGACTGAGATGAGGAGGAATTTCTTCACTCAGAGGGTTGTGAATCTTTGGAATTCTCTAACCCAAAGGGGTGTGGATGCTCAGTCGTTGAGTATATTCAAGGCTGAGATAGATTTTTGATTTCTAGAGGAATTAAGGGATATGGAGATCGGGCGGGAAAGTGGAGTTGAGGTCAAAGATCAGCCATGATCTTATTGAATGGCGGGGCAGGCTCGAGGGGTCGTCTGGCCGACTCCTGCTCATAATTCTTATGTTCTTATGAATGCTCAACCAGAAACAGTGGTGAAAGCAAAATCCATAATAGCTTTTAAAAGGGAAGTGGATAAATATTTGAAAATGAAAAATTTTAAAGGATATGGGGTAAAGGCAAGGGGATGGGACTAAGTGGATAACTCTCTCACCTGTGTCGTAAAATTCAATATTTTTTGCGGCTGTTTTGTAGTTTATATTCACTGCTGTGCTTGGTTCATGAATTCCAGGTGGTGGGTGGGATCCAGTTTCTGGGTATGTCCCTTTGCAGCCCATGGGAAGCCCTTTCTTTGGTCTTACACTGACTTCAATATCTGAACTTTGGATCTGGAGAACAGAATTCCAGAAGCTGAGGTTTGAGGGGGTTTCCCCCTCCCTCCCCTACAGGTGTCACTGCGTGTTGGGGTGGATGGGCACCAGTCACCCTCCAATACCTCAGCATCCGAGTGAATGTCACAGGGCTATTCGACTGCAGAAGGCATCAGCAGCCGAGCCAATCCTTCCCACTTCCAATGTCCGCGCATGCAGTAGAAGTCAATGGATAGGAATCAGGAGAGATTGATTACAGCGCCACCACTGTCTCCCGGGCCGAGATCAGCGAACTCCGAACATACTAGTGATCCAGCCCGTGACCTGCCTGATCTGTGCAACTCCGAACCACAATGCAGTTTTTCTTTCTTTATTCTCGGGATGTAGGATTAAGTAGGGAGTTCCAGGATTTTGACCCAGCGACGATGAAGGAATGGCAATATATGTCTAAGTCAGGATGATGTGTGACTCGGAGGGGCACTTGGAGGTTGCGAGTTTGGACAGCGTTGCCGAAGAAGCCTTGGCGACTTGCTGCAGTACATCAACTTTAGATGGTACACACTGCAGCCATGGTGCGCCGGTGCTGGAGGGAGTGAATGTTTAAGCCAGTGGATGGGGTGCCGACCCAGCGGGCTGCTTTGTGTTCACTTACTAATTGAGCCATGACTGATGTGTTAAGCTGAAGAAAGTTTTCACAGCGCTTACCTTGATTCTGCTTGCTCTTGTCCCACATTCCAGTCATTCCATCTGCCTCTTCACCAGCTTTACTGACAAACACAGAGCACTGGCCGCCACAGCCGGCACCGATACACGCTGCGACGGTGATAACCTGCCCACCAGCCAGTGTGGCGCTGGGGGTCCCGGGTTCTGACAACTTCACCACTGCCTCACCCGGGCCTGCAATAGCGTCTATATAAAAAAAAAATGATTCTGGAACATTTTTGAGTCTTTTGCTAGAGGCTTCCTGGAGAGATTTCTGTTTAGAGAATGTGCTGAAAGGTAACTCTGTGTACAGGGTAGCCGTGGTCATTCTGCACTAAAAGCAGGGCTGTAACCAGACTACAATTTTGCCGTTATTTAGAGCACGTGTCAGCTAAAACTTTGGCGGAGGTGAGGGGGGGGCGCGGGGCGCAAAACAGACTGTAGGGATCGGCTGCCCGTGAAACATCCCGCCCCATCTTCCTGTTCATTGACGTCACTGGAAAGGAAAATCAGACGGGGTGTTTAAAGGGCGGCTGATCCACTACCGCCCGTTTTGTGCCCCCGCCAGAGTTAAACTCAACCCCCTTTGATCGAATAAGTTGTTTGTGAGCATCTGTTAACTGGGCTGTGCTGCATCATTCAAATATACATTTCAAGATAAATATAGAGCATCTTATGCTAAAGTATGTACAAATTAAAGAATGCATATAGTGTTGTAAAATACTATTGGTCATAAATGTCCTAAAGTATTACTGCAACTTTGCATTTCCATAAAAAGGAAGGAAAGTCTCTGAGGAAGCACCTTCTGTTCAAAATATTCCACTGCCCTGGCCTGAACTAAATATATATATTTGTTAACTGTCAGGAAATATTATTATCGCAGCAGCCTCACAGATCCCCCTCCCCCCACCGCTCATCAGCAGCACCGCTTCCCCCTCCAGTGATGGAAGTTGCCAGATGGGGCCCTTTGTGTTCGTGAGCGACTGCATTCACTGCACTGGGGGCCGGCACTTCAGACTGACCTGAAGTCCCCGGCCCTGACCCCAGCAGGACCTGGATACTACAGCGTATTTGGACCGTGAAGAACTTTTTGGAATCGGGCGAATCCAAATCAGCGACCAAGCTGCTTTAGTGGCAGCTCCTGTTGCAGTAAAATGGAGTCACTCTGGGACACACGTGGCCCCTCCCTGAAACAAATGGCACAGAGACAAAGACTTACAGTCAAATAGCAACTTATCACTTCGCTCAGAAATGACTCAAAGCATGTACGGTGAATTATTTTGATGTGCAGTGACGGTTGTTATGTCAGCAAACACACCAGCCATTTTGCGCACAGCAAGGTCCAACAAACAGCATGAAGCAAATAACCAGTTCATCTGTTTTTGGTGGTGTGGGCTGAAAGAAGGACATTGACTAGGACAATAGGAGAATTTTCCCTGCTCTTCTCTAAATAGTGCCATGGGATCTTTAATGTCCAGCTGAACCAGTGGGGCAGGCAGACAGGGCCACAGTTCTGACAGAAGCTCATCGACCTGAAAGGTTAACTCTGTTTCTCTCTCCACAGATGCTGCCTGACCTGCTGAGCGTTTCCAGCATTTTTTGTTTTTAACCACAGTTTAACATCTCACACAGAGTGCGTCAGAAATGGTGGGTTTCTGTGAGACTGCTCCTAGGACAGTATTTTCTGACATATTTATTTTTAGGCAGTGATAAAGGAAGTGAAGTGAGAGCGAGTCGCTCCCAAGTCACTTGGGGTTTGGCGAGTAGGTTTACACTGGCTCTCCCAAACCCAACCCTGGTGTTGAAATCTGTTTCACTCCTGCTGTTGCACCGACACGGACTAGATGGACCGAATGGCCTCCTTCTGTGCCGTTATGACATCACGTTCCTTGTAGCTGACTGCTGGAGTACAGCAAAATACTCCAAATATTAATCAGCCATGATTCCAAATTGTAAACTGGTTTGACAGCAAGTTATTGAACTTTTACACCAGATGTACAATGGGAACTGGAAGCTGCGCTGAGGAGCAAAGATGGTCCTACCTGCTCCAGTATGTGTTTACACTGCGCTCTGGAGTCACATCCACCGCTCTAGTGCGATCCACGGTGAAAACATTTCACTGCAATGCTAAACAGAAAGTACTCCCCCTCGACTTTCCTCCGTTTAATTGCTGAGACTAGATCATACTACTGAAGAGAGATTCTACCTGCCAGCTGACCGGGGGAACTGGGAGGAGCTGCACACGGCTTTCCGCTGACTGGTTCCGATGGGGCATTAGCTACACCGAGCACCAATGGGGCAGTCTAAGATCAGAAGAAAAATGATAGCGATTTTGTATTTGATAAAACTATAACATGAAAACACTAACAGGCAATGTTATAGCTGAGGACTGTTCCTATATAATGAGACCAATAACAAACAGCCTTTAACATAGGGAAACATCCCAAAGCACTTCACAGGAGTGTAATAAGACAAAAAAGTGACACGGAGACATTAGGACAAAGAGGTAAGTTGTAGGGAGCAACTAAAGCTCTCCTATGGAGGCTAACTTGCAGTGATCTTTATGTAGACATGTCAGCTTCTAAACCAGTTGTGATCTCAATCATAGACTGAGACTAGAGTTAACTAGTCATTAATGAAAAATCCTTACTTCAGGTTTCACCACAATCGTAGCATTGATTATAGAGAGAGAGAGACAAGGAAAGTTTTGATGGAGAGCGAGAAGTTGTAGGCTAGAGGTGAGAGAATGAAGGCCCAGCTTCTTTCTGTACCCAACAGGTTATAGAATTATTCCATGTACTGTTTAGATTATAATATTAATATATGGCAGAAACCTTTCAATGGGAGCTCCTTGGCCACAATATCTAAACCAGAAAATAAAGAGAAGATGCTGATGCACGGTTGCTTTGGGTCTATTACTTTCAGACAACAGTTAACGGAAATATTACGCAAACGCCTGCTTGGGTAGGAATTCGGTCTCTCGATCCTTTCTACAGTCTCTAAATAATGGGATGACTCACCACCAAGGAGCTCCCCGTTAAAGGTTTCTGCCGTATACTACTATCATGATGGATAGTGAATTACAATCTAAACAGTACATGGAATAATTCTATAACCTGTTGGATACAAAAAGAAGCTGGGCCTTCATTCTCTCACCTCTAGCCTACAACTTCTCTCTCTCCAGCAAAACCTTTTCTTATCTCTCTCTCTCTCTAATCAATGCTACGATGCTCATGGCCCCTCTGAACTTTCCTCTCTCTTCCTGCTGAGCTGCAATTACATCATCCTAGAATTGTATTCACCTCCTTGTGTCCATATGGTGCTGAGATCACAGCTCATTGCACCGTCTCCCACTCTAACTCACCCATTCCCCTCAAGTCTTCTCCTCTTCCTACAATCTAAAAGTTTTTAAAACTCAAGCTGACCTTATGTATAATAGCTAATGAAATATATGCGTGAATGTACAGTATACTCTCATAGAATATTCTCCTATATGTATAGTGCCTTTATAAACTATATTTATGAGTGTACACCTATATGTATAATAGCTTCATAAAAATTCTTGAGAACCCAATAATTAGAAAACCTTAACCGAGGCATCTTGGACTCTGGGGCGATGGCCTTTCACTTAAGTTTCTCAGTTAGAAAAAAAGGAAGTACAGATTTTCTGCCACTCATTTGTTTAATACCATTCACTATATACATCGCTTGAATCTTCATTCACTCATCAGTATGTCACTGCACTGTGTGGGGACAGCTACACTATTTATATGTGACCAGGAACTTTTTTTTTTAAAAAGGAAAAGCACAAGAGAGGGTTTGATTTCCGTGGTGTGCTATCTTTAGTGCACTCTGGTTAATGATTTACATTTTAAGTAGCTGTCTGTGATATTGCAATGGAGTAATTAACCTGTGTGAAAAAAGCTAAGTACTGCTGTAAAATAGTGCAGGCTGGAATTTAATGTGAAATGGTCCAAAGAAGAAGCTAAACTTAGACTTTGTACCAAGGTTCAAGATTGCCGTCTATTTTTGGTTCAGGGCCCCAGACGCCATTCCCACAGATATGTAACTAATCAGTGGAAGTCACGTATTAGACTACATTGGTTTGGCACTTGATCCCTGAGTCCCTGCTACTAGATGTTGCTGAGGCCAATTGTAATGACACTTAAATCCTGTAACAGCTGAACCTGGGAGCAGTCAATTTCCTCTTCAGAAGCTACAGTCAGACCTCCTTATGTTTGGTTCTGATTATTTGATGATGTAAATAAATCTTTATTTTCCAATTCTCTCCCGGTTTCACTGAAAGCAGTGGCCCATGCGGAGGTACTCGAGTGCTCATTCTTCACATGTGAGCCTAGACAGTGAGTCTAGGCAGGCTAATCAGCCATGGGGGGAGCCTCACTTCATAGAACCATGCAGCACAGAAGGAGGCCATTCGGTCCATTGTGCCTGTGTCGGCTCTTTGAAAGAGCTCTCCAATTAGTCCCACTCCCCCTGCTCTTTCCCCATAGCCCTGCAAATGATTCCTTTTTAAGTATATATCCAATTCCCTTTTGAAAGTTACTATTGAATCTGCTTCCACCGCCCTTTCAGGCAGCGCATTCCAGATCACAATAACTCGCTGTGTAAAATATTTCATCTCCTGCTTGGTTCTTTTGCCAATTATCTTAAATCTGTGTCCTCCAGTTACCAACCCTCCTGCCAGTGGAAACAGTTTCTCCTTATTTACTCTATCAGAACTCTTCATAATTGTGAACACCTCTATTAAATCTCCTCTTAACCTTCTCTGCTCTAAGGAGAACAATCCCAGCTTCTTTAGTCTCTCCACATAACTTAACATCCACTGCTGCCCCAGTTAACATTAGATATCAGCACAGAGGAGGGATCGAACACTGACCTGGACTGTATGCCTTAGTACCTCACCATGCAACGGAGTTACCCACTGATACATCAATTTTTTCAATTTTAAGTTTTCTTAAGGCTATTGATGGGCAGGCAGGGCATTGGTGTGAGATTAGAACATTATGTAGGACAAAATACAGCTGATTATGTTCAATCTGATGGTCGAGAGCATTAAACTGTAGGTCCTACACTGCTACAAGGCTATTTGGCCAGTAGTTTTTAGACAATTTAAAATATCATACAACCTTGTTCTGGAAATATATAGAGGATCATAAAGTAGAAAGTTAATCAAGCGATGTGCTGCCACAGTGCACAGGAGCATGGAGCGCAAGGACACAGGCTCAATGCCCACTCTACTGAATTCCTCATCTCACACACACTGAGGCACAGGAAGGAGCCAAACACTTTCCCACTGTGGAGAGTGGGGGATGTAGGAGGAAACACTGGAGGCAAGAATCATTGCCAGGCTGGTGTTGCTGGGGGGTCTGCGAGCAGCTTGCCTGGGTGGAGGGGGAAGAGAGGGCAGGAGAGAGGTGACCTGGCAAAACCTGTGCAGGAAGAGAAAAAAAAGGGAAATACGGAGATTATATACTGTTATTACTCACGGGTCCGATTGTTTTTGAGGACTGACTTTCAGGCGGAGTGATTGGGGTTTGCATTTTGCTGGTCTCATCGTAAGCTGTAGTGAATGTCCCAGGAGATATTGCACTTGAATCAAGGCTGGGCCATAGGGAGGTCTCTGAAATCTTAGTCTGCAGCAGCACTGCTTCAAATCTAGTGTGATGCGGCCAGTGACCTGAGGAAACATCCTTCCCTGGATTAGAACACAATAATTTAATTATTTCATACAAATAACATGAATACTTAAACAACTAGCGTAGATTGCCTGACTGTTCATGTACAAACCCAAATGTACTCGTCCTAATAGTTTCTAGATCTGATGAAGCATCTAAAAGAAAAAGAACTTGCATTTATATAGCGCCTTTCACAACCTCAGAGCCCAAAGCCCTTCACAGCCAATGAAGTACTTTTTGAAGTGTAGTCACTGTTGTAATGTAGGAAAATGCAGCAGTTGATTTGCACACAGCAAACTCCCACAAACAGGAATGAGAGTGACTAGATCAGCCGTTTTAGTGATGTCGGTTGAGGAACAAATGTTCGACAAGACACTGGGGAGAACTCCCCTGCTCTTTTTTCGAATGGTGCCCAAGGGATCTTTTATGTCCACCTGAGAGGGCTGACGGTTACCTCAGTTTAACGTCTCATCTGAAAGACGGCACCTCTGGCAGTGCAGCGCTCCCTCAGTATTGCACTGAAGTGCTACATCTTTTCTCTATACAGATGCTGATGGACCTGCTGCGTAGTTCCAGAATTTGCAAGTTTTTTTTAATTAGAAAATCTAATTTCAAATCCCATTCTTTTTACAAATTGGAAAATGTTCCTAACTAGTACAAGTGTGTACGTCTACATGTGTGCAGTGGGGCCCAGAGTTAGGAGTGCTCTTTGTGGCCATCCCTGCCCAACACTCTAATGGCAGCAGTGTAAGCATACAGCAGAATCATGTTATTTCTGATTTTTTCAGGTCATTATCTGTTCGGCCATCAAACTGAACAAATTTTTTCTGTGCTATGCCATACCAGACTCTCTTCACCGTATCTTAACTCACTCCAAGTCTCGTTCACCCATCACCCCTGTAATTGCTGACCTTCACTGGCTCCCGGTCCGACAATGCCTCAGTTTTAAAATCCTCATCCTTTCAAATCCCTCCATGGCCTCACCCCTCCCTATCTCTGTAACGTCTTCCGGCCCTACAACTCTCCGAGAACTCTGCGCTCCTCCAATTCTGGCCTCTTGAGCATTGCTGATTTTCATCGCTCCACCATTGGCGGCCGTGCCTTCAGTTGCCTGGGCCCTAAGCTCTTGAATTCCCTCCCTAAACCTCTCCGCCTCTCTCTTTCTACCTCTTTCTCCTCCTTTAAGACGCTCCTTAAAATCTACCTCTTTGACCAAGATTTTGGTCACCTGTCCTTCTGTGGCTCGGTATCAAAAATGTTTTTACTCATATCGCTCTTGTTCAGCGCCTTGGGACTTTTTGCTATGTTAAATGTGCTATATAAATGCAAGTTGTTGCTGTTATAGTGATGTGAATTTTAATCACGGTTATAATATTAACACTCTCCCATACTGGGGTATAAAATACATCTAGCAAAAAATGTACACTTTATGCACATCAATGTACTTTACATTTTTCATTCAGAGCACTCTCTTGAGCATAATACAGTCATAGTTTAATGTGAAGAGCCCATCAACTTCTTGCTGCTCATTCAGGTGACACATGCACGTATTCCAGTGTATTTTTACCAGAAGCATATTTTATGTGGCTATGGAGTGGGTAGATGGTAAATGTGGCTGCACCATGCCTGGGTGAGCAGGCTTGATTAGCCGGATGATCATTTCCCTTTCTTACACACCTGGAGTATTGTGCACAGTTTTGGTCTCCTTACCTAAGGAAGGATATACTTGCCTTAGAGGGGGTGTAACGGAGGTTCACCAGACTGATTCCGGAGATGGGGGATTGTCCTATGAGGAGAGAATGAGTAGACTAGGCCTACATTCCCAAGAGTTTAGAAGAATGAGAGGTGATCTCATTGAAACATATAAAATTCTTACAGGGCTTGACAGGGTAGATGCAGGGAGGATGTTTCCCCGGCTGGTGAATCTAGCACTAGTCTCAGGATAAGGGGTCGGCCATTTAGGACTGAGATGAGGAGAAATTTCTTCTCTCAGAGGGTTGTGAATCTTTGGAATTCTCTACCCCAGAGGGCTGTGGATGCTCAGTCGTTGAGTATATTCAAGACTGAGATCGATAGACTTTTAGATACTAAGGGACACAAGCGATATGGGGATCATGCGGGAAGGTGGAGTTGAGGTAGAAGATCAGCCATGATCTTATTGAATGGCGGAGCAGGCTCGAAGGGCCAAATGGCTGACTCCTGCTCTTAATTCTTATGTTCTTATGTTATTTTTATATGTTCGCATCTGTATCATAATAGACTAGAGATTTTCATCAGAAATAAGTCCCTTCCTTTTTAAATTTATTTTATCTTATTTATAACATATAACACTGCTTCATCCCCGCCACCTCCCATTGCCCCCCCCCCCCCCCACCATGTAGGGAAGGCAGGCAGCCTGACACTGATTCCTGCTATCCTACTGCACATTGTGATGAGATACTAACCTATTGGGCTCCCATGCTGCCAAGATCTCTATAAATTTAAAACAATTACAATAACTTATTGCTTTTGCAGCTCCTTTCACCTGCTACGTACCTGTGCTGACCGGATATGGAGTACTGTTATCGATAGGAGCACCTGTTGATAAAGGTGTTTGCGATAGCAGAAGGTGGTTAGCGAAATGACCATCACATGGAATACAGGAAAGGTCCTGGATATCAGAAAAGGATCTAGGGTATGAGGAAGAAAGAAAACATGTAAAAGAAGGATGTTTCAAGAGTACAGAAAAATACATTTTAGTGTCAGGATATTACTCCCAGTGAAGACGGCGTTGACATTTTCACTGGCACTTTGCTGGTAATTTCATTTCCCAAGAGATGAGTTCCCTATCTCAGTGAGGGGGACATGCTGGATACAATTACAGCTGCAGCATTTTCATAACTGTCACTTCTCTCATTATTGTGTCAGCCCTGGCTCAGTGGGTAGCACTCTCGTCTCTGAGTCAGAAGGTTGTGGGTTTAAGCCGCACTCCAGAGACTTGAGCACGTAATCTACTCAGAGGCACTGTCTTTCAGATGTGATGTTAAACCATGGCTGCGCTCTCAGGTGGATGTAAAAGATCCCGCGGTGCTTTCTGAAGTATAGCAGGGCGTTCTCCCCGGTGTCCTGGCCAACATTTATCTTTCAACTAACATCACCAAAACAAATTATCTGGTCATTTATCTCACTGCTGTTTGTGGAACCTTGCTGTGCACAAATTGGCTGCTACGTTTCCATTACAACAGTGACAGCACTTCATATGTACTTCATTGGCTGTGAAGCACTTTGGGACATCCTGAGATCATGAAAGGTGCTGTATAAATGCAAGTCCTTTCTTACCTGTAGTGGACCATAAACCCAGTGATCTGAAAGCTGCACCTTCTCTATAATCTGTTCTCACAGAGCTATGTTCCCGAGGAGTTAACAACATCCCCTTGCAGTAGCCTGATTGTTGGATTTAATGTAGCCTTGCACTATGTTACTGAAATCCATTCAAAAAGGCTATGTTATTACACAGAGCAGAGGTTTACAGTAATTACAAACTTTATCATTCCCATTTTTATATCAAGAGCAACAATGATGCTTCTGTTCTGCTAACCCTCAGCATAAAACTTGCCTTTGAAACACGGTCACAGTCTACATGGCTATCCGTTACTATGGAGCCTGATTAGCCCTGTAGCTCTGATGGCTTCTGACTGACTGGTTAGTTGACCCAATACAGCTCTAACCAAACTGCTTTGAAGATTTCCAGAACAAAAAGCAATTACATTTCTGTATTTCTCATCAGTACATGAGGTGGTCACTCAGCCATTCAAAGGATGCTAAATACAAAGGGCATGTTCTGAGGTACATGTGACTGCAGGACATTAACAGCAAGGATATTACGCTGGACAGAATAGAGCTACAGGCTTTGTTTTTAACAGACATTAGCATATTAAAGCAACTTTATTACACCAGGACAAACTGCAGACACACGTTAATGCCTACGGTCTGTCGACCATCACAAGTATTCTCTGCAGCTTGACGAATTAGCTAACCCTACCTAATTTTAATCCTGTGTGCACTGTGACCAGCAAGAAAGAATCCAATAAATAATCCATTGTAGACAAATTGCTTCATTTTTGTCAGACCTTTGATGTAGAGATTCCCAGATAAACTCTACAATATTTCATACATACATTCAATTGAGTATATTCAAGGCTAAGATTGATAGATTTTTTTGGACACTAAAGGAATCGTGGGATATGGGGATCGGGCGGGAAAGTGGAGTTGAGATCGATGATCAGCCGTGATCTTATTGAATGGCGGAGCAGGCTCGAGGGGCCGTATGGCCTATTCCTGCTCCTAATTCTTATGTTCTTACGTTCAATTAGCAACTCAAAAACAAAGGTCACAAATAGGTCAATGCATATCCTGGAAGATGCGACCACTTCACATATTGTGCTGATCATACAAAAAATTTATAAATGGAGGGACCAATGTTTTAACATCAAATAAGCAATGCTGCTAATTAAGTCGAAAAAAACAAACAGCTTTGGTCTTTTAAGTAAAAAAAAAAGCAATTCAAACATTGTTCTTCTCAAGGAGGATGAAAAGATCTGGAAGTGGACAGGCCACCGAGGTTACCTTCTGTTCATCGCAACAGAGGGTCACACAGCAACATTTATTTGGACTCTAAGGGGTAAAAATTGAGTCGCGCCCCATTTGGGGCGCTAACCTCGCCGGGGCGCGACTTTTAGCGCCCCGAAAAAATTAGCGGCCCCGCGCCGGAACTTCAGTGGTTGCGCCCCAAGAGGGAAGCGCGGCGCAACTGGAAGCACCCCGCATCCCTCTTGGGGCGCTGCGAGTGAATATCCTGGCGCTACGTGCCGCAGCGCCACGCGCTGCGGCACGTCGCGCCGCGGTATTGCAGGCCTTCCTCCCCTTCTTAAAGGGGAGGGGCCTTGCGTAGCGCGAACCGGGGCCCAGCTGGGCCCCCGGGGATCGGGAGTGCCGGCAAAAGAGCCCGGCACTCAAGAGAAGTGCCGGGCTCTTGGAGCGCAGCCGGCACTTCACGGTGGGGGGGCTTCACGGGGGCCGGGGACAGCAACGGGGGCAGGTGCTGGCAGGCGGCCAGCAACAAAAATGGCCGCCTGCCACCTCCCCTTTAAATATTGCCGCCCCGGCCGCACGTACGCCCCCCTGAACCCGTCGGACATAGCGTCTGGCGGTAAATCAGGGGGCGCGACTGAAGATCACGGCCGGGGCGCGAGCGGGGCGCTGCGCACGGCGATGACGTCATCGCCGGCGGCGCAGCGCCACAGGGCGCTACCAGCTGCCGCCGCCGCTAACCTCCCACTAAATTTTTCGGGAGGCGTGGGCGGCGCTGCGCCCGGGCGTTAGCTGCTTTACGCCCCATTAGCGCCCTCTTAAGGCGCTAACGGGAGGCGCAAGCAGCTGAATTTTTCCCCCCAAGGGAATCAAGGGATATGGGGATCGGGCGGGAAAGTGGAGTTGAGGTCGAAGATCAGCCGTGATCTTATTGAATGGCGGAACAGGCTCGAGGGGCCGTATGGCCGACTCCTGCTCCTAATTCTTATGTTCTTAACGTTGACAGTTCTTTGCCATTGGTTTCGCCTCTCAGCTGGGAAATGGCGTGTGGCATTGGGGAATACTGAAGCGTCCAAAAAGGAGAAAATAATTAAGAAAATATATATTTTTTAAATTAGAATTTATTAGGAAAGTTATTATTTCACTAGTAAAATTCTTCTAATAAGGAACAACCTGTCCCACAGTTGGTTACAAAAGAATCGGTTACACCTGAAGTACTATATGATGTAAAGAGTTCAGGCTTCAGATTGCGACAAGGAAACCAGCAGCTCATGGACGGGTGGGTCTGCTGGCCCAAGTATACCAGCTACTAGATGGTTCGATTAGTCCTTCACACATCCTATTTGTTTGAAAAACCACTCTCTAGGGATAAATAACTGCTTACATCTCATCTTTACGCAGAGCTCCTTTCGGTGCTTGTGCTGGTTGATTACGGTTTAATGATGTGATTGTTCCAATTTCTGCTGCTTGGGGAACACTGCAAAGGAGAAGCAACAAAAAACCACAGATCAGTACTCGACCCGTGGGTGAAATCAAAGGGTCCATCCAACCTTGCCCTGTCGGCCGGGGGCGCTGCCCACCAAAAGCACATGTTGGAAACTCGGCCACACTCGGCACATGACCTTATGGCCATTTTAAGTGGTCAGAAAATCATGTGGAGTGTGCGCACAAGTTTACGAGAAGAGGCGAGAAGTCAGAAAATGACCCCCAATCTATATTATTAAAACAATCATGTGTCTTGAGTGCTGTTGCTTTTGAGCATGCTGATTGATCCGTGGGATATGAGATAAACAATGATCTTGCCATGATTGAGGACGGGTTTCTCTCATTTTCCTGAGAGAGGTTTTCAACAACTTTGTATCAAACTAATAAAAGCTCCAGAATATCATTACATTTATCAGATTTTCACAGTCTAGTCATCAGTTTCTGGAGCTCTAGAAGCTATATTGTTGGATATAGTTTGGCAGGAGCTCCCTCTCTCATTGCCGAATCTCGCTTATGTCCATTATAACATCACAGCAGGATATCAGGCGTGTGGTAACCTAGATACGGTAACAAGCTGAGGGTGTCTGGTGAGAGGAAGCAACAGAATGTTTTAATGGCTGTGGACATTCAAAATAGCTTAAATATTTTGATATAAAATGCCAATTGGAAAGCACAATCAGAAAAAAAATAAGTTGTTAGGCTTTACACAGTGGGCAGGTGAGAAATGCTGGCAGTTCAGACAATTCTGTCTTGCTGGGCAAGAAGAGTGAGCACCAACTTTAGCCAAGAACATTTCCTTTCCACAGAAAAGAAAGGAAATGTGTTTTTACACATTAGGCGGGATAAGAAAACAGGCTGCAGCCTGATGAAACTATAAGAAGGAAAAAACACTCATCAATTTGACTCCCGTGGTTGCTGGAGTCACAGGAAGATTAGGAGAACTTGCATGAGATACCAGTGGGCTAGTCACAGATTTACGCTCCGGCAAACTTTACATAGAAACATAGAAGTTAGGAGCAGGAGTAGGCCATTCGGCCCCTCGAGCCTACTCCGCCATTTAATGAGATCATGTCTGATCATCCAAACTCAGTACCCTGTCCCTGCTTTCTCCCCATATCCCTTGATCCCTTTAGCCTTAAGAAATATATCTAACTCCTTCTTGAATATATTTACTGACTTGGCCTCAACTGCCTTCTGTGGTAGAGAATTCCACAGGTTCACCACTCTCTGGGTGAAGAAATTCCTCCTCATCTCTGTCCTAAATGGCTTACCCCTTATCTTTAGACTGTGACCTCTTGTTCTGGACTCACCCGCCATCGGGAACATCCTTCCTGCATCCAGTCTGTCTAGCCCTGTTAGAATTTTATAAGTTTCAATGAGATCTCCTCTCATTCTTCTAAACTCCAGCGAGTATAAGCCCAATCGACCCAATCTCTCCTCGTACGTCATTCCTGCCATCTCAGGTATCAGTCTGGTGAATCTTCGCTGCACACCCTCCATGGCAAGAACATCCTTCCTCAGATAAGGCGACCAAAACTGCACACAATACTCAAGGTGTGGTCTCACCAAGGCCCTGTACAGCTGCAGCAAGACATCCTTGTTCCTGTACTCAAACCCTCTCGCTACGAAGGCCAACATACCATTTGCCTTCTTAACCGCCTGCTGTACTTGCATGCTTACCTTCAGCGACTGGTGCACAAGAACACCCAGGTCTCGTTGCACTTCCCCTTCTCCCAATCTATTGCCGTTCAGATAATAATCTGCCTTTCTGTTTTTGCCACCAAAGTGGATAACCTCGCATTTATCCACATTATACTGCATCTGCCATGCTTCTGCCCAATCACCCAACCTGTCCAAATCATACTGGAGTTTCTCGGCATCTTCCTCGCAGCACACACGCCCACCCAGCTTTGTGTCATCTGCAAACTTGGAGATATTACATCTAGTTCCCTCGTCTAGATCATTAATATATATAGTGAATAGCTGGGGTCCTAGGACCGATCCCTGCGGAACCACACTAGTCACTGCCTGCCACTCGGAAAAAGACCCGTTTATTCCAACTCTTTGCTTCCTGTCTGCCAACCAGTTCTCTATCCAAGTCAGTATCTTGCCCCCAATCCCATGTGCCTTAACTTTACACGCTAATCTCTTATGCGGGACCTTATCGAAAGCCTTCTGAAAGTCCAAATACACCACATCCACTGGTTCTCCCTTATCTATTCTACTAGTTACATCCTCAAAAAATTCCAGTAGATTAGTCAAGCATGATTTACCTTTTGTAAATCCATGTTGACTTTGTCCGATCCTATCACTGTTTTCCAAGTGCTCTGCTATTACATCTTTTATAATGGACTCTAGCATTTTCCCCACTACCAATGTCAGGCTTACCGGTCTATAATTCCCTGTTTTTTCTTTACCACCTTTTTTGAACAGTAGGGTAACATTAGCTACCCTCCAATCCATGGGAACTGTTCCAGAGTCTATAACTTTGGGTCGTTCCTATGCATAAAAATGAGAGCTAAATATTTATTCATATATCTCTTTACCCAGCTGATGGTGTAAAGCTGGGTTTGCTGACTCCGCTCCAGTCTCTGTCACTGCTCCTTTGCACTGTTACTTTTTGCATGACCTTTTTTCCTTCTATTGACAAGACAAACAAACGTGATTTTGTTTTTTGCAATTAAGTAGAAAACACATTTCACTTTCTGTTTTCTGCTTTTCACCTTCTTACTGATGTTCCCTTTAAAATCACACGTGTTGGAAACTAACGTTTTTCTGCCTCTGCATTCATCTACTTAACAACAGTTGCTGCACTCTTAAAAGTCATTTGTTGCGTGAAGCACTTCGATGAGCTGATAAGGCTCTTTATAAATGCTGAACTTATTTGCTATCATGGTTTTAGAAATGCTAAACTGTGGTTTATTTGTAAAGTGGCAGTAAGAATCCTACAGACACCAAACTACAGGGTTTCTTAAAAGCATTTTTTACCTTCCCTGGTGACTCAGCCATATAGATCAGGAAGATCCCAGGCTCGATCTCCGGTCTGTGCTGAGTTAACTGGTGTCACTGGGGCAGAGGCCGGCACGCTACAATTGGCTGCAGCCCTCCTGGGCTAGGGAGGGGAAAATCAGTCAGCGGTGCTGCTCCTGGGCAGTGCACGTGTGCCGGCATTAACTGAGATGAGAATCAGGCTTGGCTATAATGCCCCCAGTGGTCGAATAGCCGACACAGGCTCACTCTTGGGTAATGTATTTTTTATTCATTCACAGGATGTGGGCATCACTGGCAAGGCCAGCATTTATTGCCCATCCCTAACTGCCCTTGAGAATGTGGTGGTGTGCCGCCATTTCAGAGGGCAGTTATGAGTCAACCATACAGGCTGTGGGTCTGGAGTCACATATAGGCCAGACCAGGACAGCAGATTTCTTTCCCTAAAGGACATTAGTGAACCATATGGGTTCTTACGACAATCTGGTAGTTTCATGGTTACATTACTGATACTAGCCTTTTTTTAAATGCCAGATTTATTTAATTAACTGAATTTAAATTCCCCAGCTACTGTGGTGGGACTTGAACTCATATCTCGGGATCATTAGTCCAGGCCTCTAGATTACTAGTCCAGTAAAATAACCACTATGCTACTGCATCCTGAAGGACCAGACTTTAGAGTGAGTGACCTCCCACCCCCAAAGTAATTAATGTTACACCAATGACACTAAGCCTCGTCAAGCAGGGCTCCACACTAAGCATTACTTGTGAGATGTAAGTGTTTACTACAGAACACAAGCATGTGTTAAGTGGTTTCTAGTTAGGTAACCACATCGCTTTGTAGACTCGACTGGAACGATTCTAAGAATCTAGAGCGGTTTGTTAGTGGGAGTACACACATCCGTGCACGTACTGTATCCTTTATTCATACTTCATGGAACAAAGCTGAGAAAGCTGCTTACTCCCAAAAGGAACAAAACATCCACAAATGATGAATGCAACAGTTGTGACCCAGTACAATTCCCTTTTATGGCTTGGCCCGCTGCTGACGTCAGTACTTACCAACACCGTCAGTATCTGAACTGCTTGAGCTTCTCAAAGAGCCTGTGTTTTTCTGACAGACCTCTCTGGTAATTTCTAACTCCTCTTCAGAACTAGTGGACTACAAAAACAATTAAAACTTTTTTTTTAATAGAGATTTTGTTTGCTTTCTAAAACATGTAACTCCTGCTTTCACGTTGGCGCACTGTCCTGGAGTAAAAGTTTGCTACAATCCTCCCATCCGTTAGTGTAAATGCCCCGACAGTTCTTCAGACCAATACCATTAGTTTTTTGAGTGCTAAATAGCTCTGAATCTATTTTTCACACCAGTGAGGTTTGGGGTTTGTTTATTCTTAATTGAAAAGGTTAGGTGAAGGGTCAAGGCCCACAGTGCAAGACATCATCAAGGTTAAATAGATTACAGGAAATTAGGTAAATCAAGGAGTGATCAGGTGATGCCAAGTTTTGGAATTAAAACATCTGCAGCTTGTAGGTGGAAGGGAAGGTAGAGGAAGTTTAGAGTTCCTGGGAAAGAATGAGTTAGAGTAGAAGAGTCTTAGTCCGCACTCGCCCTGCTCTTTCCCCATAATGCGGAGATGCCGGTGTTGGACTGGGGTGGACAAAATTGAGAGGTCGCACAACACCAGGTTATAGTCCAACAGTTTTATTTTAAATCACAAGCTTTCGGAGTTACAACTCCTTCGTCGGGCTTTCCCCATAGCCCAGCAATTTTTTCCTTTTCAAGTATATATCTAATTCCCTTTTGAAAGTTACAACTGAATCTGCTTCCACCACCCTTTCAGGCAGCGCATTCCAGATCATAACAACTCACTGTGCAAAACAAATTCTCCTCATCACCCCTTTTCAAGCTATGTCCTCTGGTTATCAACCCTCCTGCCAGTGGAAATAGTTTCTCCTTATTTACTCTAACAAAACCCCTCATCATTTTGAACCCCTCTATTAACTCTCCCCTTAATATCCACCGCTCTAAAGGGAACAATCCCAGCTTAGAATCATAGAATGGTTACAGCACAGAAGGAGGCCATTCGGCCCATTGAGCCCGTGCTGGCTCTCTGCACGAGCACTTCAGCTAGTCCCACTCCCCCGCCCTTTCCCCGTAGTCCTGCAAATTTTTTTCCTTCAGGTACTTATCCAACTCCCTTTTGAAAGCCACGATTGAATCTGCCTCCACCACCCTCTCAGGCAGTGCATTCTCTAGTATAAAAGCAGAAAATGCTGGAAACACTCAGCAGGTCAGGCAGCATCTGTGGAAAGAGAACCAGGGTTAACGTTTCAGGTCGATGACCTTTCATCACAACTGGAAGAAGTTAGAGAATTAACAGTTTATAAGCAAGTACAAACTCTGGTCCTGCACGTGCTTAAAAACTGTTAAATCTCTAACTTCTTCCAGTTCTGATGAAAGTTCGACCTGAAACGTTAACTCTGTTTCTCTCTCCACAGATGCTGCCTGACCTGCCGAGTATTTACAGCATTTTTTGTTTTTATTTCAGATTTCCAGCATCCGCAGTATTTTGCTTTTATCCCAGCTTCTCTAGTCTCTCCACATAACTGAAGTTCCTCATCCCTGATTTCAACCCGGCGAGGATACAGGGAAAAGAACGAGTGAGTAAAATACTCTACTGGAAGGTTAAAAGGAAAAAGAGAGGCAGTTCGGAGGAGCAATGAGCCGCGTAGTCAATGCTCCCGTTAAGCTGCGCATGCGCGGAAATTTGAATGGGCCGCGTAGTGTCGATAAAACCTGGAGAGTTAGTTTCCTTTTACCTCTTTGGTAAGTTGATTCTCAGTGAAGTCTGTATTCGTCGAAGTTTCAGAGCAAAGAGAGACCAATTCAGGATTGGGAGTGAAAAACTCATCTGACACACTGACAGATGAATCTGAAATAGAAATGTGTTGCACCTTCTCCTGAAAACATAAAATGAGACCAAATGAATCCATGCAAAGTCTGAGCAACATACGCAGTTAAGAATGAGGAAACTATCATTCTGCCCAACCAGCTCATCTTTGTTCTTTAAGGAACTCCACATAATATTTTGAAGTAGAACAACGGGCTTGCCTGATGGTTCAGCACGTTTATCCAGAGTGTAGCTGAGCCATGCAGACCAGGTTTGATCCGGCGACGACGGACGGATGGGAAAATGTAGCCACTGGTGAGGTGTGGTTGGGGGGGAGGGGAGGTCAGACAGAGGAAGCTGGTGTGTAAATGAGTAGGGGCGTGGCAACAGGAGTTGCAGAGGCGACGGCTTTGGCTGGTGGTCGCAGGGAGCGGACTCTGGGTTCGGAGAGCCATAGAGGGGCTGGAGTTGGGATGCTACAAAGGCAGCCACCAGCATGGGGTGAGGTAGTCCAGTAGAGCTGTTAGGAAATAGGGCATTTAAAAAAGTTAAATTTATATCTAAATATTAATACTTACCTCCTTTACTTACCTAAACCAACCTGGCTGCTGGCTCCTAAAGAGACTCAAAAACTGCTTTACAGCGACACTTGGTGGCCAGAGCATGTAACAGCATGCAGACTCAACTTATTCTTTTACTTTTAACTCTCAACAACAACAACTTGTATTTATATAGCGCCTTTAATGTAGTAAAACATCCCAAGGTGCTTTACAGGAGTGTTATAAGACAAATAATTGACACTGAGCCACATAAGAAATTAGGGCAGATGACCAAAATCTGGGTCAAAGAGGTAGGTTTTAAGAAGCATCTTAAAGGAGGAAAGAGAGGGGGAGAGGTTTAGGCAGGGAATTCCAGAGCTTAGGGCCTAGGCAGCTGAAGGCACGGCCACCGATGGTTGAGCGATGATAATCAGCGATGCTCAAGAGGGCAGAATTTGAGGAGCGCAGATATCTCGGGGGGTTGTGGTACTGAAGGAGATTACAGAGATAGGGAGGATTGACAATTGTTTTGGCAGCTTAATGTTACGTGACTGAAAAAAACACTACCACAGCGCCACCAATAGGCAAGCACTGCATCCAAATGTTGACAATTTTGTCGTAGAGCCTGTCTTTGGAATTTTCAAATGTATTTTGAAATGGAATGTTGTGACCCATTCAACATTTTCATATATTTTAGCAAATCCCCTGTGGCGCTGCTCACAGCAAATCAGAGAATGCCTTATTTTATAAGGGTCATGATGTGGAGATGCCGGCGTTGGACTGGGGTGGACAAAAATGAGAAGTCGCACAACACCAGGTTATAGTCCAACAGATTTATTTAAAATTACAAGCTTTCCGAAAGCTTGTAATTTTAAATAAATCTGTTGGACTATATATAACCTGGTGTTGTGCGACTTCTCATTTTTATTTTATAAGAGCAGGAACATTTTTATACCATGTAAAATGCAATGCATTATTCTTCTGGTATAAATTACTAGGGTAAATGTGTGTCTCTTTACGGCCACGAATACTAGTGCTGTTAAATAGACACTGGGTAAGGTCAATTCAGAAGCTGCAGACATTATCAATACTTATTTTGGAGAAACCCTTTCAAAACCAGATAATAATGGCTATAAATGTTCTTTTTGCCTGTGATTACAGCTGCAGCAGATATGAGTACACAGCATAAAATTACCGTAACTATGCCTTGCTACTCACACCTAGACTGCTGACTAGTCTCACTCACTTTAGACAGAAATTGACAATCCAGAAAGTGCTTTATTTTCCAAAGATTTTTCTCCAAAAAGGTAATTAACTCATTACTGAATCTATTTGTTACATTGCACTGCATCAACAGTATTTGCAGGAATTTTTGCGCTTCATATTGCCACTGAATTGTAAATACATTTTTAATGGCTTTAGCTTATACAGACTTTGGTCAATGCTTAATGTGCCATTTTGAAAAAAAGTGAATTAGCATGTCTAATCAATATGCAGAGGACCTCAAACTGGCCTACTGTTAATACAGATTACAGAGAAGCGTTTCAGTCATAAGGGACAAGATCCATTTACGGAGATTGCTGTGAAGCAGTTCTATAAATGTACCCAGAATCATAACACACCTTCTGAGCTTTCTTTCGCACTCTTCTCCTGATGAATGTTTTGTCCAGGTTTGTTATCTCTATCTCGCTGCATCCTGACACCTGGCTATCAAAAGATTCTCTCTGTCCTGAGACATAAAATAATATTAGATCTCAAGTGAAAAGACACAAATCCTTTCTCCTTTTGAGCTGGTTGTTTTCTGCTCTTGTTACGCTTTTCATTATTCGCCAATCATATTATGCAAAACTTTTCTTCCCAATTTCAGTTTTCTCCTCAATCACATTCTAAACAAAAAGGATTGTAACCAATCACATCAAAACAATTTTTTCTGAGAGACAGCTACTGTGACAGCTCCCCATCCATCCACTAAAACAACTTGTATTTATTTATACCCCATAAATTTAAATTTAACATACTATGATGGCAGGAATTACATGCCAAATATGCATACCCTAAATAAGTAAATAAACATAATAAAAACATTTGAAAATTCCGGGGGAAAATATCACAAACTTAACTATCCCATCGTCCAATCACTCAACATGTTCCCTCTGCTACACTACACCGGGATTCATGAACAAGCCGGACACCCTCCCTCAACAAGCAATTGTGCACTAAGAACAAAATAAAACTCTGCGGCAGTCTGATTTCTTTAAAAGGCACTGATGGGAATTCCTCTTTAAACACCTTACCTGCAAAACTTCGAAAAATTTCCTCTACATCTACGCTGCTGTCGCTCTCAACTAGCGTCTCATCTAGAGTGTTCTTGTGTGAGCTGCACTGCATTTGCTGGTGACCCAGGTGACCCTGCTCTAGTCCCTTTCCCTCTGTGCTGTTTCCGTGGTGTCTGTTGTAGGGCCGATGATGTTCCTTGTTTTGCCACGGCAGTTTTGCAAAACGGCGGAACAACTCCTCTTCATCTACACTCTCAGTGTGTGGGCTACCTTTCTCCTTTGGCTCCCCTTGTACAACTGGCAGGCATCCCGACGCCATCTTTTCAATCACTTCTGTCACCTCATCTATGAAGACAGAACTAGACCGTGAATTCTAAACACAGAATTATAAAACAGACTATCATTCCCCCCCCCCCTCCCCCCCCAGCATCGTGACACAGTGTATGAGAATAATCAACTTTCCCATTACGATTGAAAGAAAATCTACTTTTGAGCTCTCCCCACAGTGGATAAGAAAAAAAGAACTTGCATTTATACAGTGGCTTTCATGGCCTCAGGATATTCCGAAGCACTTCACAGCCACTTTTGAAGTGTAGTCACTGTTGTAATGTAGGAAACGCGGCAGTCAATTTGCACACAGTAAGCTCCCACAAACAGCAATCTGATAATGACCAGATCATCTGGTTTTTACGTGACGTTGATTGAGGGATAAATATTGGCCAGGACACTGAGGATAACCCACCTGCTCTTATTTGAAACAGTGCCATGGGATCCTTTACGTCCACGTGAGAGGGCAGACAGGGCCTCGGTTTAACGTCTCATCCGAAATATGGTTCTATGGCACCACTAAAATAGCCTTAAAGGCGACAGAAAGGATAACCCAGACTGACATTTCTTATTACAGAACTAACTTGGTTTCAGAGATCTGGGCCTGTTTCCTTACTTGTCCAATTGGTGGTCCCAGGTGTTTGCTCAGATTTTGCCTTTGATTTTTTTAAATAGTTTTGATGATATGCTTTTTCTATGCTGGTCAAACGAGAAACCTCGGGCGTTTTCTTCCGTTTCACTTTAACTCCTTCTGGTACAATGTTACAGCTGCACAAATGAAGCAAAAATGTATTTGAGATTAATATTAAACAACAGTTACATATGGTTTGGCAGATCTGCCTACCATACCTTAAGGTATCTAACGGACCTTCAATAGGTATTACCTTACCAAGCAATCGGCTGTTTGTTTGTCAGTCTTGGCTCGGTGGTTGTACTCTCACCTCTGAGTCAGAAGGCCACGGCTTCAAGCCCTACTCCAGTGATTTTAGCACATAGTCTAGGTTTACACTTCAGTCCAGTACCGAGGCAGTGCTGCACTGTTGGGAGGTGCCATCTTTCGAATGAGATGTTAAACTGTGCCCCTGTCTGCTCTCCCAGTGGATCTAAACGGTCCATTGGCACTATTGTTGTTTGTGGGAGCTTGCTGTGCGCAAATTGGCTGCTGTGCTTCCTTATATTACAACAGTGACTACAGTTCAAAAGTACTTCATTGGCTGTGAAGTGGTTTGGGATGTCCTGAGATTGTGAAAGGTGCCAATATAAATGCAAGTTGCTTCTTAAAGCACTGAAAGAAAGACTTGCATTTACATAGCATGTTATCATGTCTCACAGCATTTAAAAACACTTCATACACAATGAACTACTGCAGTCACTGTTGTTATGGAGGCAAACGCAGCAGACATTTTGCACATTTAAAGATCCCACGAACAGCAGTGACAATTAAAACTGGCATATGGTGGTGTTGGATGAGGGAGAAATGTTGGCCAGGCTAACAAGAGAGCTCTGCTTTTCTTTGAATAGAGCCAAGGGATTATTACGGGTAAATTCTGCTCAACTCTGGTGTGTAACCTCGTTCAACAGGAGTTTGAATTGGAGAGGCAGGCACAGAGGTCAGTGCGGCCAAACTGTGGTGCTCCAGATTAAATCATCAGAAAAGCTGGCGTGCCATGAGCTCGGCACACTGAGCTCCACCTCCAATTTTCTAAACCATGGCATACCGGTGAGTGAGGACTGACAAAGTGTACCTTTAACGTCCACCTTAAACACCAGATTCAGTTTAATGTCACAACTGAAAAAGGGCATTGCAGCATTCCCCGCAGGACTGCCAGCTTGGATTAAAGAAAGAACCTGCAGTATGTGATGTCAGGGGTGAAAGAAGAAAGACTTGCATTTCTATAGCACCTTTCACGTCCTCAAGACATCCCAAAGCGTTTTACAGCCAATGAAGTACTGTTGTAATGTAGGAAACGTGGCAGCCAATTTACGCACAGCAAGCTCCCACAAACAGCAATGTGATAATGACCGGATAATCTGTTTTTAGCGATGTTGGTTGAGGGATAAATATTGACCATAACAACAGGGAGAACTTCCCTGCTCGTCTTCTAAATAGTTTTATGGGATCTTGTACGTCCATCTGAGAGGGCAGACGGGGCCTTGGTTTAATGTCTCATCTGAAAGACGGCACCTCTGACAGTGCAACACTCCCTCAGTACTGTGCTGGAGTGTCATCCTGGATTATGTGCTTAAGTGTCTGGAGTGGGACTTGAACCCACAACCTTCTGACTCAGATGGAACTGCGCCAAAACTGACGCTCTAAACAGAGAATCTAGCAAACTTTGCTAACTTGGGCTCAAGACAATCCCGTTAATTTATTTTGTCATCTCTGCTGGCAGACAAAGAATTGCTGGGTTGGGCATAAACATCATGGACAATATGCAAATAATGGAGCACAGTGTAATTATATGTTACCTTACAAGTGCTGGATACACAAAAACATACAGTGCTCATAGATAACTGTGCAGTAATTACATATAATCAGAAAGGCAAAACTAAAAAAGGAAATTCACCTTTGAGTAATGCGGATTTTTCTATTTCCTGACAGGTACATGCACTGCTTTCTATATCCTTGCTGCTTGCCTTGTGCTGGGATTCTCATAGATATGCGACCTTTACGAGCCTGCAGCAAGAAAAAAAATGTATTTATAAAACACTATTATTATATACCACAACTTGCACCTATATAGAAGAGTGCTGTTTCCATTTTGCCAGCTGAGCATACATTGCTCTCCCCATGATGATGGGAAGCAAAGTAATGCAGCGTGATATGTAGAAAACAATAAAGAGCAGTTCACACAGGAAGTAAAATTTGGTATATAGACAGCAGTAAACCTCATAAATGACAACAGTCAGGATATGATACATCAGGGGTTATTAGAAACTTACAGGGATAGTGTCCTGATCGTGAGCATGTGCTAATATATTCATTTTCTTCTTACTCTTGGTTGCCAATTTACCCTTGTGCTGTGATATGGTTTTAAAACTTTCATTAAGTACAGATCTGTAATCAGTCTCTTCATCATTCACTTGCTTCCTCAGTGAACAGGTAGTTTGCGTCCCATCAGCAAAAGTGTCTGATGTCTTCAGAACATCAGAACTGCAACCTTTCGCTACTGGTTCCTGTTCACCTTGAGTCTGACTCAGAACCTTTGATGCTGGTTGAAAGCGCCCCACAGGATCAGCTCCCTGTCTCCTCTCCACTCCACACACTGGGAGCTGATAGCATCTTGGAGGAGCCACAGCTAGGGGGATCACAAGGTGGCCTGCACTGCATGGTTTAATCCGTTTGTCCCCCTTTTCGTTTTCTCTTTGATAGTCCACTTCATCAAAGCCTGGTAGCTTAGTGTAAGGAGCCCTCTCCAACAGTTGTAAATCACCCATCCCATCCTCTTCCGGAGCTTTCTGTACCGTGCTGACCTCAGGGTTATATCTTCTTTTTATGTTATCAAGGGCACTGAACGCTTGCTGCACTAGGTGTTTTGATGTCTGGATGTTGATCGCACAACTGCTGATCGAGTGCTGGATTGACATACTAGTCGCAATATTCTGCTCTTCCTCCAGTGCTCTGCTGTTCAGTGCGTGTGAGGAGATTGGACCATGTTTCTCTTGGTCACTTGCTACATCTTCCACTCCTGACCATTCCTGAGACTCACTTGGAGTCCCATCGCTCTGTTCATCTTCCTCATCTGATGCATATTCTGTGGCTGTTTCCAAACACGCGCTGCTATCCCCCTCGGAGTTCGCCCCTGTGCCATAGTGTGTGTCATTGTAATGCAACAGTTCAGTCTCTAAATCATCATCTGCTGACTCCTTGTCAGAGGTACCATGCATTTCTTGCTCTAATGCAAGATCTAGTTCATGTAACTGCTCTAGGACATCTGTGTCGTGTTTGGCAGGCTGGGTTTCTGCTGGCTCAGAGTCGTAGTGCTGCTCAATCTTGTTCCATGGGCCGTAGTCGTTGCTAAGTTTATCTTTGTTGTAAACCTTTTCCTGGACTCTGGACCCTGCAGTACCCTCAGGTCGATTTTGTTCTGTTTTCCAACAATCATACAGTACCATAATCTGCTGCGATGGTTCATGGTTCAAATCTATGATGTCGCCATCTGGTTCTCTTTCGTTCTTTGGACTGAAGCTCGTGCGACGACCCAGGTTGTAATAGGAACAGTCTGGAAAATAAAAAAGACAAAGTGGACTCCCCTTTTCTTTTGTTTTTTCCTTCTCCCCACCCCATCTCTCCTGAAGGCAATTCCTGTGGTGAAGGTTCATGAGTGCCAGTTTCCCTCTGATATTCTGGCCAAGTGGCCAACATTCATGTGTGAGCCCTGACAGTGTGTCCGCAGGTATATGACCACCAAGGGGGGGGGGGGGCATTGGACAGTGACTTCCTCAAGCCCAGTAGCACTGAGTCCAATTACAATTATATTAAAAGGGAATGGAAAAAATCATCACGTCCATCCCAGCCAAACATGGTACAAACCACCCTCCACCCCCCATGTCGAGCGGTCTCCTGGGAAAGGCGAAAAAACTGAGGCCAATTCAGGTAAAACTCTGGGAAATTCCTCTCCATTAACCTAAGGCAATTAAGCAAGCTCCGGGACACCTCAGCAACACTTGAGTATCACTAATTCCAGCTACCCCACAACCTACCTTCCATAACTTGAAATGTCCCCCTCTGTCAAGAACTTGTCAAGTTCCCTTTTGTAGGTCTGCGGAGAATCCATACTCGTCTCAAGTTTTGGTAATCTGTTCTAGAGTCAATGACTGTGAAAATAAGTACTTTCTGCCATCTAACCTAACTGTTTGCCTACATACATATTTACCCTTGCTTCCTAATTCTCCTATCCACATCTAGCTCAAATAATCTATCCAATTATAGTATTCCTCCTGCCACATCAGATGAGATCAACTAACTCAACACAGACCAGGTATCCGACATGGGACCAGGTATCCGACATGGGACCCTCCTAATCTGTATGGATGAAGAAAGACCATTCGGTCCACTGAAGCTCATCAGTACTCTAGCTCTCACAATCTAGCATCCAATTGTGGTTTGAATACCCTTAAAGTCTGCATCTCTAGCCTGCCTGACAGATTAATCAAGACATTTATTGCCCTTTGTATGAAGATGACTCTTCTTGATTTGGATCTAAAAAAACATTTCATTAGATTATATTAATGACCTCTGGTTCATTTTAAAGTATTAAGTTAGAATTTATTTTATCTAATGCATTTAATAATTTATATCATAGAATTACATAGAATATGCAGCACAGAAACAGACCATTCAGCCCAACCAGTCTGTGCTGGTGTTTATACTCCACATGAGTCTCCTCCCATTCCATCTACCTCATCACAGCCTTTCAGCCTATCTTTTTATTCCCTTTTCTCTCATGTACTCGTCTAGTTTCTTTTTGAAAGCATCTAAGCTATTTGCCTCAACCACTCCCTGTGGTAGCGAGTTCCACATTCTAACCACTGAGTAAAGACATTTCTCCTAATTTCCCTGCTGGATTTATTAGCAACTATCTTGTATTTATAGCCCCCAGTTTTGGATTCTCCCACAATGGAAACATTCTCTCCACATCTACCCTGTCCAACCCATTCATAATTTTGAAGACCTCTATCCTACGATAAGGTCCCCCCAGCCTTAATAAAAGAGAAGACAGATAAATGTGGAAGTAGTGATTAGGTGAAATCAGGCATGGATTTTAAAAGGAGATTGGAAAGCCCAAGGGAGGTAAATAATTCTGTTTTTAAGGTATTGGGCAAGAATAAGTTTAAGTAGGAGACGGTACAGTGAGTCTTGATTTCGACACAGTGAGGATGTAGGAAAAGTGGAAGAGAATTTATTTGGAGTTCAGAAAGAGCAAGAGGGAAAAGGTCAGAGGATCATAGTGATATCAGTAATATAGACAAACAAGAAAGGCTGTAACAGAGAGGGGTTGGGCTTCGAGGCTAGAGATGGGAGAATACATGGGCATGTGTAACCTTTGGAGGTACAAACTGCAGCTCCAGTGACATTGCAGCCTTGAAATTACACAATGTAAATATTAGCATACAGACATAGAATCATCATAGAAATTTACAGCACAGAAGGAGGCCATTTGGCCCATCGTGCCTGTGCTGGCCGAAAAAGAGCTGTCCAGCCTGATCCCACTTTCCAGTTCTTGGTCCGTAGCCCTGTAGGTTGCAGCACTTCAAGTGCATATCCAAGTACTTTTTAAATGTGATGAGGGTTTCTGCCTCTACCACCCTTTCAGGCAGTGAGTTCCAGACCCCCACCATCCTCTGGGTGAAAAAAGTTCTCCTCCACTCCCCTAAAGTATTCAGAGGAAATTCCTTTGCGCTCCACTTATAAGGTTAAAATAAGGTTAAAATAAACAGGTGAATGCCTCCATTAAAATAGCATATCGGGTAATTTCACACCAACTCATCATTTCTAGACTAGAGTCATTTTGTTCTCTTGTACCATGTTTAGCGTGGAGGTCCATTTGTATTTTGCTCCCCTGTACCCATAACAAATTCACAGGTAATTCCCATTTCATTATAGCAGCTACCAAAATTCCAATTTCCCCACATAACCATCCTCAGATTTCGGTGTGAGGTGCTTATGTATGTTACAATCATCACTTGCTAGCCAAACAGAAATGCTCTTACAAACTAACATTGTACTTTGTAAACCAGCACATCTTGGATTTGATTCTTGGTCTGTGCTGTATCAACTGATTTCAGCTGAGGCAGTGGTTGGCTCACTACTCCGATCGGGGGAAGGGGAAAAAATCTGGGTCATTATCACATTCCTGGGTTTCTGCTCAGTGACTCCTGCTAGAAATGTAAGTGAGTAGACGTCAGGGGTGAAAGAAAAAAGAAAGACTTGCATTTCTACAGCGTCTTTCACGATCCCGGGACGTCCCAAAGCGTTTTACAGCTAATGAAGTACTTTTGAAGTGTAGTCACTGTTGTAATGTAGGAAATGTGGCAGCCATTTTTGCGCACAGCAAGCTCCCACAAACATGAATGTGATAATGACCAGATAATCTGTTTCAGTGATGTTGATTGACAGATAAATATTGGCCAGGATCAATGTTGCCTTTAGGCTGCGCGGCCGCGCAGCGCTCTGGGGGTCCCGTGCAGGCCGTGCACCGGCTTTTATATGAGAAAAACCCCGCATGCTTGAACATTTGAATCGGCTGCGCAGCCCGTTAAAGGGCCCATGCACCGAAAAAAAAATTAAGAGGGAACAATGGCCAGGACATCGGCGAGAACTCCTCTACTATTCTTCAAAATAGTGCCATGGGATCTCTTATGTCCACCTGAGAGGGCGGCCTCGGTCTCATCCGAAAGACGGCTTCTCTGACAGTGCAGCGCTCCCTCAGTACTGCACTGGAGTGTCAGCCTAGATTACATGCTCAATGCTCTGGAGTGGGACTTGAACCTACAAACTTCAGAAGTGAGAGTGCTACCACTGAGCCACGGCTGACAGGATTGGGTTCGGCTTTGGTATCCTTCATATTGTAATAACAGCGACGCTCACAAACATGTAGAATGGCCACTTAGAGAGATATTGGAGGACTGCTGGCACCTGTGGAGCCGTACTCCAATAAGAGAGCAAGACTGGTATTTATATAGCACCGTATTTATGTCTCGCAGAAACATTCCAAAGTGCTTCACATATAGTGAATTACTTTAAAGTGCAGCCAATTGGCACAAAACCAAATCTTACAAACAGCAATAAGATGAATGATCAGTTTTTGGCGACCATGGGACAAATGTTGAGACAGGACATCAGGAGAACTCCCTGCTCTTTGAAAAGTGTCGTGACAACCTGATGTTCATTTGAACTACAGGAACAGGCAGACAGGAGGAAGGCTTCTCCTCAGTCCTGGTCGGAAGTGTCAGCCTAGATTATACGCTCATGTCCTGGAGTGCAGAGTCACTGGTAATGGAGAGGAGGATGTTGCGGGGGTGGGGAGGGGTGCGAAAGGGGAATTTAGACTGAAGAAAAATCACAAAAATATCAACTTCATTTGAGAGATTGGCGAAGGAAGATTAGAAAAAATTAAAACTATATACTTTTGTGTACAAACGCTGACTAAAGTTCAACTGTTCTTTATTTTTTTTCATTACTACACCTTTCCTACCTTGATTCTCTGTTGTGATTTGGACTTGTTCTAAATACTCAGGCTTTCTCTCTTTGCCAGCATTCTCCTCTTGGAGCTGTTCCTGCTCTCTCCTGTAGCCTGCTCTGTCTGAGCTGGCCGCCACAGATGTGTTGATATCATCGTATAAGCTCCGCACTTCAGAGTGAACATTCTCAAAAGTATGTTTCTGCTGATTGCTAATCAGATCCTGTGATAAATGAGAATTGACAGATATATTATCCAAATAACACATTTTAACTGCATATCCTATTTTTTTTTAACCTGCCAATGTGATATATATAACCAATCTCAAATTAATGTTAAATGCAGCACCAGTGATCCTTATAAAATGCCTTACAAAAATCAAAGTAAGGAGTCTATTTAACACCACAGGATCTCTGTTTGTTTCAACTACTCAATCATTTTCAGAATTACTGTTATTACGTTTTTTATGATATATTCAGGACTAGAACCAAGAGTAATTCCTGAAATGCTCATGAGCTGTTTTTTTCCCGAAACAACTAGGTTACACACCTTGATGTCATTCCGCAGAACAAACCGGATATCTTGAAGGTTCATTGTCCGATTCTGAGGCTTTACTTGAATCCCAGTTCGCACTATGTCATAGTATGGCTGAGGAACTTGTTCACCTACGGCTAAATATCGTCCAGCTGCTATTAACTCCTTCAGTGCAAATCCATCCAGATCTTCCCAGGGAACTGCGTCTGCATGGGAAGTTCATCAATGAGAAACTTGATAGTATATGACTAAACAAGCTAATAAAGTAGGCCACTAGAAAAATGTTGCCCATAATACCACAATTTTTAACAGCTATTCAACCTGGTCAGTCAAAATGTTGAACCAAAATGACATAAAAAGAAATACCTCAACTGCTTGTTACTCTACCCTTGCTGTAAGACTCACACATAATGATCCCAGTTTTAGGATTTCACTAAAGCATAATGTCGGAGAAGTTTTTTGCCTATGTGCGAAAAGCATGTAATAGTGCAATTACAGAGTTTGGTGATGAAATGCTGTGGGGATTCCACTGGTCTCCCACTCCAACACTGGAACTCCCAGGGAAATGTTTTACAGAAATTCTGCAGGGGGAATTGTTCAGTCTAAGATAATCCTATAAAACATTTTGCAGGGAGGTGGTGGTACAAAAGTATATTACCCTCTATTTTGGGCTGCACATCAACCAGGCTGGGAGGTGGGGGGAGGGGGGAGTACCTGCGGCTGACAATGTAGAAAATGACCTGGCTGGCAGGGAGATTCCCAGCCACTGCTCAAGACTGGAAGACACACATCGGGAATTGCAGACACACACCCGTGTTCTTCCACTTTATAGCACAGTGCGTTGGAGACCAAGGTGGTGTGCCTTTGTGTGTTTTTATTTGTTATTGTCAGAATCTTTGAAATTAGCACGAATAAACAAGGAACTTGAACACCAGGAGTGAATGCAGAGTAATCTCTGACTTTAGTCATCTCCCGACTTTATAAATAAGTCCTTGTAGAATTTTGTTGCCAATATGTAATTTATATGCATATTACATAGTATTTACAGTACAGAAACAGGCCATTTAGCGCAACAGGTCCATGCCGGTGCTTATGCTCCACACGAGCCTATTCGGATATTACCTTCATCCTTCATCCTACACACTAGAACTGCGGACTATACCTGTAAACAGTTCCTGAATAAGAGTACAAAGACTGTAGATATCTGACTTGATAGTGGCAGGTTTGCCCCGAATTATCTCTGGTGCTAGCCAGTTGTAAAACTGTGGAGGGATAGGGAATCGGGAGAGATTGCTGTGCGTGCCTCCATCAATGCTGTGGAAGTATTAAAAAAAACTATAATTATATTCATGCATTTCTGAACTAAATTTATTAAAATGTTTTGAGTTTCTCTCCTGTACTATATTGATTAGGGAAACTAGAGTGTGACTGTATTTTAAAATGCAAACTTTATTCTTCATTTTAAAGTTTAATTCTCCATTTAAAATTTCTCCCTTGCCCGAGTGGCAGGGAGCTTGGAAAACAGACAGGGAGGCAGGAGAGAATGGGTGGGAGAGGGTCAATCCAGGATAAGACTGGGCAGAGGTGTCAAAGGCTACCAGGCTGTCAGGCAGCAGCAAGGTGGCCATGGGTCGAGACAACAATGAGTCAGAGAAGCGGAGAATAGGCCGGGGAGCGGCAAAAAATGAGTAGGAGGAAGTCCATGCCAGCCGAGACCAGGCATAGGAGAAGCCGAGAACAGACGGGGTGGGGTGGGGTGGGGAACCCTGTCTGTTTTTTGGTATAATTTTGATACTTTGAAGCGTGACAGTCTCACACTAGATGCCAGACTCTCAGATAGATAGATAGACAAATGGACAGACAGAAAGACTTGGTAGCACTCTCGCCTCTGAGTCAGAAGGTTGTGGGTTCAAGTCCCACTCCCAGGACTAGAGCACAAAATCCAGGCCGTCACTCCAGTGCAGTACTGAGGGAGTGCTGCGCTGTCAGAGGTGCCGTCTTTCGGACGAGACATTAAACTGAGGCCCTGTCTACTCTCTCAGGTGGATGTAAAAGATCCCATGGCACAATTCCGAAGAACAGCTAGACGGAGATGGAAGTGCAGATCCTCAAGCAGTCAACAGAGGTCTCACTGCCTGAATCACTTAAATTCGAATATTGTTTTTCAGCTGCAGTACCTCATAACACCAACAGAGGTCTCACTGTCACATCTCAATGTTATTCCTCATGCAGTACCTGATAATACCTACAGAGACTGCCCACACATTAAGTATTTTGCACTGCAGTATCATAGGAAACCAACAGAGGCTTTTAAAACTATAGCAATGTAAATTGTCGTACTGAACCAATAGAGGTCTCTGCTTCCTGGTTGTAAGGGGTACATAGTTTAAAATGACTGGAGGCTCAAGCACAAACATAAGAACATAAGAAATAGGAGCAGGAATAGGCCACTTCGCCCCTCGAGCCTTCTCCGCCATTCAATAAGATCACGGCTGATCTTCGACCTCAACTCCACTTTCCCACCTGATTTCCATATCCCTTGATTCCCCTGCAGTCCAAAAATCTATCGCTCTCTGTCTTGAATATACTCAACGACTGAGCATCCACAGCCCTCTGGGGTAGAGAATTCCAAAGATTCCCAACCCTCCGAGTGAAGAAATTCCTCCTCACCTCGGTCTTAATTGGCCGAACCCTTATCCTGAGACTGTGCCCCCTCGTTCTAGACTCTCCAGCCAGGGAACCAACCTCTCAGCATCTACCCCGTCAATCCCCCTCAGAACCTCTCTGCCTTGCCACCTCTCTCCTTGCTTTCAACAAAATCCTCAAAACATTCCTTTTCAACTGTACTTTTGGTTCCCCATCCCAGCTTCTCCATTCTCCTCCCTTTCCTCATGCTGAGTGTCCACCATATCTCTTTCCTACTTATTGCAGACCACAGGATATCAGACTTCTGTCAGAGGACCTCACGGTTTGCTGGATTAATTTTGATGGTGATTTATAGAGAAACGCACTGTCCTCCAGGTATAATAGATATTGGAAATCAGTAGATCCGTACCTTTCGACCATGTATTCAAAGTTGCTTAATTTGGCAATGCCAGGCAAAACAAGCTGCACAGCGTGAGAGGTGACAACTCGATGGATGTACCCCCGTGAGTGAAGGTAAAGGACAGCATCAGTAATCTGCAGGAGCATCTGTACAATCGTCTCCATGAGCAAGACTGGGAATTCTGAGCGCTGAAAGACGAACAGTTAAATAAAAGAAACTATAGACCAACATCAAGTATAAATTCCTTACTACCACATAGCAGACCCAGCATTAATATCCCATTCCTAATAACAACCTTCAAGGTCAAAATACAGGTCTGCTGACTGGGTTTTGAAACAAATTATTTTCTAATTTTCCGTCCTAAAAGTGCGGACTCATACAGTTCTACTGGTGTTGGCAGCATTGAGATTGAGGCTAATTGTAGCACCCCCATTGCTGTCCCAGCACAGACCGGTGATCAAATCTACAATTTTCTGGTCTGTTTTTTTTAATACAGTACTGGATGGTATGTTTAGCCATTAGTCCATCTGGGAGCCCAAAATTATTCATTCTGAATATAATTCTTCATTTTCACATGTAAGATGACTATTCATTCACGGGACTGGCACATTATACTGGAAATGCAGCAGAACAACACTTTTACTATTAACTGCTAAATATTATACCAGAATGCACCTATTTTACAGTTCTACTCCTGTGATTCATTGTGCACACTGCGGCAAATTCCTCTTTAATGGGAATGATCGAAAACAGTGCGTCCGATATTAAATATCGTGTGATGGATCCAATGACCTGTCCAGCTTCACTTCATAAGGAATTTTATACTTTATGTTTTTATATAAATTTGTAGCTTGCGTTAGGCACTGGAATGTTTAAAGTGGAAGTTATGGCTGCTGTGATTTGACATTCTACCAGCGCTGGGACCATTCTATCCTATGTGAAACACCTTAGGACATTTTATTACAATAAAGTCATTATATAACAGCGAGTTGTTGTTCAGTTTCCTCTTCTACTATACTGCCATATGAGTTTACAGTGGCTCTATGAAATTAATTTTTCAAGTAAAGTTTTGCATCATGCACTCATATTCAAAGGTTACTGAGGAGAACTAATAAGACATCATGGGCGCGAAATTCGGCTGCTTTGTGCCTGCTTTTAGCGCCGGGCGCAAATGGGTTTTCTCCCGGGCGCGGTGATATTAGCGCCCCATGCTAAATTGGGCTGGGTTTTTGCGGAGGCGCTAAGAGTTAGCACCCCGCTCCTGTAGGTACCGCCCCGCTCGGCTGTGCCGGCAATGATGACGTCATCGCTGTGCGCAGCGCCCCGTATGCAAAATTCGGCTGCGCCCCCTCACTTACCGCCTGGCGCTAACAACGACAGCATCAGCTGTCGAGCTGCAGTCGGGAGTCGGCTCCGCGCGTACTATTTAAAGGCGCCATCTTGGGGAAACTTTTTTGTCGGCCATAACTCTGCTGAGACATTGTCAGACAAGCTGCTGAACATATCTAATTCCACATCGCTGAATCGAGTAGCCCTCTCCCTCTCCCTTGCAGCAGCCATGGCACAAAGCTGTCTCAGTAGCTGAGAGATTGCACTCAAGTGCAGCAATGCTGATAATGAGCAGCTGCAGCTTGAAATTACCTCCCTTTTAAGAGCTGGAATAAGCTAGAGTCAAGGCTTGAAGGCTGATTGCTGAACGCAAGTCAGCTGAAATTGGGTAGCGCTCTGGCAATAGCGCCCCTGCAGCGCTCCACTGAGACCATTAGCGCCTCAGTTACCGCCCCGCTTCATTCCTGGGGTGAAAACGCCCAATTCTGCAACATTTTTCAATGGATTTCGCCGGACACTAACTTTTCAAAAAGTTAAAAGTTAGCACCCCAAACGGGGCGCTACCGAATTTCGCACCCCATAACTTTTATTGCTTTGGAACAGATGGTAAAAAGCTAAGTGAAGTACTCTACTAATATCTAATTTGATTCATTATTTTGTTTCTGTATTTTTCCTTCTTATAATAAACTCAATTAGAAGTTCTTAGCCTGAGCTACATGGTTTAAATTAGAATAATATTACTGTATAAAACATTATTTGTTTCAATAAGCTGTCCATTCTGCAAATAACATTAATTACTAAAAGGTCTAAGTTATATTAAGAATTCAGTTTGAAATATTAGCTTACCCTCTCATGCAATACTCCGTAAAGGGAACCAAGATTAATCCTCTCATACACTAAACGGATCTGATCCAGATCAGACAACTGGCACACAGCCATCAACAGCAGGAAGCTCGGATGCCGAAGCTGACTGCAAAGCACAACAGAATTTGGATATTGTTTGTCAAAAAAACTGTGGGGGTCATTTTAATCTAACTCGCCCGGCGGGAATGGAGCAGGTTTGGGCTGGACCGACCCGGCAAATTAGCCCCCTCCGTGTGTCTTAACACTTTTAGTCAATGAGTAACATGCAAGTAACGCTGTCGTGATCACTCAATTTATAATATATGCTCCTCTTACAATTACCCAGTAATCACTGCAGATGTTTTCTCAATAGACCTGCGAAAGTTACAGCTGATAATCCTCCTGTGTGAATATGATCAAGCATCAAAGACACTCAGTATACTAACAGTCCGTGTTCATCACTGCACTATTTTACAAGAAGTCACTCTAGTAGCAATGGATTTGCTATTGACAATATTTTCCCAATGGCTCTGATACTTTAACAGCTAGTTCACTGGGCTTGCTGCTATAATGGGCACTTGATAGTTTAATTGCTATTTTGTCAATTAAATTGAGAAATTTGTTTTTATTAATAACCAGAACTGGGTGGTACAATGAGTTAGAGCGTTGTCCGTAACCCCGGGGCCCTGCGTTTGAATCCAGACTGGGCTGATCATCAGTGTCCTTTCTCTCACCCAAATATCCCATAAGGAAAGCTGATCTGGGAGGTGGAAAATGTCACCCAAGCAGTGGAGGGGGTGCTTCTGATGTTGAGGTTAAAGCACATTGTTGGAGCAGCATTGAGGGAGCTTTACTCTCTATCTCACCATGCAATACCTGACTTGGGGGTGTTTGAGAAGTTCAACAAAAAATAAATGATTTAAAAAAAATTGTTCACACTAAACCAATCACCAAATTTTGTTTGTGTCAAACCATCTGGAAATAGATTTTCTAAGGCACATTTCACATTTACATGGGTTAAAGTAGGAGGTTGAGAGGAACAAGATACCAGGCTAAATCCTTTAAAATAAATGGGGGTTAGTGTCTCTGTTGAAACAGTGGATAGCGAAATGTCAGATGAACATGTTAGCTGTCCATCTGCTAGTATCAGCAACAGTCATTTCTAGCATGAGCTGTGCAGCTTGCTACTGCTCCAAAGAGCTGTGCCATAAAGTGGTAGGATGTGGTTTTGACCCTGTGATTACCAGATCTTGGCTATTCAGGCCGTTACAAGTGATGAGCTGAGGATGGACGCTTCTCCAGAAGGAGAGTCGCCGAGCTCACTCTCACATACCTCCTAGCAGTTGTTTCAAAAGCAACAGAGGTGGAGGACTAGGGGCAGATTCCCTGCGCACTCCAGCCTGTGTTATCCTGTACACACAGTGCACTCCCAGCTGTCTATTATACTGTAGATAACACAGAGCAGGCTGTATTATCTGTGTATTACACACCCCAAACTAAAAACGTACTGAATGTAACACACTTAGGCCACTCCCCTGACAAACCCTTCCTCTGATCAAAGAATGTTCTAATTGGTGTTTATGGAGGACAGCACAGATTAAAAAACTTAAAATGTCCAAACAACCCTTACCATTTGAACTACTCATGATATCAGAGGCAACATTCACACAGGGAAAAACTTTGGATCCTGCTCCCAGTTCCTGCTACTCCTGCGGTCTAGCACAGCTAAGTGGCATACTGTGAGACTAATTTCCCCCTTCTGTGCAGAGCCAAATCATTTAAAGTGGAGACATCTTCAGACTAACCTTCAGAAACAGCACTGAGATTTCCCCAATTTTGCTCTGATTCTCCATTTTTAAACAATGGAAAGCACTGATGAAATAAGAATATTTTATTCAACCGAAAAATGGCGAAACCAAGTTAAAAACCAGAAACGCAAAACTCGCTCCAGCCTATATGTTATCTAGTGTGCCACACATTCTGGTCTGTGTGTTATCTTGTGTGTCACACTCTCTGACTTGTGTGTGTGTGCCTCACACTCTCATAAGAAATAGGTGTAGGAGCCTGTCCGTGTGTCACACTCTCTGGTCTGTATCCTGAACACACTCTTGGCCAAGGAATGGTGCATGACGCAGGGGGACTAAAATAATATCAAAATTCCAGCCCCACTGGAGTAGTTATATACTGCAATACCATATAATATTTAGAAAGCTGTTGTCTTTATTTGCTGACCTGTTGTATTCTTGTTCTGCAATCAGCAAGTCAGCCGACAATCGTTTGCTGCAGTTCTGATGTGTGGGAAGATTCATGTGTTTCACTGTGACGCGAATTCCATTCCATGTTAAACTGAATCAGAAATAATATTAAACGCACTACAGCTAATCCAATACAAAGCTAATTTGTCATGAAGATCGTGACTTCTTTACCTTTCATGTATGGAAGTTTAAGAAATCGTGTCTCCCTGGCCACTCAGCGAGTTTATACAGTGAGTCATACATAACAGGATGGTCCCAGGTTGGTTCTCCGATCAGTGTTGAGATGACTGATCTCAGCCGGCGCCTGAGTAAGGGACTACAATTGGCATCAACATGCTTTGGTTAGGGAGGTATAAATTGGCCAGGGTCGCTGCTCTCGATTGCTATTCGATGACCCCGGATAGAAGTGCACGTGTCATGCCCATGCAGTCAAATAACCATTCTGTCTGGACTCACACAGGAAGAATCGCCACTTGTGCAAGGTACCAAAGGGCAACTAGCATAGATCATCCTGATTTACCATACAGCATGATACATACTGTACATAGATCATCCTGATTTACCATACAGCACGATACATACTGTACATATATCATCCTGATTTACCATACGGAACAATATATACTGTACATAGATCATCCTGATTTTTACAATGCACTTGATATAGAAATACAAAAGGATACTGTACCGTAAACACTTACTTAGTCATTGTCGTGTAAGGGCCATTTGCGTAGGAGAAAGTTGGTTCATCGTCTGCCTGCACCAATTGCTTCTCATTAACAATTGGGATGGAAGCAAGATAAGCCAACTGTGCCGGTCCATGCACATAGAACTGTAAAATACATAGATTGAAGATAAGGAAGCAGCATGCAGCTGGATAGTTATCTCAAGGAGAGAAAGGGAATAGAGGAAAGCTTGGTTTTGTAAAAGACTTCAGGGAAAGGGGTCTCTCCCAGTCAGAGCGGAGAAAAACATTTGATTTGATTTTCTCAAATTTATTTTATAATTTATTTGTTCACCCTTTTTTCTCACATGGTTGGTGGGAGGGAGATGGCAGTAATTGAATATTCCAGTTCTTGGCATTGGTTCTGTACACTTAACCTAAGCAAGGTTGTTTTTCCCTCAGTACAAATAAAAAGGGAAATAGCAAATTCTGGAAAAACATGGCAGTTCTATCAGTGTCTAAAAACAGAATAAATGGGTTAACTTTTCAGGTGTAGATCCTACATCAGTTCTTTTCGAACACATTTAGGATTCCACTAGAATAGCAATCAGAGAAAAACCTCCCACTATGTTGATGATGCTGCTAACACAGTGACCAGGAGAAACCTTCCCCTTATGTTTCCAATGTTACTAACACATAATGATCAGTGGAAACCTTCCTTCACAACCTCTGCAGCACTCGTCACTATTGCAGGCCCCTGTTGTGCGACCATGTGCAAGCAGAATAAATCAAATTGGTGTTTTGGGGATTACATTCCGTAATTCCGTTTTGTCTACAATTAGGGCTACTGGTTTATCGCATGGTGTTTTCGGGATCAGTATCTATGATTCTGTCCACTTAATTGTCAGTCAGTGGCTTTGGCCATACCTTGGTTTTAATTAGAACTTATTATTGAGCTTCTGATCTCAGAATGAACCTTTGGGAAAAGACACCTGGTCGATTTCACGTAGTTCCTCATCAATTGTCCAGTTTAAAAGTGAAATAAGACAGGGGCCTGGGAAAAGGTTACTTTATCTTGTGTTTGCCACAGAAGAACTTAAGGAGGTGAGAGGAAAAAAACAGCATAAAAGGGCGGTTTTGTAAAGTGGAAATTGTGATAAGGATATCATGAACATTTATATATTCCGTTTTAAACATTTCAGCACATGTATCCAGGTCTGAATCCTTACCTTCCCGAATCCAAAGCATTGAACACTTTGTGATGAAATACTTCTGGCCTTAGGGATGCTGAGAAACTCCACATCTTTGTTTCTTAAAAACAGAAAGGATCATAGTTTACCACTACACAATCAATATAAAATCATGTATTATTATGTACTCCGTTAGTTTTATAATTATAGGTCAGCTTTTTATTATTTTTACCATATGAGCAACAATAACTCAAAGAACCGTCTCTGGAAACTGCTCGACAGGTGAGGCCAAGATTAGGGTTGGTTGTGAGGAATCCACGGTCATATAGCTTCCTGGCACTCACCGTCAAGGCCACTTGACCACAGCAAAGAGTCAATGCCTTCCACAAAGGAGAGGGAAGAAAACTGTGGTAGGTAGCAATACACGTACTATCCCCACCACTTACACTGTCTGTGCTTATCCCGAGGAGCCGCCTGTATCGGGCAAATGGCGCTAACCATTTGCCATCACCACAGACGACAATTACAAAGGCACTGCTTAAACAGTAGTAAGCGCATCGGCTACTTTGTGCAGTTCAGTTCTTGCCTGATTGATGCTGCCCATATATGAATCTATCTTCACATTCGGTTTTGCTGTTGTGTTCTCGGCTTTTGTTACCGATAGGCAGCCTGCAGCCGAAAATCATACAAAACGGATCCAGAACTGCCAAGGAACTTCATTCATTTAAGTAACTGCATGAGGCCTGCAGCTGTCAATCATCATGGCGAGAACTGGCAGGGGCTTCCAGCATTTCTCTCAATATACGCAGTGCGACCAGCTTATTGAAGATACATTTTGTATATGCAGAGATAGATAGTTTGAATTGTTTATTGCACACAGGACAAAGAACAAAAAAACAGGGTTTCCGATCAAGGCCAGTTCCCATTCTGCCCTTGCAGCAGCTGCACTAAGTTTCAGGATGCCTCTCAGCATGTACTCCCAGACCTTGAAATCTGGGGATCTGAAACATGCAGCCTTGCACATGTTGTTATACTGAAAAACCAGCAGGCTGGCCAGAGGGCCTCTTTCATCATATTGATGCTTTTCCAGCAGCAATCAATCCATATCTGTGTGTGTGTGTGTTCCTGCAAACAGACCACACAACACAGACTCATGTATAATGGAGCTACAGGGAACAAAGCTTGCAAAAGAATACCTCTTATCTCCAGACTTTCTTTGCAAATAAACATTCCATGAGATGAGAAATCTTCACCATAACAGCAATCTTCTGGAGTGCTCTAAAGACTGGTATACACCTGAAATGTTAACCAGTATTTTAATCACGTCATGGGTGAAGTCACATTCCAGGACTTGAGTACATAATCTAGACTGACACTTTAGTCCATACTGAGGGAGTGCTGCACTGTCAGAGGTGACAGCCTTCCACTTTCAGAGGCCGTTCAGTGCGGACCACTGCCTGCTGGACTTGCCTATTTTATTGTTACTGGAAATGGTATAAAGCTCTCACCCATAAGTGATTTTGTTGAGTATGGATGGGTTCCGTATCAGGGCTTGTGACGAACTGCCAACTCGATGTGAGTTACTGCAGACAATCTGTTGCGTGATTCCCTGCATGTGTGAAGCGCACCTCTGCATGAACTCCAGGATCTGGAACACAGAATTATTTGGGAAAATTACAAGCAAAACGTTTTTCCACAAGAAAGTATAATATCTCACATGGAATACTGTGTAACTGCAAAAACTTTCTCAAACAATAGCGTTTATATAATCATCAAATATACAATATCATTGCTGTGATCTTCACTGAGGACAGTGAACAGTGTAGAGGGAGTTTACCCAGACTGTGCTAGCAAATTGCCTAGGGACCAGTTAAGCGCATCCTTGGTGGGAGCAAATTGTTCGGCTGCCCTCTCAATCCCAGTTGAGGTGACAAAAATCATCTTTTCCACAAACTTAAAAATATATACTTGCGGCAATTTATTTTTATTCTTCTTCTCATAATTATATCCCTACTTTCAGTTTTTACTACTTCAAATTGAATCTTGTGTGCAATCAGACTGTACAAATAAAACTCAAATTTTACAATGCCGTTTGATAAGATTTTAGAATGCAGAAATGTAGCAAATCTAAACATGCCACCTAATTTAACACGGGCTCATAGGCATCTGACAATTCCATCCTTTAGCAGGCTACCGAGTGACCAGAGAGTGACTCATCTGACAACTGTCCCTTCCTCGTTATGGAGAAACTCCCCCAAGGGCCTGGCGTTTTATTAACAAGACTCATGATGCAGTACACTGAGAGACCAATGCGCTGCAGCATTGCGTCTCGAAAAGAAATAAGTTTTACTTTGATTCCTAACTACCTGCAGCAGGGAAGCAGAAACTGGCCCCTCCTAACTTCAAAATGGCCTTTTTTGCTTCATTTTAATTTGCTTAGATTATTATTCCCTATTTATTAAGTGGCTGAGCCATAACAACCCGGAAGGTTGTAGGTTGTGCTTAGTGTGTGCTGAGTTAGCTGATCTAGGCATGGTGGCGCGCCAATAGACCTCAAAGACCAAGATTAAAGAGGAGAACATCCAGCAAGGCTCCGGCTCCTGATCGCTATGCAGCTACCCCTGTTGGAAATGTGCAGGCGTAGGCATCAGATGAGGACAGATTAGGGTTTAGCTGTGTAATCGAATGAAGAAATAATAAACTAGCAGTTATAGAGTGCCTTTCATGACTGTGGGACGTCCCAAAGCGCTTTACAGCCAATGAAATACATTTTTTGAAGTGTAGTCACTGTTGTAATGTAGGAAACGCGGCAGCCAATTTGCGCACAGCAAGCTCCCACAAACAGCAATGTGATAATGACCAGATCATCTGTTTTAGTGATGTTGATTGAGGCATAAATATTGGCCAGGACACCGGGGATAACTTCCCTGCTCATCTTCGAAATAGTGCCATGGGATCTTTTACGTCCACCTGAGAGAACAGACGGGGCTTCGGTTTAATGTCTCATCCGAAAGATGGCACCTCCAACAGTGCAGCACTGCCTCAGTACTGCACTGCAGTTTCAGCCTAGATTTTTTTTTGTGCTTAGGTCTCTGGAGTGGGACTTGAACCCACAACCTTCTCACCCTGGTCAGGCAGGTAGGAAACCTTTGGCTTTGCTAACGTCACTATGTAGCCAGCTGTTAGGAGATACACAACAGGTAATTCACTCCCTAATTCACCCCCTTTCTCTGGGAAAATGCCCCTGCACCTCCAGCAATCCACCCATGAATGGGGGGGACTCACTGCGTGGGAACTGGTTGCAAGAGTGACTTCTAAACTACTAATACCAACAAACCAGTAAAGTCAACTCCATCGCTTCGTACCCGGGTACTGCGTTCCTTCCCAGCTGACTTGGCCCAGGTACGGGGTATTCTTCCATCTTTATCATTCAGACGCAGATCACCTCCAACATCCAGTAACTTACTGAGAATCCACTGATTGCATGAAAAAGCTGCTGCATGCACTGGAGTACTTCGATCGTCACACCGACTAGATAGAATGAATTGTTTAAAAAAAAACAGATCAGTCCACAAGTGTTCTTCTACCAAACCAAATGTCGAGTGATTACTTTTCCCTTTATTTAGGATTTTGAACTTTCCAAAAAAGCTCGCTAAACAGCTTTGCTAAACTGGTTTGCTCAAATATCTGCTTAAATATTTGACTTCTAAGCTAAACAGCATTTTTTTTGGGAAAGCATTAATAGGGCAATGCAGCAATTTTTGAGCATTGAATCTGGATGGGCAACTTTGGATTGACCACTCAAAGCAATGAATTCCTTCTGCAACTTTCAAAGTGCTCTACGTGTGGCCCTACCAGGCAGCCTCGCAAAAAATTATGTCCTACAAATTTCCAGCAATAAATATTAAAATTCATAATAACGAAACTATGTAAAACCATACAAGGTATCTTTATTCCTAGCATTCAGCAGTAAAGGGAAAGAATTGATGGTGTCATCTACAAAGTGCTAACTTAATCTGTTTTTCCATTATCACGTTGTTCACTTTACATAGAATATACAGCGGAGAAACAGGTCAGCGTTTATGCTCCACTCAAGCCTCTTCCCATCCTTCCTCATCTAACTCTATCAGCATAACCCTCTATTCTCTTCTCCATCAGACGCTTATCTAGCTTCCCCTTAAATGCATCTATACTATTTGTATATGCATCTGTATTTTGTCCAAAACTGAGCCACTTGCTCCTTGTCCCGCACTAAGTCTCACTTGCCCATCACCCCCATCCTCGCTGACCTACACAGGCTCCCTGTCCTGCAGTGCGTTCAATTTAGAATCTTCATCCTCATCTTCAAAATCCCTCCATGGCCTCACCCTACCCTCTTTCTGCAACCTCTTCCAGCCTTCCACACCCTTCAGTCCTCCGAATATGGCCTTTTGTGCAATCACTCCTCCCTTCACCCTACCTTTGATGGCAGAGTCTTCAGCTGCCTTGGCCCTACTCTCTGGAATTCCTTCCCTAGCCTCCTCTACCTCTCCATTTCTCTCTCTCCACCTTTAAAACCCTTCTCAAAAGCCATCTTTCCCACCATGCTTTCGGTCACCTCTCCTAACACTCCCATCATTGTTCGGCATCTTTTCCTTCATCCCTTATAGCTATTTTATTTTAGCTTCTTGCTCTTCAAAGTGCAACACTTTCTATGTTAAAGGGGCTATATAAATGAAAACTGTTTTTTTTCAAGCTTGTAGTATTCAGCAAGGTACTTACTGGTTAGGGTTTGCTCCAAACTCCAATAATACATCGACAACTTTGACAAGGTCCAGCAATGCAGCTATAAACAGTGGAGTCTGTCCCAAACTATTTCTAGTGTCCACAGCAGCACCTGAGAAAAAGAAACTGAAATTAGGCCATGCAAAACTAAAGCTGTGATATGCAATTTTAGTTATTATCTTTGTCAGTTTCAGATCAATATCACGTACTACATTATGTCCAAATGTGCTAGTTACATAATGTAATTTGCAACCTTTGATATCAAATGTTCATTGTGCAGCTGCACTCACAGGTCCCAATGTTCATTACCAACAGCCTCCTCGTCCAGTCTACTCACCCGATGCTCAATACACAAAACGATGCTGCCCATTTTCTGGAGAAAAAAGAAATACTTGAATTTTATATAGCGCCTTTCACGACCTCAGGACATCCCAAAGTGCTGGAATGGGACTCGAACCCCAATCCATTCAAATCCATCCTATCCAAAGCCTAAACACTGCATTTTGCTGTTCTGGCATTTATGCTAAATATGTATCTTGTGCGGACTGGATAAAACAGCTTCACACTCAGGAACTGGCCTATACTGAACCATCTAGGAACCAATGCTGTTACCAGCAGTCTGAGAACCAGGACAAGTGAAATACCAAGGCATACAAAGTTGCAAAGGTTAGTGGTTGGCCAGAAGATTGGGAACATTTTAGAAACCAGCAAAGGATGACTAAAAAAATATTAAAGAGGGAGAAAATAGCTTATGAGAGTAAACTAGCAAAAAATATAAAAACTGACAGTAAGAGCTTCTACAAGTATTATAAAAGGAAGAGAGTAGCTAAAATAAACGTTGGTCCCTTAGAGGACAAGATTGGGTAAATAATAATGGGAAACAAGGAAATGGCTGAGGCATTGAACAAATATTTTGTATCTGTCTTCACAGTAGAGGACACTAAAAACATCCTACTAATAGTAGAAAATCAAGGGGCAAAAGGGAGGGAGGAACTTAAAACAATCACTATCACTAGAGAAAAAGTGCTAGGCAAACTTATGGGTCTAAAGGTTGACAAGTCCCCTGGACCTGATGGCCTGCATCCTAGGGTCTTAAAAGAAGTGGCTGCAGAGATAGTGGATGCATTGGTTGTAATCTTCCAAAATTCCCGTGACTCTGGAAAAGTCCCAGCGGATTGGAAAACCGCATATGTAACGCCCTTATTCAAAAAAGGAGACAGAAAGCAGGAAACTATAGGCCAGTTAGCCTAACATCTGTCATTGGCAAAATGCTCGAATCCATTATTAAGGAAGTAGTAGCAGGGCATTTAGAAAATCATAATACAATCAAACAGAGTCAACATGGTTTTATGAAAGGGAAATCGTGTTTGACAAATTTACTCGAGTTCTTTGAGGAGGTAACGAGCAGGGTGGATAAAGGGGAACCAGTAGATGTAGTGTATTTGGATTTCAAAAGGCATTCGACAAGGTGCCACATAAAAGGTTGCTGCATAAGATATGGTGTTGGGGGTAATATATTAGATTAGATAGAGGATTGGCTAACTAACAGAAAACAGAGAGTCGGGATAAATGGGTCATTTTCAGGATGGCAATCTGTAACTAGTGGGGTGCCACAGGGATCAGTGCTGGGGCCTCAACTATTTACAATCTATATTAATGACTTGGATGAAGGGACCGAGTGTATTGTAGCCAAATTTGTAGACAATACAAAGATAGGTGGGAAAGCAAGTTGTGAGGAGGACATAAAGAGTCTGCAAAAGGATATAGATAGGTTAAGTGAATGGGCAAGAATTTGGCAGATGGAGTATAATGTGGGAAAATGTGAAGTTATCCCCTTTGGTAGGAAGAATAGAAAAGAAAAATATTATTTAAATGGAGAAAGACTACAGAATGTGGCAGTACAGAGGGATTTGGGTGTCCTCATACATGAAACACAAGAAGTTAACATGCAGGCGCAGCAAGTAATTAGGAAGGCAAATGGAATGTTGGCCTTTATTTCAAGGGGGATAGAGTATAAAAGTAGGGAAGTCTTGCTACAACTGTACAGGGCGCTGGTGAGACCACACCTGGAGTACTGTGTACAGTTTTGGTCCCCTTATTTAAGGAGGGATATACTTGCATTGGAGGCAGTTCAGAGAAGGTTCACTAGGTTGATTCCTGGGATGGAAGGCTTGTCTTATGAGGAAAGGTTGAGCAGGTTGGGCCTATACACATTGGAGTTTAGAAGAATGAGAGGTGATCTTATTGAAACATATAAGATTCTGAGGGGGTTGGACAGGGTAGATGCTGAGAGGCCCTTCGTCAGAACTGGAAAAAGTTGGAGATGTAACAGGTTTTTAAGCAAGTGTAGGGGTAGGGAGAGGGGGGAGGGGAGGAAAGAACAAAAGGGAAGGCAGGAGAGACAAAAGGGATGATGGTGAAAGGCAAAAGGAGATGGTAATGGGACAAGTTAAGAAACAAATGATGACTCTAGATGAAGTGTAAATGGCAATGGCAGGATGATCAACAGCTGCCATGTGAGAGAGAGAAAAAAAAATGATAGAGGCAGAGGTTATGGTCTGAAATTGTTGAACTCGATGTTGAGTCCAGAAGGCTGTAAAGTGCCTAATCGAAAGATGAGGTGCTGTTCCTCGAGCTTACGTTGAGCTTCATTGGAACAGTGTAAGAGGCCGAGGACGGAGAGGTCAGAGTGGGAGTGGAGCGGAGAATTAAAGTGACAGGCGACCGGAAGCTCAGGGTCACCCTTACGGACTGAACGGAGGTGTTCCGCAAAGCGGTCACCCAATCTGCGTTTGGTCTCCCCAATGTAGAGGAGACTGCATCGTGAGCAGCGAATACAGTATACTAAATTGCAAGCAGTACAAGTAAATCGCTGTTTCACCTGGAAGGAGTGTTTGGGACCCTGGACAGTGGGAAGGGAGGAGGAGGTAAAAGGGCACGTGTTGCATCTCCTGCGCTTGCACGGGAAGGTGCCAGGCGAAGGGGAAGGGGTGTTGGGGGTGGTAGAGGAGAGGACCAGGGTGTCGCGGAGGGATGCTGAAAGAGGAGGTGAGGGGAAGATGTGTTTGGTGGTGGGACCACGCTGGAGGTGGCGGAAATGGCAGAGGATGATCCATTAAATGTGGAGGCTGGTGGGGTGAAAGGTGACGACAAGGGGAACCCTATCGTGGTTCCGGGAGGGAGGGGAAGGGGTGAGAGCAGAAGTGCGGGAAATAGAACGGACACGGTCAAGGGCCGTTTCAACCACAGTAGAGGGGAATCCTCGGTTGGGGAAAAAGGAAGACATGTCGGAAGCACTAGTATGGAAGGTGGCATCGTCAGAGCAGATGCGGCGGAGATGGAGAAACTGGGAGAATGGAATAGAGTCCTTACAGGAAGCGGGGTGGGAGGAAGTGTAGTCCAGGTAGCTGTGGGAGTCAGTGGGCTTATAGTGAATGTTTGTCAATAGCCTATCCCCAGAGATGGAGACAGAGAAGTCGAGGAAGGGAAGGGAAGAGTCGGAGATGGACCATGTGAAGGTGAGGGAAGGGTGGAAATTGGAAGCAAAGTGAATGAAATTTTCTAGTTCAGGGCGAAAGAAGGAAACGGCACCGCTACAGTCATCAATGTACCGGAAAAAGAGGTGAGGGAGAGGACCTGAGTAGAGTCCTGCATCCTCCATCAGAATGGCCTGAGGGCACTCCGCTTCTTCCTTGAACAGAGGCCCAACCAGTCCCCTTCCACCACCACCCTCCTTCGCCTGGCTGAACTTGTTCTCACATTGAACAACTTCTCCTTTGACTCCACTCACTTCACTCCACCCACTGTCCAGGACCCCAAACACTCCTTCCAGGTGAAACAGCGATTTACTTGTACTTCTTGCAAATTAGTATATTGTAGTCACTGCTCACGATGCGGTCTCCTCTACACTGGGGAGACCAAACGCAGATTGGGTGACCGCTTTGCGGAACACCTCCGTTCAGTCCGTAAGGGTGACCCCGAGCTTCCGGTCGCCTGTCACTTTAATTCTCCGCTCCACTCCCACTCTGATCTCTCCGTCCTCAACCTCTTACACTGTTCCAATGAAGCTCAACGTAAGCTCGATGAACAGCACCTCATCTTTCGATTCAGCACTTTACAGCCTTCTGGACTCAACATCGAGTTCAACAATTTCAGACCATAACCTCTGCCTCTATCATTTTTTCTCTCTCTCTCTCACATGGCAGCTGTTGATCATCCTGCCATTGCCATTTACACTTCATCTAAGTCATCTTTTGTTTCTTAACTTGTCCCATTACCATCTCCTTTTGCCTTTCACCATCATCCCTTTTGTCTCTTAATCTCTCCTGCCTTCCCTTTTGTTCTTTCCTCCCCTCCCCCCTGTCCCTACACTTGCTTAAAAACCTGTTACATCTCAAACTTTTTCCAGTTCTGATGAAGGGTCATCGACCTGAAATGTTAACTCTGTTTCTCTCTCTACAGATGCTGCCTGACCTGCTGAGTATTTCCAGCATTTTCTGTTTTAATTTCACCTTTCCAGTATCCGCAGTATTTTGCTTTTGTAGATGCTGAGAGGATGTTTCCCCTCGTGGGGGAATCTAGAACGAGGGGGCATAATCTCAGAATAAGTGGTCGCCCATTTAAGACGGAGATGAGGAGGGATTTCTTCTCTCAGAGGGTCGTGAATCTTTGAAATTCTTTACCCCAGAGAGCTGTGAAAGCTGAGTCATTGAATATATTCAAGGCTGGGATAGACAGATTTTTGAGCAACAGGGTTATGGGGAGTGGCCAAAATCAGATCAGCCATGATCTTAATGAACAGCAGAGCAAGCTCAAGGGGTCTAATGGCCTGCTCCTTATGTTCTTACCAACAGCTTCTCACTACTTTAAAATACTAAAATGAGAAGTCGCACAACACCAGGTTATAGTCCAACAGATTTATTTAATTTTACAAGCTTTCGGAGCTATCGCTCCTTCGTCAGGTAAGTTAGCAATGAGAGAATCTCCCAGAATTCACAATTTAAACCCAGACAAAATCTATTCACATTATTCGCTACAACAAAGAGCACAGCCAAGACAATGAGATGTGTCCCAGGGGGTCCAGCGTGTCAAACCACCTGCTGGCTGCATATCCTGTCAATTTGTGTTCTTGTGTTTTTAAAAAAAAAACAAAAAAACAAAAACAAAAAAAAAAAACACCTGGGAAGACCGGCCATGATGTCAAGTCACGTTCTGTATCGTGACATGAACCCGATATCGCGATTGAGGCCATCCTCATGAGTGCGGGGTTGCCTCTCCAGTACTTCCCCGGAGCGGAAAAACTACGCCATGTTCTTCGCAGCCTTCAACATGTCATCGATGACGACGAACACCTTGCTAAGGCCATCCCCACGCCTCCACTACTCGCCTTCAAGCAGCCGCCTAACCTCAAAAGTACCATCGTTCGCAGCAGATTACCCATCTTTCAGGAGAACAGCAACCAAGACACCACACAACCCTGCCACGGCAACCTCTGCAAGACATGCCAAATCATGGACACAGATACCATCATTACACGTGAGGACACTACCCACCAGGTACACGGTACATACTCATGTGACTCGGCCAACGTTGTCTACCTGATACGTTGCAGTAAAGGATGCTCCAGAGCATGGTACATCGGCGAGACCATGCAGACACTGAGACAACGTATGAACGGACACCGCGCAACAATCGCCAGGCAGGAGGGTTGCCTCCCAGTCGGGGAACACTTCAGCAGCCAGGGGCATTCAGCCTCGGATCTGCGGGTAAGCGTTCTCCAAGGCGGCCTTCGAGATACACGACAGCGCAAAATCATAGAGCAGAAACTGATAGCCAAGTTCCGCACTCATGAGGATGGCCTCAATCGCGATATCGGGTTCATGTCACGATACAGAACGTGACTTGACATCATGGCCGGTCTTCCCAGGTGTTTTTTTTTTTTTGTTTTTGTTTTTTTGTTTTTTTTTAAAAACACAAGAACACAAATTGACAGGATATGCAGCCAGCAGGTGGTTTGACACGCTGGACCCCCTGGGACACATCTCATTGTCTTGGCTGTGCTCTTTGTTGTAGCGAATAATGTGAATAGATTTTGTCTGGGTTTAAATTGTGAATTCTGGGAGATTCTCTCATTGCTAACTTACCTGACGAAGGAGCGATAGCTCCGAAAGCTTGTAAAATTAAATAAATCTGTTGGACTATAACCTGGTGTTGTGCGACTTCTCATTTTTGTCCACCCCAGTCCAACACCGGCATCTCCACATCATTAAAATACTAAAGCAGTTAAAGTGCACAAGGAAACTATTCTTTGTTGATTTAAAGACTAGCCACTCAGACTGTGTCCTCTTCCTCCAGCTCCCTATGAGAGAGAAGGAACACTCATCAATGACAGAGAGCAGCTGCCAAAAGCAGCACTCACTGCCTGCTTCCTGCTCAGAAGAGAACACTTTAAATCCTCCTCGTGGTTAGTGAGACCAAACACGCTAGAAACACATTTCTCTAGAAAACAACTATAGAAATGATCCCTAAAAGTATAGTCTTAGTGAGAAAGCTGCACAAACACAGGTGGCAATACCAGGCATACACATCACAGTCAGGGGCACGTCTCTAATTTTAGACTTCTTTATTTATATTTTTGCCAATTATTCAATCTACAATTGTATCCCAAAATAAAGATACAAAAAATGGATTATTTTTTCCAAACATAACATTGAAACCATCAGATCGGCAAACTTTAATCTGCATAATAGTCAATTCACCAATCAAAAGCTAATATATGTCACTGACAACCCAGCGGGCAGTATCACATGACATATTCCTTTCATATTCACCCTCAGTGTGATATTGTGCATCTCCTAAATAAGTCGGTCAAATAATAACCGGAAAGTGTTACTGTCGAGACCCCAAGGGTTAGGTGGGTAAAAATAAACTGGTCCCCAAGTGTCACTACGTGCTGAGGTTCTACCTGTCCCCGGTGTTGCGAAGGATGGGCCTGGCCACGCTGCCGCGGAACGTTCCATCCAGTTGGACCGTGCCGGACCACCTGTCCTTCGTGGAAAAGTTTGTACAGAAAAACACCTTCGACCACAAGGCCGTTAAACAGTGGTCGGCACGTAACGTCCTCGAGACCCTACGGGAAAAGGAGATGGTGGATCCTGTCGGATGGTTCCCCAAGCAGACTGTCGAAGTCATTTGGCAGAATGCCTCATCACCAGAGCTCACAAACAAGCACCAAGACGTAGCTTGGCTGGTGGTGAGAAGGGCCCTCCCCGTCAGATCCTTCATGCACTCCCGACGTCTCTGTTCCACCGCACGCTGTCCCCGAGGAGGCTGCGCCTGGGACGAGACCGTCATCCATCTCCTTCTGGAATGTGCCTTTGCAAAGAAGGTCTGGAGAGAGATGCGGTGGGCCTTGTCAAGGTTCATCCCGAGCAGCTCCGTAACACAGGACTCTGTGCTCTACGGACTGTTCCCAGGGACGCACACCGAGACAGACATCAACTGCTGCTGGAAGATCATCAACTCGGTGAAAGACGCCCTTTGGTCTGCCCGAAACTTGCTGGTCTTCCAGAGCAAGGAGTTGTCCACGACCGAGTGTTGCAGACTGGCACATTCCAAGGTCCAGGACTACGTGCTGAGGGACGCACTAAAGGTTGGTGCCGCCGCCGCCAAGGCACGATGGGGAAGGGCCACAGTTTAAGGCCCTCCCGCCAGTGTACACCGAGGGGCTGAAATCCGAATAAAAACCCCCTCGGGCCTATGAAGTACAAGTGTTTTAATTGTAAATACACTTGTAATCTGTTGATGTGAATGGAGTACCATGTATCGCATTGATTTGTATTATGCCACATGTAACATGATTGGTGGATTGTAGTGAAATGTATTTTCACAAGTATTGAAATGTATCTTGATCCCTCAGGCTGTATGACTTTGAAAATGTATTATGAAAATGTATAGTAACGTGTCTCTGTAAATTGAGTGCCATGTACCGCAGTTAATTTGTATTGTACCAGATGTGGACTGTATTGTCATGTATGTGAACAAAAATTTTTATGAATAAAGTATATTTTGAAATAAATAAATAAATAAATAAATAAACTGGTCCCCATTTTGGGAGTCACATCTCGAGAACTAAGAGAACTTTTCCTCTACACCAGCCAATCTTCACAAACGCAGCAATCAACTTCCTGCTGGGCTGGCACAAATTGCTCCTGAATGTGCAGGGTTTCTGACCTGCCCTTATAAGGCCCCGGCTCCTGTAAGCAGCTGACCCAAATCCACCCTGTCCTTTTATTTCTCCAGATCCATCCTATCCAAAGCTGTTCTATTGTATCACTGTGCAGTAGTTTCTCACTTCTGTACACATACTGCAAGACACAAAGCTCACTAAAAAACAGAAGCAAAATATTTTTAGCAAATTCAGGACTAACCACTCAGACTGTGTCCTCTTCCTCCAGCTCCCTATGAGAGAGAAGGAACACTCATCAATGACAGAGAGCAGCTGCCAAAAGCAGCACTCATTGCCCGCTTCCTGCTCAGAAGAGAACACTGTAAATCCTCCTCGTGGTTAGTGAGACCAAACACTCTAGAAACACGTTTCTCTAGAAACAACTATAGAAATGATCCCTAAAAGTATAGTCTTAGTGAGAAACTTGCACAAGCTCAGGTGGCAATACCAGGCATACACATCACAGTCAGGGGCATGTCTCTAATTTATAGCCTTCTTTACTTATATTATTTCTATTATTCAATCTACAATTGTATCCCAAAATAAAGATACAAAAAAAATTATTTTATCTAAGTGTAACATTGGAACCATCAGATCAGCAAACTCTAATTTTCATAATATAGTCAATTCACCAATCCAAAGCTAATATATGTGTCACTGACAACACAGCAGGAAGTGTCACGTGACATATTCCTTTCATGTTCACCCCTCAGTGTGATATTGTACATCTCCTAAATAAGTCGGTCAAATAATAACCAGGACAAAAGCAAAATACTGCGGCTGCTGGAAATCTGAGATAAAAACAAAATGCTGGAAATACTCAGCAGGCCAGGCAACATCTGTGGAGCGAGAAAAGTTAACTCTGTTTTTCTCTCCACAGATGCTGCCTGACCTGCGGAGTGTTTCCTGCATTTTCAGTTTTCACATTACATAAGAATCAGGGACTGTTACTGTGGAGACCATAAAGGTTAGAGGGGTAAAAATAAACGAAAGTCTACATTTTAGGAATCACATCTCTGGAACCAAGCTAACTTTTACTCTGCACTGCCAATCTTCACAAATGCAACAACCAACTTCCAGCTGGGCTGGCAGAAGTTCTCTTGAATGTACATGATTTTTGACCTGCCCTTATAATCCCAGCCCGAGCCCCTGATCATGGCTGGGTCCCGGCTCCTGTAAGCAGAAGAAGCAAATTCACCCTGTCCTTTTATTTCTCTGAAGCCAGACGCTAAATTGCATTATTCTGGCATTAGGCTAAATGTCTTGTGTGGTCTGGAAAAATAGCTTCACACTCTGGAACTGGCCTGTAGCAATTTGACACTCCTATAAACATACTGCAAGACACTCAGCTCATCTAAAAACATATGCAATCTATTTTTGTGAATTAAAGACTAGCCACTCAGACAGTGTCCGCTCCCTCCAGCTCCCTATGAGAGAGAGAAGGAACACACATCAATGACAGAGAGCAAGAAGGAACACTTATCAATAACAGAGAGCAGCTGCCAAAAGCAGCACTCACTGCCTGCTTCCTGCTCAGAAGAGAACACTGTAAATCCTCCTCATGGTTGGTGAGACCAAACACGCTGGAAACACACTTCTCTAGAAAACAACTACTGAAATAATCCCTAAAAGTATAGTCTTAGCAATGCAATTGGTAACTCAGAGGCCTTCTTGCGAGCATCACACATCAGGGTTGCTAATTGCTAGAGGTGATCTTTTGTTTTTTTTTAAATATATATTTCTTTGGTAAAACTGAAAAATCAGTTCAAAACAGTTGAAAAAAGGAACAGTAACAGTCTGAGGCAACAAGTGCTGTTCTGTCTAACAATGAATTCCCCAAATCAAAACTTGACGCATGATCTCACTGACAAACCCATGTGGCAGCCCTGAAAGTCAGTTTTCATATTTCTATCATCAGTGGAAAAACTCCTTTTCACTTAACAACAATGTGATTTTATACAGCACTGGCATGGGCTCGACGGGCCGAATGGCCTTCTGCCGTGCTGTAACCATTCTATGATTCTTTAACGCAGTGAAACAGTCTAAGGTGCTTCATATAAGAGGGAACAAATGCTGTGTGGCAGTAGGATAGTTAGGAGAGATGGTACAGTCCAAAACATAGGTTTTGGGGGTGTTTTCAAAAGCAGGAAGAGAATTTGTAACACTTTAGAGGACAACTTCCAGACATTGGGCCAAGATAACTGAATGCTCTTAAAGTTAAACACTGTATAATAATGTACAAATTCACAAATAAGCCCCTGTGTACACATAGTCCAATTACACACAGGCCTTATTTGTAAATTTAATCTCAAGTAAAAATATGCTCAAAATCCAATTTTGAGAGTCAATCATTTTGAGTATTCTCAAAAACAGAGGAGACTGATTGAGATCACTGACAATTTTCCCCTCCATCTTTGTTCCTTACTGTTGGACATCCTGGAGAGTTGTATGTTGGACATCTTAGGGAGTTACGGGTTAATAGTCAAACTTCTTTGTATCTTGGAGAAACTGACTTTCCAGTATGAACAGGATGGCTTTGAAGTGTCGTGAGGTGAAAGCATGGCTTATCTTCTGCTTTTAGTGTCTTGAGTGTTATATACAAGAAATGCTTGTGCAAAGAAATAAGTGACAGTAATGACGTCAAGCCATGAGTGATTAAAATGTAACTTTAGTGGCTAGGGTAATAAACATAGGTAGAGGGTTCCATTAACTATAGTATAGAAAGATAACGGTTAATAAAGCCTATTCTTCAAAGGGTTTGAGAACAGTTAAGTCAGGAAGTATTGTTTGAGGGAAGTAGCTTTGGAGTAAACAACTACGACCGGTTACGTGAATAGACTGTTTGCAAAGGATTCAAGGACAGATACATCATGAGGTCATATCTGTGACATGTACCTTTGAAGTAGGCAAAATATGGTGTATAAACGAATATGGTTTTCAATAGTTCTTCAGAGGACTCGAAAGATAGAACTAGAAACCGAAAGCCACTCTCTGGCCGCGAATTTAATTGAGGAGGCAGGACGGGGGCGGAACAGCTGGTTTCCGGGTTCCGGTCCTGCCCCCAGCTACAGACGTGATTTTACCTTGATTGGCCTTGTTGTGCCCGCCCTGCGGGCTTACTGGCCAATTAACAGGAAGCGGGTCTGTTGACGTCATTTGATGACGCATCATCAGCCGGTTTCCTTAAAGGGACCACATCCACATGGAGTTTAACAGTTGTTCTGTCAGTGTTTGACAGCATTGAGGTGCTGCAAATACTGACAATCACTGCCCAAAGGTGAAAGCTTACACCCAGGCTCTCCAATGACTCCGTCCATATGCTTATGGAGGGAGTCACAGCACGCAGGGAGGTTCTCTTCCCTTCCAAGGGCGGAAGAGACCTCCCCAGGACACCTTGCACCTCCACCCAACCCTCTCTATCTACTTTATCACTTCCCCATCTCACTAGCCACCCCTCACACTCACCCTCGTCCTATTGCAAGCATACAAACTAACAACACACAAGGGTAGGCATTTGAGAGGTTTAGCCAATGTCCATGTGAAGTTTCTGGTAATGTGTTGTCACACAGTGAAATCTCTTTATCAAAAAGTGCCCCTTATTGGACAGATCTGAGCGCACCTTGAGAAGTGTCTTACTGAGTTCCAGTGATTGTTCAGTCATAACTCCCCCCCCCCCCCCCCCCCCCCCCGCTATAGTGATGAGTGTGCATGGAATGGCTTGGACATTAAAGGGATGCTTCACGGTGCTGGTGTGGGATGGTGTCAACCTGGTGCATCATGTGGTAGCCAGGGTTTACAGCGTCAAGTGAAGAAAATCTGGCCATGGTGATGCCATCGCTGGCCTCCTGGCCAGCAATTTTGTCAGGTGCTGATGCCCTGTGTCCAGTGCAGCATCAGGTGATGGCAGAGAAGGTTGGTGATGAGGTTGGTGATGTTGGTGTTGGGGCTGATCGTGGAAGGATTCGGAGTACCACGGTCTGATTGTTTCATTGGCTCCGATGTTGCTGGAATAGATGGCAGCTGCAGGTGAGTTGACAGAAGCGATCTGTCACTGGTGAGAGAGGATCTCCCAATGAGGTGGCACTGGACATACAGTTGGATCTGAAAACTTGTAAGCTAAAGAAATCTCTGTATGTATTAAAAATGCAGTCATCAACATTTTCTGTGCTCTGAAACTCACCATCTGCAACATGGCATCCTTGACACCACTTCTGCAGCTGTCAGCTTTTCACAAACATCACAGCAGACTCAAAACACGCCAGGTTGAGCTGGCGTGTTCCCCAAACAGCAGGTAACCAGTGGGGGAGAAGGTAAAATTATAAGTAAGCCTCTTAAATTAGCTCTTAACAAGCTATTTAATTAGGTGAATTCTCTCCTCCGCCGCTTGGTGTCAGGTCAGTTCTGCGCTGACAGACCCGCCTCCAAACCTGCCCCCTCAGCGCGATTAAATTCGCAGCCTCTGTGTCTAGTTGGGCCGATCACCTAAACCAGATATCAACAATGTCTGTTCCATATAGTCCACCATCAAGAGTCTTGTGTGTACTCGGAGCGTGTCATTCTGAACCAGAGGAGCGAGGTTGATGATGGTTGACTGTAACACTTACTCCCCATCTTTATTTCTGAAGAGGCAAGAAAAACATTTCCCAACTGAAAGGACTGGCAGGTAGACTAACGCAAAGCTTCTGCCAGCATTAATCTTTAAATTATGGGAACGGTAGCATAGTGGTTATGTTACTGGCCTAGTAATCCTAGAAGGCCTGGACTAATGATCGTGGAGACATGAGTTCAAATCCCACCACAGGCAGTTGGGGAATGTTAAATTCAGTTAATTAGAATAAATCTGGAATAAAAAGCTAGTATCAGTAATGGTGACCATGAAACTATTGGATTGTCATAAAAACCCATCTGGTTCACTAATGTCCTTTAGGGAAGGAAATCTGCCGTCCTTACCTGGTCTGGCCTATATGTGACTCCAGACCCACAGCAATGTGGTTGACTTTTAACTGCCCTCTGAAATGGCCTAGCAAGCCATTCAGTTGTAACAAACCGCTACGAAAAAGAATAAAACTAGACGGACCACCCGGCATTGACCTCGGCTACGGACACGACAACGACAACCCTGCAAAGCCCTCCTCACCAACATCTGGGGACTTGTGCCAAAATTGGGAGAGCTGTCCCACAGACTAGTCAAGCAACAGCCTGACATAGTCATACTCACAGAATCACACCTTTCAGCCAATGTCCCAAACTCCTCCATCACCATCCCTGGGTAGGTCCTGTCCCACCGGCAGGACAGACCCACCAGGGGTGGCGGCACAGTGGTGTACAGTCAGGAAGGAGTGATCCTGGGAGTCCTCAACATTGACTCCGGATTCCATGAAGTCTCATGGCTTCAGGTCAAGCATGGGCAAGGAAACATCCTGCTGATTACCACCATCCCTCAACTGATGAATCTGTACTCCTCCATGTTGAACACCTCTTGGAAGAAGCACTGAGAGTAGCAAGGTCACAGAATGTACTCTGGATGTGGGACTTCAATGTCCATCACCAAGAGTGGCTCAGTAGCACCACTACTGACCGAGCTGGCTGAGTCCTGAAGGACATAGCTGCCAGTCTGGGCCTGCGACAGGTGGTGAGAGAACCAACACGAGGGATAAACCTACTTGACCTCGTCCTCACCAATCTACCTGTCGCAGATGCATCTGTCCATGATATCATTGGTAGCAGTGACCACCGCACAGTCATTGCGGAGACAAAGTCCTGTCTTCACACTGAGGACACCCTCCATCGTGTTGTGTGGCACTACTACCGTGCTAAATGGATAGATTCAGAACAGATCTAGCAGCTCAAAACTGGGCGTCCATGAGGTGCTGCGGGCCATCAGCAGCAGCAGAATTGTATTCCACCACAATCTGTAACCTCATGGCCCGGCATATCTCTCACTCTACCATTACCATCAAGCCAGGGGACCAACCCTGGTTCAATAAGGAGTGTAGAAGAGCATGCCAGGAGCAGCACCAGGCGTACCTAAAAATGAGGTGCCAACCTGGGGAAGCTGCAACACAGGACTACATGCATTCTAAAAAGCAGAAGCAGCATGCTATAGACAGGGCTAAACGATCCCACAATCAACGGATCTGATCAAAGCTCTGCAGTCCTACCACATCCAGTCGTGAATGGTGGTGGACCATTAAACTAACGGGAGGAGGAGGCTCCATGAATATCTCCATCCTCAATAATGGTGGAGCCCAGCACATGAGTGCAAAAGACAAGGCTGAAGCCTTTGCAAACATCTTCAACCAGAAGTGCCGAGTGGATGATCCATATCGGCCTCCTCCTGAGGTCCCCACCATCATAGATGCCAGTCTTCAGCCAATTCGATTCACTCCACGTGATATCAAGAAACGGCTGAGCGCACTGGATACAGCAAAGGCTATGGGCCCCGACAACATCCTGGCTGTCGTGCTGAAGACTTGTGCTCCAGAACTAGCTATGCCTCTAGCCAAGCTGTTCCAATACAGCTACAACACTGGCATCTATCCGACAATGTGGAAAACTGCCCAGGTATGTCCTGTCCACAAAAAGCAGGACAAATCCAATCCGGCCAATTACCGCCCCATCAGCCTACTCTCAATCATCAGCAAAGTGATGGAAGGTGTCGTCGACAGTGCTATCAAGTGGCACTTACTTACCAATAACCTGCTCACTGATGCCCAGTTTGGGTTCTGCCAGGACCACTCGGCTCCAGACCTCATTACAGCCTTGGTCCAAACATGAACAAAGGAGCTGAATTCCAGAGGTGAGGTGAGCATGACTGCCCTTGACATCAAGGCAGCATTTAACCGAGTGTGCCATCAAGGAGCCCTAGTAAAACTGAAGTCAATGGGAATCAAGGGGAAAACTCTCCACTGGCTGGAGTCATACCTAGCACAAAGGAAGATGGTTGTGAAGTTTGGAGGTCAATCATCACAGCCCCAGGACATCGCTGTAGGAGTTCCTCAGGGCAGTGTCCTAGGCTCAACCATCTTCAGCTGCTTCATCAATGACCTTCCCTCCAACATACGGTCAGAAATGGGGATGTTCGCTGGTGACTGCACAGTGTTCAGTGCCATTCGCAACTCCACAGATAATGAAGCAGTCCATGCCCGCATTCAACAAACCTGGACGACATTCAGGCTTGGGCTGATAAGTGGCAGGTAACATTCGCACCACACAAGTGCCAGGCAATGACTATCTCCAACAAGCAAGAGTCTAACCACTGTCCCTTGACATTCAACGGCATTACCATCGCCGAATCCCCCACCATCAACATCCTGGGGGTCACGATTGACCAGAAACTTAACTGGACCAGCCAAATAAATACAGTGGCAACAAGAGCAGGTCTGTGGTGACTGTCTCACCTCCTGACTCCCCAAAGCCTTTCCACCATCTACAAGGCACAAGTAAGGAGTGTGATGGAATACTCTCCACTTGCCTGGATGAGTGCAGCTCCAACAACACTCAAGAAGCTCGACACCATCCAGGACAAAGCAACCCGCTTGATTGGCACCCCATCCACCACCTTAAACATTCACTCCCTCCACCACCGGCGCACCATGGCTGCAGTGTGCAGCATCTACAAGATGCACTGCAGCAACTCTCCAAGGCTTCTTCGGCAGCACCTCCCAAACCCGCGACCTCTACCACCTAGAAGGACAAGGGCAGCAGGCGCATGGGAACTCCAGGATGATTTGGACAGGTTGGGTGAGTGGGCAGAAGCGTGGCAGATGCAATATAACGTGGATAAGTGCGAGGTTATCCACTTTGGTGTCAAAAACAGAAAGGCAGACTATTATCTGAATGGCAATAGATTGGGAGAAGGGGAAGTGCAACGAGACCTGGGTGTCCTTGTGCACCAGTCGCTGAAAGTAAGCATGCAGGTGCAGCAGGCGGTGAAGAAGGCAAATGGTATGTTGGCCTTCATAGCGAAAGGGTTTGAGTATAGGAACAGGGATGTCCTGCTGCAGTTGTACAGGGCCTTGGTGAGACCACACCTTGAGTACTGTGTGCAGTTTTGGTCGCCTTATCTGAGGAAGGATGTTCTTGCCATGGAAGGAGTTCAGCGAAGATTCACAAGGCTGATACCTGGGATGGCAGGAATGACATATGAGGAGAGATTGGGTCGATTGGGCTTATACTCGCTGGAGTATAGAAGAATGAGAGGGGATCTCATCGAAACATATAAAATTCTGACAGGTCTGGACAAACTAGATGCAGGAAGAATGTTCACGATGGTCGGAGAGTCCAGAACCAGGGGTCATAATCTAAGGATAACGGGTAAGCCATTTAGAACAGAAATGAGGAAGAATTTCTTCACCCAGAGAGTGGTGAACCTGTGGAATTCTCTACCGCAGAAGGTAGTTGAGGCCAAGTCATTAAATATATTCAAGAATGAGTTAGATATATTTCTTAAAGCTAAAGGTATCAAGGGATATGGGGAGAAGGCAGGTACAGGGTACTGAGTTTGGATGATCAGCCATGATCTCATCGAATGGCGGAGCAGGCTCGAGGGGCCGAATGGCCTACTCCTGCTCCTATCTTCTATGTTTCTATCACCAGTTCCAAGTTCCCCTCCAAGTCACACACCATCCTGACTTGGAAGTATATCGCCGTTCCTTCATCGTCGCTGGGTCAAAATCCTGGAACTCCCTCCCTAACAGCACTGTGGGAGTACCTTCACCACACGACTGCAGCGGTTCAAGAAAGCAGCTCATCACCACCTTCTCAAGGGTAATTAGGGATGGGCAATAAATGCTGGCCTTCCCAGCGACGCCCACATCCCATGAACGAATAAAAAAAAGAGGTGCATTATAGAAAAATGTCTAATCTTGCCGGTTCGGTAGTGAAGCCTACAAGTCTGGGGCTTTCTTCTACTCCCAAGGTACATAGGAAAATTGGAACTCATTGAGCCTACTCTGCCATTTCCACTAGCCATGGTAGCTGTTTATCTTTTTAAGCCCAATGTTCCATACTTTCTCCCTATCCTGTAATAACCTTAACTGCCCAGGAGCTACCTCCCTTCTAAACACCTCAACTAATTCTATTATGGCCTCTGGGGCAGTGCGTTCCACACTCTCACAACTCTTTGTGAGAAGAGATTTTTTTCTGCATTTGCTTTTAACTGGCTTAATTCCAATTCTAGATTCTGTCCTGTTTTTCTGGTCTGCCCCCAGTCAATTTCCTTCATTATTTCAAACATCTCAATCAGTTCGCCCCTTAAGCTCCTCACCTCTAGGGGAATGTAACCTACATTTACCCAGTGTTTCATCAAAGCACAGTCCTTTATTACCAGGTATCATCCTGGTGAATTGTTGCTGGACTCCCTCCAAGGCCAGTATATCCTTACGAAGGTGGGGTGTGCAAAATTGAACACAATAGTCCAAATGAAGTTTTTTCCAGGGTTCTGCATAACTGCACTAGCACTCCTTTGCTTTTATATTTTAAACTTCTTATGAAGCCCAGAAGCCCAATTAGCCTTTTTGATAGCTTTATGCGCCTGTGAGTTAGCATTTAATGACTTATGTACCCGGACCCCTCAATCCATTTGTTCATCTACCCCCACCACCCCTCACTGCTTCCCATTTAGACTGCATTCCCAATGTGTAGCACCTCACACTGTTATACCAATACTTTAGCCAGCAAAACTATTGATTTTAACCTAAAATTAATTTAGTTCTGGAGGATTGCAAATGTTACACCCTTGTTCAAAAAAGGGGAGAGGGAGAAACCCCACAACTACAGGACAGTCAGCCTAATGTCGGTGGTGGGGAAACTTTTACAGACAATAATCCGAGACATAATTCACTTGGATTCACTATGGGTTAATAAATGACACGGATTTGTTAAAGGCATATTGTGTTTGACTAACCTGCTTTGAGTTCTTTGATGAAGTAACAGAGAGGGTTGATGATGGTAGTGCGGTTGATGTATAGATGGACTTTCAAAAGGCATTTGATAAGGTACCACATAATAGACTTGTTAGCAAAATTGAAGCCCATGGGATTAAAGGGGCAGTGACAGCGTGGATGCAACATTGGCTAAGGGCCAGAAAGCAGAGAGTAGTGGTGAACAGTTACTTTACAGACCAGAGGGAGGTATATAATAGTGTCCTCAGGTGTCGATATTACCACTGCTCTTTTTGATATATATTAATGACCTGGGCTTGGATATACAGGGTATGAAAGTTTGCAGATGACTCAAAATTCAGAAATGTAGTAGACAATGAGGAGAATAGTAACAGACTTCAGGATGACATACACAAACTGGGCAGACACATGGCAGATGAAATTTAACACAGAGAAGTGTGAGTGATGCATTTTGGGAGGAAGAAAATGAGGAGAGGCAATATAAACTAAATGCTTAAAACCCGTTACATCTGTCACATTTTCCAGTTCTGACGAAAGGTCATCGACCTGAAACATTAACTCTGTTTCTCTCTCCACAGATGCTGCCTGACCTGCTGAGTATTTCCAGCATTTTCTGTTTTTATTTCAGATTTCCTGCATCCGCAGTATTTTGCTTTTGTATAAACTAAATGGTACAATTTTAAAGGGGGTGCAGGAACAGAGAGACCTGGGGGTATACGTACACTAGTCTTTGAAGGTAGCAGGACAAGTTGAGAAGGTTGTTGAAAAGGCATATGGGATCTTTGGCTTTATAAACAGAGGCATAGAGTACAAAAGCAAGGACATTATGCTAAACCTTTATGCACCTCTGGTTAGGCTCTAGCTGGAGTACTGTAGCCATTTCTGGGCATCACACTTTAGGAAGGATGTTAATGTCTTAGAGAGGGCGCAGAGAAGATTTACTAGAATGGTACCAGGGATTGGGGACTTCAGTTATGTGGAGCCTAGAGAATCTGGGGTTGTTCTCCTGGTTAAGGGGAGATTTGATAGAGATGTTCAAAATCATGAAGGGGTTTGATAGAGTAAATAATGAGAAACTGTTTCCAATAGCAGAAGGGTCGGTTACTAGAGTTAAGGTAATTGGCAAAAGAACCAGAGGGGAGATGAAGAGAATTGTTTTTACATAGCGAGTTGTGATCTGCCTAAAAGGGTGGTGGAAGAAGATTCAATAATAACTTTCAAAAAGGTATTGGATAAATACTTGAAGGGGAACAATTTGCAGGGCTTTGGGGAAAGGGCAGGGGAGTGGTCCTAATTGGGCTGCTCTTTCAAAGAGCCGACACAGGCACGATGGGCCGAATGGCCTCCTTCTGTGCTGTGTCAGTCTATGATTCTGATGTTTGTTATAACAACCATCCAGTGCAAGAAAATCAAAAAGTTAGTATGCAGGTGCAGCAGGTGATCAAGAAAGCCAATGGAATGTTGGCTTTTATTGCTAGGGGGATAGAATATAAAAACAGGGAGGTATTGCTGCAGTTGTATAGGGTATTGGTGAGACCGCACCTGGAATACTGCATACAGTTTTGGTGTCCATACTTAAGAAAAGACATACTTGCTCTCGAGGCAGTACAAAGAAGGTTCACTCGGTTAATTCCGGGGATGAGGGGGTGGACATACGAGGAGAGGTTGAGTAGATTGGGACTCTACTCATTGGAGTTCAGAAGAATGAGAGGCGATCTTATTGAAACATATAAGATTGTGAAGGGGCTTGATCGGGTGGACGCGGTGAGGATGTTCCCAATGATGGGTGAAACTAGAACTAGGGGACATAATCTTAGAATAAGGGGCTCCTCTTTCAAAACTGAGATGAGGAGAAACTTTTTCACTCAGAGGGTAGTGGGTCTGTGGAATTTGCTACCCCAGGAAGCTGTGGAAGCTACTTCATTAAATAAATTTAAAACAGAAATAGACCGTTTCCTAGAAGTAAAGGGAATCAGGGGTTACGGGGAGCGGGCTGGAAATTGGACATGAGTTTGAGTTCGGATCGGTCAAGGCCCTGTGGGTGGCGAGCGGGCCCAGGGGCCGAGTGGCCTGGTCCTGCTCCTGCTTCATGTGTTCTTTAGAGTTGAGGTTGGATCAGATCAGCCATGATCTCATTGAATGGCGGAGCAGGCTCGAGGGGCCGATTGGTCTACTCCTGCTCCTATTTCTTATGTTCTTATGTTCTTATGAAATGGTTCAGGAAAATGCTGCAGAAGTCCAGCCATGAGGTGATAAAGGCATGAATTAACGTCTTGGCAACAGAGCTGGGGGGCAGATGCTTTAGAGGTGAAAGAAAGCAGCTTTGGTGACAGATGTGGGGGAGAAAACGGGTCACAGGATTCAATGGATCGAATAATGCCATTTGTGCAGCCTGGCCTCCAGTTTGTAAAGGAATCCATGGGACTTGTGAAAAGACACATTAAACCAGAAAGGGAAAATAACATTCAGAACATTGTCATGGCAACAGCAATTGCATTTGACATTAGGCAATTCATGAGTTTTTTTGTGAAACTTCATTCAATCCTATCAACAACATTGCTGTTGATAATCAAGCTTTTCATCTGAATTCATGACAAAGGCAAGAAAAACCAAAAACATTTATTAGATTCATTAGCTTCTGCCATTATTGCAAAGGTCTTGACTCCAAACTAACACTACTCCAATTGCAAAGTTAACCACTCAGACTGTGTCCTCTCCCTCCAGCTCCCTATGAGAGAGAGAAGGAACACTCATCAATAACAGAGAGCAGCTGCCAAAAGCAGCACTCACTGCCTGCTTCCTGCTCAGAAGAGAACACTAGAAATCCTCCTCGTGGTTAGTGAGACCAAACACTCTAGAAACACATTTCTCTAGAAAACAACTATAGAAATGATCCCTAAAAGTATAGTCTTAATGAGATAACTGCACAAGCTCAGGTGGCAATACCAGGCATACACATCACAGTCAGGGGCACGTCTCTAATTTATAGACTTCGTTACTTATATTTTTGCCTATTATTCAATCTACAATTGTATCCCAAAATAAATATACAATAAAAAATTAATCCCCCCCCAAATTAACATCAGCAAGTTCAAATATTCATAACACAGTCAGTTCACCAATCAAAGTCTTATCAAGTCACCAATCAAGACTGGATAGGCACTTGAGGGAAATAAACTTGCAGGGCTATGGGGATAGAGCGGGTGAATGGGACTGACTGGATTGCTCTACAGAGAGCCAGCACGGATGCAATGGGCCGAATGGCCTCCTTCTGTGCTGTTATGACTCTATATATGTCACTGATAAAAGTGTTATGTGACCTATTCCTTTCATATTCACCGCTCAGTGTGACACTGCGTCACCTAAATAAGTCAGTCAAATGATAACCGGAAAATGTCACTGTAGGGTTAGGTGGGTAAAAATCAACTAAAATCCACATTTTGGGATAATGCTAACATTATGAAAGTAGAAAAAAACGCATAGCACCTTTCACAACCTCAGGTAGTGCCAAAGCGCTTTACAACCAATGAAGTACTTTTTGGAAGTGTCGTCACTGTTGTAACGTACCTCAGAGTGCCTTGAACTGTGTTCAGGAGCTGCACAGAATATTTACTGCTTTTTTGGATTGTATTTGCATATATTTTTGTGTTGTTTATGAATAAAGTTTATTTTTGGGAGTCGCTTCTCCAGAACCAAGATAACTTTTACTCTACAGTAGCCGATCTTCACAAACGCAGCAACCAACATCCAGGGTCCCGACTCCTGTGAGGAGCAGATGTAAATTCTGACAAAAGGTCATCGACCTGAAACGTTAACTCTGTTTCTCTCTCCCACAGATGCTGCCTGACCTGCTGAGTATTTCCAGCATTTTCTGTTTTTATTATAGCAAATTAAGAGATGGTGCAAGGTTGCTTTCTGTCTCCTTCTTAACTTGTCCCATTACCATCTCCTTTTGCCTTGCACCATCTCTTAATGTCTCCTGCCTTCCATCCTATCACAGATTGTGTTCTTTCCTCCCCTCCCCCCTTTCCCTGCCCCTGCACTTGCTTAAAAACCTGTTCGATCTCCAGCTTTTTCCAGTTCTGACGAAGGGTCATCAACCTGAGACGTTAACTCTGTTTCTCTCTCCACAGATGCTGCCTGACCTGCCGAGCGTTTCCCAGCATTTCCTGTTTTAATTTCACCTTTCCAGCATCTGCAGTATTTTGCTTTTAGATTTTTTTGCAACCATTACAATAAGTGAGCTTCATTTTATCAGACAAACTAAAAATGGTCAAAAATTATAACAAAACTATTCTTTGTTGATTTAAAGACTAACCACTCAGACTGTGTCCTCTTCCTCCAGCTCCCTATGAGAGAGAAGGAACACTCATCAATGACAGAGAGCAGCTGCCAAAAGCAGCACTCACTGCCTGCTTCCTGCTCAGAAGAGAACACTTTAAATCCTCCTCGTGGTTAGTGAGACCAAACACTCTAGAAACACATTTCTCTAGAAAACAACTATAGAAATGATCCCTAAAAGTATAGTCTTAATGAGAAAGCTGCACAAGCACAGGTGGCAATACCAGGCATACACATCACAGTCAGGGGCACGTCTCTAATTTTAGACTTCTTTACTTATATTTTTGCCAATTATTCAATCTACAATTGTATCCCAAAATAAAGATACAAAAAATGGATTATTTTTTCCAAACATAACATTGAAACCATCAGATCGGCAAACTTTAATCTGCATAATATAGTCAATTCACCAATCAAAAGCTAATATATGTCACTGACAACCCAGCGGGCAGTATCACATGACATATTCCGTTCATATTCACCCTGTGTGATATTGTGCATCTCCTAAATAAGTCGGTCAAATAATAACCGGAAAGTGTTACTGTCGAGACCCCAAGGGTTAGGTGGGTAAAAATAAACTGGTCCCCATTTTGGGAGTCACATCTCGAGAACTAAGAGAACTTTTCCTCTACACCAGCCAATCTTCACAAACGCAGCAATCAACTTCCTGCTGGGCTGGCACAAATTGCTCCTGAATGTGCAGGGTTTCTGACCTGCCCTTATAAGGCCCCGGCTCCTGTAAGCAGCTGACCCAAATCCACCCTGTCCTTTTATTTCTCCAGATCCATCCTATCCAAAGCTGTTCTATTGTATCTCTGTGCAGTAGTTTCTCACTTCTGTACACATACTGCAAGACACAAAGCTCACTAAAAAACAGAAGCAAAATATTTTTAGCAAATTCAGGACTAACCACTCAGACTGTGTCCTCTTCCTCCAGCTCCCTATGAGAGAGAAGGAACACTCATCAATGACAGAGAGCAGCTGCCAAAAGCAGCACTCATTGCCCGCTTCCTGCTCAGAAGAGAACACTGTAAATCCTCCTCGTGGTTAGTGAGACCAAACACTCTAGAAACACATTTCTCTAGAAAACAACTATAGAAATGATCCCTAAAAGTATAGTCTTAGTGACCTAGACACTCAAGCTTGAGTGGCAATAATAGGCATACACATCACAGTGCGTATGTGGAAAACATATACTTTATTTCAATGAATAAAGCTACGATAACAATGAAGCTACAAATACATCATATTTTTAACTAAGCAAAAAAAACAGAGGAGAAACAAACTAACAATATGCAAATTAATATCTGCGTAATTGTCAGTTCGTGCAAAACTAAGGATGAGTGGGGCGGGGCTAATAGTTGAAGGCTCGCTGTCCAGCGCCTCCTGCTGGAAATCCGTAGTGGTGACACTGAGGACAGCACCGGTCAATTTTATTGTAACCTAAATTCTGATAAGAGTCCCTGAATTAAAGAAGAAGGAAAACAGACAGCAGTTCTTAAAGGGACATTCTCCAGCACCACATAGCCCTCAGCCACACGCCAATAAGAATCATTCATGAAAAATGGGGCAGAGCGCCAGGGCAGATATCGACAGTGGGGGAAGAAAACTGGTAACAGAAAAGAGCTGCTTTCTTAACTCTCATTCTCACTTAATATTTCAAGGACCTGTTTTTTAAATGTTAATTTAATGCAAATTTCCCACAAACACTTTAACAAAACGATTATATAGGAAATTAATCAATAAATCAAGGGATATGGAGATCGGGTGGGAAAGTAGAGTTGAGGTCGATGATCAGCCATGATCTTATTGAATGCCAGAGCAGGCTTGAGGGGCCGTATGGCCTACTCCTGCTCCTAATTCTTATGTTCTTAATCTGCCTAATCAATCAATCCCTCTTCCTAACCAAAAGCTAAAAAATACTGAGGATGCTGGAAATGTGAAATAAAAACAGAAAATGCTGGAAACACTCATCAGGTCAGGCAGTGTCTGTGGAGAGAAACAGAGTTACTGTTTCAGGTCGATAATCTTTCATCAGAACTAGAATGAGCAGCTTTTAAGCAAATACAGAGCCTGAGAAAATACAGGTGTTGCATTTCACCATTTGCATGGTGTTGGGTGTGATGGAAGAGTGGACCAGGGTGTCACACAGGGAGCAGTTCCTTCAGAATACTGAAAGGGGAGGGGAGGGGAAGGTAAATAAATCAGTCAAATAATAGCCAGAAAGTGTTACTGTATAGACCCCCTAGGGTTGGGTGGGTAAAATAAACTGAAGTTCACATTTTGGGATATTGTCAACATTACTTGAACTAATGTACCTCAGAGTTCCTTGAACTGTGTTCACATAAGAACATAAGAAATAGGAGCAGGAGTAGGCCACACGGCCCCTTGAGCCTGCTCTGCCATTCAATAAGACCATGGCTGATCTTTTATCTCAACTCCATTTTCCTGCCCTATCCCCATATCCCATGATTCCCTTAGAGTTCAAAACTCTATCGATCTCAGTCTTGAATATATTCCTGGCCAATATTTATCCCTGAATCAACATCACTAATAAAAAATAGATTATCTGCTTATTAGCATAGAAGCATAGAAGATAGGAGTAGGCCATTCGGCCCCTCGAGCCTACTCCGCCATTTAATGAGATCATGGCTGGTCATCCAAATTCAGTACCCTGTCCCTGCTTTCTCCCTATATCCCTTGATCCCTTTAGCCTTAAGAAATATATCTATCTCCTTCTTGAATATATTTAATGAATTGGCCTCAACTGCCTTCTGTGGTAGAGAATTCCACAGGTTCACCACTCTCTGGGTGAAGAAATTCCTCCTCATCTCAGTCCGAAATGGCTTACCCCTTATCCTTAGACTGTGACCTCTGGTTCTGGACTCCCCCGCCATCGGGAACATCCTTCCTGCATCTAGTCTGTCTAGTCCTGTTAGAACTTTCTAAGTTTCAATGAGATCCCCTCTCATTCTTCAAAACTCTAGCGAATATAAGCCTAATCGACCCAATCTCTCTTCATACGTCATTCCTGCCATCCCAGGTATCAGTCTGGTGAATCTTCGCTGCACTCCCTCCATGGCAAGAACATCCTTCCTCAGATAAGGCGACCAAAACTGCACACAATACCCAAGGTGTGGTCTCACCAAGGCCTTGTACAACTGCAGCAAGACATCCTTGCCATTATCACATTGGCGTTTGTGGGAGCTTGCTGTGTGTAAATTGACTGCCGTGTTTCCTACATTGCAACAGTGACTACACTTCAAAAGTACTTCATTGGCTGTAAAGCGCTTTGGGACGTCCTGAGGTCGTGAAAGGCGCTATAGAAAATGCAAGTCTTTCCTTCAATGACTGAGAATCCACAGCCCTCTAGGGGTAGAGAATTCCAAAGATACACAACCCTCTGAATGCAGAAATTTCTCTTCATCTTAGTCCTAAATGTTCAACCCCTAATCCTGAGACTGTGACTCCTAGTTCTAGACTTTCCAGCCAGGGGAAACAGCCTCTCAGCATCTACCCTGTCAAGCCCTCTAAGAACTTTCACAAGCTATACAGAATCTATACTGCTTTTTTGGGACTGTATTTGTATATATTTTTATATCTTTTGTGAATAAAGTTAATTTTTGAAAATAAATGAACTGAACTCCATTTTGGGAGTCACATCTTTAGAACTAAGATAACTTTTACTCTACATCTGCCGATCTTTATAAACGCAGCAACCAACTTGCTCCTGAATGTGCAGAGTTTTCGATCTGCCCGCCTGAGGGTTTACCTGCTCCATGCCCGAGGACCTGATCATGGCCGGGTCCAGGGTCCCGGCTCCTGTAAGTAGCTGAAACAAATTCACCCTGTCCTTTTATTTCTCCAGATCCATCCTATCCAAAACCAGACGCTGCATTTCACTGTTCGGGCATTATGCCAAATGTATATCTTGTGCGGTTTGGATAAAATAGCTTCACACTCAGGTACTGGCCTGTACTGAGCCATCTAGGAACATATGCAGTGCATTCTCAATTGTTATGGTTGAACTTTAATGCATCACAAGCAGTCTGAGAACCAAAACAAGTGAAACAAAAAGAAAAAGCAGCTTCTCATATGTGTACACAACCAGTTAGCTGAAATAAAGCTATTTTTTATTGATTTAAAGACTAACCACTCAGACTGTGTCCTCTTCCTCCAGCTCCCTATGAGAGAAGGAACACTCATCAATGACAGAGAGCAGCTGCCAAAAGCAGCACTCACTGCCTGCTTCCTGCTCAGAAGAGAACACTGTAAATCCTCCTCGTGGTTAGTGAGACCAAACACTCTAGAAACACATTTCTCTAGAAAACAACTATAGAAATGATCCCTAAAAGTATAGTCTTAATGAACTGTGTGCATAAACTCGAGTGGCAATACCAGAGATACACATCACAGTTCCCATGTGTAATTCACAGCCATACAATAGTTGAATGATTTCGATGCATAAATCTACAAAGAATTCATATTTCTAAACAAAAAAAACACACTGTAATCATGAATCTGGGTAATAGTCAGTTCGTGCAATCAAAACTAAGGATATGAGTGGGGCGGGGCTGCACTGTTGCACTGTGGCGCAGCCAGTTACGGTCGAATAGCTGAAGGATCGCTGTCCAGCGCTCCCTGCTGGAAATCAGCAGTGGTGACACTGGGGACAGCACCGGTCCCGTTATGATCGCATATGAATAATATGACAAAAAGGAGCTGTTTTCTTCACTGTCATTCTCACTTAACAGCATTTGATTTCAAGGACCTGTTTTTAAATGTGTATTTAATATGAATTTCCTATGCTGAAGATTTTGTACACTTTTAACAACATGGTAATTCAGGACATTAATCAAGTAATCTCTTTTTCTAACCTCCAGATGCAATAACAGACTAACTGTAGCTGCTTCTACAGCATTGTTCGGGAAATGGGGCAGCCGGCAGGATCCAAATGCAAATCTTATCCCAATCATTAATTTAGAAGATTTAACAAACTATTATGAGTAAATTGCTACCTCACCAAATTATCTGAACATGTCGCATCATCCACAGCACTGGCTGCTCTAAAGTTAGCCTTGACATGTTATTTAGGCAACACAGAAGAAAATAGCCGAGTACAGGGCCAGTGTATAACACACCGACACACACACATATTCTACTACTGTTATTTTAAACCTAACATGTTACAAAAATGGAACTGGGACATTTTTAAAAAAGCTTAAAAACATAAAATGCTGCACTCAGCTGGCCAGACAGCATCTGTTGAGAGAGAAACAGAGTTAACGTTTCAGGTCACAGATGCTGCCTGACCTGCTGAATGTTTGCAGCATGTTCTTTTTATTTCAGATTTCCAGCAGTATTTTGCATTTCTTTTAATAAAAGGGTTACTTCTCTCCCATTCAATATATCCAGAGTAAACCAAATACATTGTTTAAACCTTAATCTGACAAAATTGTGTCTAGACGGACACCCATATTGTTAAAAATGATATTATGAAAAAAATGAACCCAATGCCGTGTCATTGCTTTTATCCGCAATGCCGTGACTCGGATTCGAACCGAGGTTGCTGCGGCCACAACGCAGAGTACTAACCACTATACGATCACGGCGTGCTACATGGGCCCTGGGAGCAGAGCGCCGAAAATTACTGTCAAGTGTAACAATATTTCCGGCTAAGTTATGAATGAGATGGAATGTTATTTTGATCCAATGTCTCACGTGACTGAACAGTAGCCACTTCCTCAACATTCTACCCGCTTTACGAAGTATTTCTCCTTCAGTTACTAATCTCTCGGTAGAATTATACGCCTATCACCCCCCAGAAACACACACAAATAATTAATTTCGCCTGAAAGAAATCACATCTTTGAATCAGTCTGAGACCCCCATATATTCATTCCTTTTGAGGCTTTAAGTAGCAGGCATCTGTCTTGCTGGAAACTCGGCTCATTGCCGGACTAATGGGCACGGGTGTTGATTCTAGTTTTTGTACCACTCATTAATCTCCGGCGAAATTTGGAAGAAGCCTCTGGTTCGAAAGCAGTCGGGCCAGGTCGTACAGTGCTTAATACTCTATATTGTGGCTGCAATAATCTCACTTAACAAGAAAAATTAGTGAGAAAAAGCATTTTAATAATCTTACGTGTATGTCTCAGTATTTTAAGAATATATTTCCTAATTTTAAAGAACGTTAACATTTTTGGATTCATTCACACAGAAGCACCTAAATTAATTAAATCATGGTAGCCTCTGATCACCTACAGGCAATGGAGAGGAATTTCACAGAGCTTTTTCCTAAAATGGCCTGTCCTCTTTTTCTCTTTATTGTCTCCCCAGGCGATTGCACTTCCCGGGAGGATGGGTCAAGCAGGTTCCACCATGTGGACCAGGACAGGCTTGATGGACCAGCTGGTCTTTTTCTGTGCTGTCTTTGTATGTTGGTATAGGCCTGGAGTTTCCTCCGCACTTACGGCAAGTTACACCCATAAACTGGGCACAAACCAACTACGTGCCTTAAAAGAACGCGGAATTTGGGGTGTGAGTTATGCGCGTAACTACAATACACCCAGGTCTCCTCGATGGTGATTCAGGTGTTACAGAGCTCCTGTGACAGCGAGGGGATAATTGAATACAGTTATTACTTCTTATCTCTCTTCAGCAACTCTGCTGGGAGTGCATATATGCTGGCAACTGTGAGGCTGAACCAGACTATTCGCAACCTTGGTGTCATATTTGACCCCAAGATGAGCTGAGTGGAAATTCAGAAGAAACTTCTTTACCCAAAGAGTGGTGAGAATGTGGAACTCGCTACCACAGGGAGTGGTTGAAGCGAATAGTATAGATGCATTTAAGGGGAGGCTAGAAAAGCATATGAGGGAGAAGGGAATAGAGGGTTATGCTGATAGATTTAGATGAGGAAAGACGGGAGGAGGCTTGAGTGGAGCATAAACGCCGGCATGGACTGGTTGGGCCGAATGGCCTGTTTCTGTGCCGTATATCCTATGTAATCCTATCTAGTGTTTCCAGCATTTTCTGTTGTTATTCCATCATTAAGATTACTTATTTCCATCTTCAGAACATCGCCCATCTCCGCCCCTGCCTCAGCTCATCTGCTGCTGAAACCCTCATCCATGCCTTTGTTACCTCTATACTTGACTATTCCAACACACTCCTGGCCGGCCTCCCACGTTCTACTCTCCGTAAACATAACCCCACTATTTAAGAAAAGAGGAAGAGAAAAACGGGGAACTATAGGCCAGCTAGCCTGACATCAGTAGGAGACAAAATGCTAGAATCTATTATTAGGGACGTGGTAACAGGGCACTTAGAAAATCATAATATGATTAGGCAGAGTCAACATGGTTTTATGAAAGGGAAATCATGTTTGACAAATCTGTTAGAGTTTTTTGAAGATGTAACTAGTAGGATGGATAAGGGGGAACCAGTGAATATAGTGTTTTTGGATTTTCAAAAAGCATTTGATAAGGTGCCACACAAGAGGTTATTACACAAAATTAGGACTCATGGTATTGGGGGTAATATATTAGCATGGATTGAGGATTGGTTAATGGACAGAAAACAGAGAGTAGGAATAAACGGGACTTTTTCAGGTTGACAGGCTGTAACTAGCGGGGTACCGCAAGGATCAGTGCTTGGGCCTCAGCTTTTTACAATCTATATTAATGACTTAAATGAAGGGACTGCGTGTAACGTATCCAAGTTTGCTGATGATACAAAGTTAGGTGGGAAAGTAAGCTGTGAGGAGGATGCAAAGAGGCTGCTGAGAGATTTAGACAGGTTGACTGAGTGGGAAAGAACATTGCAAATGGAATACAATGTGGGGAAGTGTGAAGTTATTCACTTTGGTAGGAAAAACAAAAAGTAGAATATCTTTTGAATGGTGAGAGACTGGGAAATGTTTGCACTCAGAGGGACCTGGGCGTCCTTGTACATGAATCACAGAAAGTTAACAACAGGTACAGCAAGCAATTAGGAAAGCAAATGGTATGTTAGCTTTTGTTACAAAGGGATTAGAGTATCAGAGTAAAGAATTCTTACTACAATTATACAGGGCATTGGTGAGGCCACACCTGGAGTACTGTGAACAGTTCTGGTCTCCTTACCCAAGGAAAGACATACTTGCCTTAGCGGGAATGCAGCAAAGGTTCACTAGACTGGTTCCTGCGATGAGGGGATTGCCCTATGAGGACAGATTGAGTAGACTAGGCCTATATTCCTTAGAGTTTAGAAGAATGAGAGGTGATCTAATTGAAACATATAAAATTCTTAAGGGGCTTGACAGGGTTAATGCTGGGAAAATGTTTCCCCTGGCTAGGGAATCTAAAACACGGGGTCACAGTCACAGAATAAGGGGTCGGCCATTTAGGACTGAGATGAGGAGAAATTTCTTCACTCAAAGGGCTGTGAATCTTTGCAAGTCTCCACCCCAGAGTGCTGTGGATGCTCAGTCGTTGAGTATATTCAAAACAGAGGTCGATAATTTATTGGGAACGAAGGCAATTAAGGGATATGGGGATAGTGCGGGAAGGTGGAGTTTAGGTAGAAGATCAGCCATAAAAACATAAGAAATAAGAGCAGGAGTAGGCCAATTTTGTTAATAAACCTTGTGATTGAAGCAACACATCAGTTAATTTCCGACGTGCCGACTCAAATTTGAACTGAGGTTGCTGTGGACACAATGCAAAGTACCAACCACCATATGATCACCACACGCTATACAAGCCCTGATATCCTAGGGCCCAAAAGTATTCTAATGTATAACCACATTTCCTGTTCCCTGGACAGCACAACGTGATCCTAATACAAAAGACAAATACTGCGGATGCTGGAAATCTGAAATTAAAACAGAAAATGCTGGAAATACTCAGCAGGTCAGGCAGCATCTGTGGAGAGGGAAACAGAGTTAAGGTTACAAGTCGATGACCTTTCGTCAGAACTAAGTGATCCTATAGTGCTTAATACTCTGCCTTGTGGTTACACTACTGGTCTTTTTAATTGGAGTGACAACCTTGGGCTTTTTGGTTTTCAAATTAACTGTACTTCCTTCCTAACAAAAACCGAAGGATCTTTAACAAAAGCAGCCGACATGTTGAAACATTAACAATTCTGTTCAACCATTGGCTCATCCTTTTATCCTTTTATGGAATATGGTTGAAATTTTGTTCTTAAAGCAAGACTTCAATCATCGAATAAAACTTAAGGTCCATTGCCGTGTCATTGCTTTAGCCGCAATGCCGTGACTCGGATTCGAACTGAGGTTGCTGCGGCCACAACACAGAGTACTAACCACTATACGATCACAGCGTGCTACATGGGCCCTGGTGGACAGGCTCCCAAAATTATTCTAAAGTACAACAACAAAATAGTTTTAATTATCACTTGTGTCCAGTTCCTGTGCAGAAGAACCAGAAACTTTCCTGTTCTCCAGGCAGCACGCCGTGATCCTATTGTGGTTAATACTCTCCATTGAGCTCTCCAGGAGCAGATGGAATCCCCGCCGAGGCACTAAAGCATGGCGGAGAAGCACTACTGGCGCAAATTCATGAACTCATTTCTCTTATATGGAAGGAGGAGAGCATGCCAGGGGATCTCAGAGATGCCGTAATTGTGACCATCTTCAAGAAAGGTGACAAGTCCGATTGCGGTAATTACAGAGGAGTTTCCCTGCTGTCTGCCACAGGGAAAATCATCGCAAGAATCCTCCTCAATCGCCTTCTCCCAGTGGCCGAAGAGCTCCTCCCAGAGTCGCAATGCGGATTCCGCCAACTAAGGGGCACAATGGACATGATCTTCACCGCACGTCAATTACAAGAGAAATGCAGGGAACAGCACCAACCGCTGTACATGGCCTTCTTTGATCTCACAAAGGCCTTCGACACTGTCAACCGTGAGGGATTATGGAGTGTCCTCCGCAAATTCGGCTGCCCTCAAAAGTTTGTCACCATCCTCCGCCAGCTTCACGATGACATGCAAGCCGTGATCCTGACCAACGGTTCCACCACAGACCCAATTCACGTACGAACCGGGGTCAAGCAAGGCTGTGTCATCGCACCAACGCTCTTCTCGATCTTCCTTGCTGCAATGCTCCATCTCACACTCAGTAAGCTGCCCGCTGGAGTGGAGCTAATTTACAGAACAAACGGGAAACTGTTCAACCTCCGTCGCCTCCAGTCCAGATCCAAGGTCGCCCCATCCTCTGTCGTCGAATTACAGTATGCAGACGACGCTTGCGTCTGCGCTCACTCGGAGGTCGAACTCCAAACCATCGTCAACACCTTCACCGAAGCGTACGAGAGCATGGGCCTTACACTAAACATCCGTAAGACAAAGGTCCTCTACCAACCTGCCCCCGCCACACAGTACTGCCCCCCGATTATCAAAATCCACGACAAGGCCTTGGACAACGTGGACCACTTTCCATACCTCGGGAGCCTACTGTCAACAAGGGCAGACGTCGACGATGAAGTCCAACACCGCCTTCAGTGTGCCAGTGCAGCCTTCGGTCGCCTGAGGAAGAGAATGTTTGAAGACCAGGACCTCAAACCCGGCACTAAGCTCATGGTCTACAGAGCAGCAGTGATACCCGCCCTGCTGTATGCCTCAGAGACATGGACCATGTACAGCAGGCACCTCAAAGCACTGGAGAGGTACCACCAACGCTGCCTCCGCAAGATCCTGCAAATCCATTGGCAGGATAGGCGCACCAACGTCAGTGTTCTTGCTCAGGCCAACATCCCCAGCATCGAAGCTTTGACCACGCTCGATCAGCTCCGATGGACGGGTCACATTGTCCGCATGCCCGATACGAGACTCCCAAAACAAGCGCTCTACTCGGAGCTCCGGCACGGCAAGAGAGCCCCAGGTGGGCAGAGGAAACGCTTCAAGGCTACCCTCAAAGCCTCCTTGAAAAGGTGTAACATCCCCACCGACACCTGGGAATCCCTGGCCCAAGACCGCACAAAGTGGAGGAGAAGCATCCGGGAAGGCGCCGAACACCTCGAATCTCTTCGCCGGGAGCAAGCGGAAGCTAAGCGCAGGCAGCGCAAGGAGCGCACGTCAACCCAAGCACCCCACCCACCTGCCCCTTCAACCACCGTCTGCCCCACCTGTGACTGAGACTGTAGGTCCCGCATTGGACTCATCAGTCACCTGCGAACTCATTTTTAATGTGGAAGCAAGTCACCCTCAGTTCCGAGGGACTGCCTAAGAAGAAGAAGAATACTCTCCATTGAGCTTATCCAGTGAATAGCTGAGCCGTGCAATACAGGAACGTTCCAGATTGGATCCTCATTTTGTGTTGTCTTAACTGGTCTCTGCCAGGGCAAGTCAGCTTCATAGAAATTTACAGCAAAGAAGGAGGCCATTCGACCCCTCGTGTCTGCGCCTGTCGAAAAAGAGCAATCCAACCGAATCCCACTTTCCAGCTCTTGGTCCGTAGCCTTGCAGTTTACGGCACTTCAAGTGCATATCCAAGTACTTTTTAAATGTGATGAGGGTTTCTGCCCCTACCACCCTTTCAGGCAGTGAGTTCCAGACCCCCGCCACCCTCTGGGTGAAAAAGGTTCTCCTCAACTCCCCTCTAATCCTTCTACCAATTACTTTAAATCTATGTTACCTGGTTATTGACCTCTCTGCTAAGGGAAATAGGTCCTTCCTATCCACTCTATCCAGGCCCCTCATCATTTTATACACCTCAATTAAATCCATGTAGACTACATCAAATCAGCTACCCTCATCAACCCTCCTTGTTACCTCATCAGAAAATTCAGTCAAGTTAATCAGACACGACCTTCCCTTAACAAATCCATGCTGACAGTCCTTGATTAATCCGTGCCTTTCTAAATAACGATTAATACTGTCCCTCAGAATCCTACTACGGTCAAATAGCTCGCTGACGCTTAAAGTCAACAACCACACATGAATAATGGCCAATACTAGAGGCCGCTCAACACCTCAAAGCCACATTTCAGTATCAATCACCCTCTCAGGTGAAGAGCACAGGTGATAAAACATAATTGAATATTCAAATTACTTCAAATTATTACTGTAGCAGGCGAAAGTTAAATCAGTATTCCAGAATACTATATCCCTTAATATAAAAATATATGTTTATAATGTTAGAATTATTGATTGCTGAATTTGGTTTCATACATTGATGTAATTTAATTAATAAACCTTGTGATTGAAGCAACACATCAGTTAATTTCCATTTCTGAATAAAATCTGAGGTCCATTGCCATGTCGTTGCTTATCCACAATGTGACGACTCAGATTCAAACTGAAGTTGCTGCACCCACAGTGCAAAGTACCAACCACCATATGATCACCACACGCTACATGAGCCCTGATATCCTAGGGCCCAAAAGTATTCTAATATATAACCACATTTCCTGTTCCCTGGACAGCACGACGTGATCCTAATACAAAAGACAAATACTGCGGATGCTGGAAATCTGAAATTAAAACAAGAAAATGCTGGAAATACTCAGCAGGTCAGGCAGCATCTGTGGAGAGTGAAACGGAGTTAACGTTTCAAGTCGATGACCTTTCGGCGGAACTAAGTGATCCTATAGTGCTTAATACTCTGCCTTGTGGTTACACAACGGTCTCTTTAATTGGAGTGACAACATTGGGCTTTTTGGTTTTCAAATTAACTGTACTTTCTTCCGAACAAAAACTGAAGGATCTTTAACAAAAGACGGCCGACATGTTGAAACATTAACAATTCTGTTCAACCATTGGCTCATCCTTTTATCCTTTTATGTAATATGGTTGAAATTTTGTTCTTAAAGCAAGACTTCAATCATCGAATAAAACTTAAGGTCCATTGCCGTGTCATTGCTTTATCCGCAATGCCGTGACTCGGATTCGAACCGAGGTTGCTGCGGCCACAACGCAGAGTACTAACCACTATACGATCACGGCGTGTTACATGGGCCCTGGTGGCCAGGCTCCAAAAATTCCTCTAAAGTACAACAAAATAGTTTGAATTACTACTTGTGTCCAGTTCCTGTGCAGAAGAACCAGAAACTTTCCTGTTCTCCAGGCTGCACGCCGTGATACCTATAGTGCTTAATACTCGGCCTTGTGGCTACACTACCCGGCTTTTTAATTGGAGTCACAGCGTTGGGCTTTGGTTTTATAATCACTGCACTTTCTTCTTAACACAAACTGAAGGATCTTTAACAATTCTGTTCTCCCATTGGCTCATTGAGCTTATCCAATGAATAGCTGAGCCGTGCAATACAGGAACGTTCCAGATTGGATCCTCATTTTGTGTTGTCTTAACTGGTCTCTGCCAGGGCAAGTCAGCTTCATAGAAATTTACAGCAAAGAAGGAGGCCATTCGACCCCTCGTGTCTGCGCCTGTCGAAAAAGAGCAATCCAACCGAATCCCACTTTCCAGCTCTTGGTCCGTAGCCTTGCAGTTTACGGCACTTCAAGTGCATATCCAAGTACTTTTTAAATGTGATGAGGGTTTCTGCCCCTACCACCCTTTCAGGCAGTGAGTTCCAGACCCCCGCCACCCTCTGGGTGAAAAAGGTTCTCCTCAACTCCCCTCTAATCCTTCTACCAATTACTTTAAATCTATGTTACCTGGTTATTGACCTCTCTGTTAAGGGAAATAGGTCCTTCCTATCCACTCTATCCAGGCCCCTCATCATTTTATACACCTCAATTAAATCCATGTAGACTACATCAAATCAGCTACCCTCATCAACCCTCCTTGTTACCTCATCAGAAAATTCAGTCAAGTTAGTCAGACACGACCTTCCCTTAACAAATCCATGCTGACCGTCCTTGATTAATCCGTGCCTTTCTAAATAACGATTAATACTGTCCCTCAGAATCCTACTACGGTCAAATAGCTCGCTGACGCTCAAAGTCAACAACCACACATGAATAATGGCCAATACTAGAGGCCGCTCAACACCTCAAAGCCACATTTCAGTATCAATCACCCTCTCAGGTGAAGAGCACAGGTGATAAAACATAATTGAATATTAAAATTACTTCAAATTATTACTGTAGCAGGCTAACGTTAAATCAGTATTCCAGAATACTATATCCCTTAATTTAAAAATATATGTTTATAATGTTAGAATTATTGATTGTTGAATTTGGTTTCATACATTGATGTAATTTAATTAATAAACCTTGTGATTGAAGCAACACATCAGTTAATTTCCATTTCTGAATAAAATCTGAGGTCCATTGCCATGTCGTTGCTTATCCACAATGTGACGACTCAGATTCAAACTGAAGTTGCTGCACCCACAGTGCAAAGTACCAACCACCATATGATCACCACACGCTACATGAGCCCTGATATCCTAGGGCCCAAAAGTATTCTAATATATAACCACATTTCCTGTTCCCTGGACAGCACGACGTGATCCTAATACAAAAGACAAATACTGCGGATGCTGGAAATCTGAAATTAAAACAAGAAAATGCTGGAAATACTCAGCAGGTCAGGCAGCATCTGTGGAGAGTGAAACGGAGTTAACGTTTCAAGTCGATGACCTTTCGGCGGAACTAAGTGATCCTATAGTGCTTAATACTCTGCCTTGTGGTTACACTACCGGTCTCTTTAATTGGAGTGACAACATTGGGCTTTTTTGGTTTTCAAATTAACTGTACTTTCTTCCGAACAAAAACTGAAGGATCTTTAACAAAAGACGGCCGACATGTTGAAACATTAACAATTCTGTTCAACCATTGGCTCATCCTTTTATCCTTTTATGTAATATGGTTGAAATTTTGTTCTTAAAGCAAGACTTCAATCATCGAATAAAACTTAAGGTCCATTGCCGTGTCATTGCTTTATCCGCAATGCCGTGACTCGGATTCGAACCGAGGTTGCTGCGGCCACAACGCAGAGTACTAACCACTATACGATCACGGCGTGTTACATGGGCCCTGGTGGCCAGGCTCCAAAAATTCCTCTAAAGTACAACAAAATAGTTTGAATTACTACTTGTGTCCAGTTCCTGTGCAGAAGAACCAGAAACTTTCCTGTTCTCCAGGCTGCACGCCGTGATACCTATAGTGCTTAATACTCGGCCTTGTGGCTACACTACCCGGCTTTTTAATTGGAGTCACAGCGTTGGGCTTTGGTTTTATAATCACTGCACTTTCTTCTTAACACAAACTGAAGGATCTTTAACAATTCTGTTCTCCCATTGGCTCATTGAGCTTATCCAATGAATAGCTGAGCCGTGCAATACAGGAACGTTCCAGATTGGATCCTCATTTTGTGTTGTCTTAACTGGTCTCTGCCAGGGCAAGTCAGCTTCATAGAAATTTACAGCAAAGAAGGAGGCCATTCGACCCCTCGTGTCTGCGCCTGTCGAAAAAGAGCAATCCAACCGAATCCCACTTTCCAGCTCTTGGTCCGTAGCCTTGCAGTTTACGGCACTTCAAGTGCATATCCAAGTACTTTTTAAATGTGATGAGGGTTTCTGCCCCTACCACCCTTTCAGGCAGTGAGTTCCAGACCCCCGCCACCCTCTGGGTGAAAAAGGTTCTCCTCAACTCCCCTCTAATCCTTCTACCAATTACTTTAAATCTATGTTACCTGGTTATTGACCTCTCTGTTAAGGGAAATAGGTCCTTCCTATCCACTCTATCCAGGCCCCTCATCATTTTATACACCTCAATTAAATCCATGTAGACTACATCAAATCAGCTACCCTCATCAACCCTCCTTGTTACCTCATCAGAAAATTCAGTCAAGTTAGTCAGACACGACCTTCCCTGAACAAATCCATGCTGACCGTCCTTGATTAATCCGTGCCTTTCTAAATAACGATTAATACTGTCCCTCAGAATCCTACTACGGTCAAATAGCTCGCTGACGCTCAAAGTCAACAACCACACATGAATAATGGCCAATACTAGAGGCCGCTCAACACCTCAAAGCCACATTTCAGTATCAATCACCCTCTCAGGTGAAGAGCACAGGTGATAAAACATAATTGAATATTAAAATTACTTCAAATTATTACTGTAGCAGGCTAAAGTTAAATCAGTATTCCAGAATACTATATCCCTTAATATAAAAATATATGTTTATAATGTTAGAATTATTGATTGCTGAATTTGGTTTCATACATTGATGTAATTTAATTAATAAACCTTGTGATTGAAGCAACACATCAGTTAATTTCCATTTCTGAATAAAATCTGAGGTCCATTGCCATGTCGTTGCTTATCCACAATGTGACGACTCAGATTCAAACTGAAGTTGCTGCACCCACAGTGCAAAGTACCAACCACCATATGATCACCACACGCTACATGAGCCCTGATATCCTAGGGCCCAAAAGTATTCTAATATATAACCACATTTCCTGTTCCCTGGACAGCACGACGTGATCCTAATACAAAAGACAAATACTGCGGATGCTGGAAATCTGAAATTAAAACAAGAAAATGCTGGAAATACTCAGCAGGTCAGGCAGCATCTGTGGAGAGTGAAACGGAGTTAACGTTTCAAGTCGATGACCTTTCGGCGGAACTAAGTGATCCTATAGTGCTTAATACTCTGCCTTGTGGTTACACTACCGGTCTCTTTAATTGGAGTGACAACATTGGGCTTTTTTGGTTTTCAAATTAACTGTACTTTCTTCCGAACAAAAACTGAAGGATCTTTAACAAAAGACGGCCGACATGTTGAAACATTAACAATTCTGTTCAACCATTGGCTCATCCTTTTATCCTTTTATGTAATATGGTTGAAATTTTGTTCTTAAAGCAAGACTTCAATCATCGAATAAAACTTAAGGTCCATTGCCGTGTCATTGCTTTATCCGCAATGCCGTGACTCGGATTCGAACCGAGGTTGCTGCGGCCACAACGCAGAGTACTAACCACTATACGATCACGGCGTGTTACATGGGCCCTGGTGGCCAGGCTCCAAAAATTCCTCTAAAGTACAACAAAATAGTTTGAATTACTACTTGTGTCCAGTTCCTGTGCAGAAGAACCAGAAACTTTCCTGTTCTCCAGGCTGCACGCCGTGATACCTATAGTGCTTAATACTCGGCCTTGTGGCTACACTACCCGGCTTTTTAATTGGAGTCACAGCGTTGGGCTTTGGTTTTATAATCACTGCACTTTCTTCTTAACACAAACTGAAGGATCTTTAACAATTCTGTTCTCCCATTGGCTCATTGAGCTTATCCAATGAATAGCTGAGCCGTGCAATACAGGAACGTTCCAGATTGGATCCTCATTTTGTGTTGTCTTAACTGGTCTCTGCCAGGGCAAGTCAGCTTCATAGAAATTTACAGCAAAGAAGGAGGCCATTCGACCCCTCGTGTCTGCGCCTGTCGAAAAAGAGCAATCCAACCGAATCCCACTTTCCAGCTCTTGGTCCGTAGCCTTGCAGTTTACGGCACTTCAAGTGCATATCCAAGTACTTTTTAAATGTGATGAGGGTTTCTGCCCCTACCACCCTTTCAGGCAGTGAGTTCCAGACCCCCGCCACCCTCTGGGTGAAAAAGGTTCTCCTCAACTCCCCTCTAATCCTTCTACCAATTACTTTAAATCTATGTTACCTGGTTATTGACCTCTCTGCTAAGGGAAATAGGTCCTTCCTATCCACTCTATCCAGGCCCCTCATCATTTTATACACCTCAATTAAATCCATGTAGACTACATCAAATCAGCTACCCTCATCAACCCTCCTTGTTACCTCATCAGAAAATTCAGTCAAGTTAGTCAGACACGACCTTCCCTTAACAAATCCATGCTGACCGTCCTTGATTAATCCGTGCCTTTCTAAATAACGATTAATACTGTCCCTCAGAATCCTACTACGGTCAAATAGCTCGCTGACGCTCAAAGTCAACAACCACACATGAATAATGGCCAATACTAGAGGCCGCTCAACACCTCAAAGCCACATTTCAGTATCAATCACCCTCTCAGGTGAAGAGCACAGGTGATAAAACATAATTGAATATTAAAATTACTTCAAATTATTACTGTAGCAGGCGAAAGTTAAATCAGTATTCCAGAATACTATATCCCTTAATATAAAAATATATGTTTATAATGTTAGAATTATTGATTGCTGAATTTGGTTTCATACATTGATGTAATTTAATTAATAAACCTTGTGATTGAAGCAACACATCAGTTAATTTCCATTTCTGAATAAAATCTGAGGTCCATTGCCATGTCGTTGCTTATCCACAATGTGACGACTCAGATTCAAACTGAAGTTGCTGCACCCACAGTGCAAAGTACCAACCACCATATGATCACCACACGCTACATGAGCCCTGATATCCTAGGGCCCAAAAGTATTCTAATATATAACCACATTTCCTGTTCCCTGGACAGCACGACGTGATCCTAATACAAAAGACAAATACTGCGGATGCTGGAAATCTGAAATTAAAACAAGAAAATGCTGGAAATACTCAGCAGGTCAGGCAGCATCTGTGGAGAGTGAAACGGAGTTAACGTTTCAAGTCGATGACCTTTCGGCGGAACTAAGTGATCCTATAGTGCTTAATACTCTGCCTTGTGGTTACACTACCGGTCTCTTTAATTGGAGTGACAACATTGGGCTTTTTTGGTTTTCAAATTAACTGTACTTTCTTCCGAACAAAAACTGAAGGATCTTTAACAAAAGACGGCCGACATGTTGAAACATTAACAATTCTGTTCAACCATTGGCTCATCCTTTTATCCTTTTATGCAATATGGTTGAAATTTTGTTCTTAAAGCAAGACTTCAATCATCGAATAAAACTTAAGGTCCATTGCCGTGTCATTGCTTTATCCGCAATGCCGTGACTCGGATTCGAACCGAGGTTGCTGCGGCCACAACGCAGAGTACTAACCACTATACGATCACGGCGTGTTACATGGGCCCTGGTGGCCAGGCTCCAAAAATTCCTCTAAAGTACAACAAAATAGTTTGAATTACTACTTGTGTCCAGTTCCTGTGCAGAAGAACCAGAAACTTTCCTGTTCTCCAGGCTGCACGCCGTGATACCTATAGTGCTTAATACTCGGCCTTGTGGCTACACTACCCGGCTTTTTAATTGGAGTCACAGCGTTGGGCTTTGGTTTTATAATCACTGCACTTTCTTCTTAACACAAACTGAAGGATCTTTAACAATTCTGTTCTCCCATTGGCTCATTGAGCTTATCCAATGAATAGCTGAGCCGTGCAATACAGGAACGTTCCAGATTGGATCCTCATTTTGTGTTGTCTTAACTGGTCTCTGCCAGGGCAAGTCAGCTTCATAGAAATTTACAGCAAAGAAGGAGGCCATTCGACCCCTCGTGTCTGCGCCTGTCGAAAAAGAGCAATCCAACCGAATCCCACTTTCCAGCTCTTGGTCCGTAGCCTTGCAGTTTACGGCACTTCAAGTGCATATCCAAGTACTTTTTAAATGTGATGAGGGTTTCTACCCCTACCACCCTTTCAGGCAGTGAGTTCCAGACCCCCGCCACCCTCTGGGTGAAAAAGGTTCTCCTCAACTCCCCTCTAATCCTTCTACCAATTACTTTAAATCTATGTTACCTGGTTATTGACCTCTCTGCTAAGGGAAATAGGTCCTTCCTATCCACTCTATCCAGGCCCCTCATCATTTTATACACCTCAATTAAATCCATGTAGACTACATCAAATCAGCTACCCTCATCAACCCTCCTTGTTACCTCATCAGAAAATTCAGTCAAGTTAATCAGACACGACCTTCCCTTAACAAATCCATGCTGACAGTCCTTGATTAATCCGTGCCTTTCTAAATAACGATTAATACTGTCCCTCAGAATCCTACTACGGTCAAATAGCTCGCTGACGCTAAGTCAACAACCACACATGAATAATGGCCAATACTAGAGGCCGCTCAACACCTCAAAGCCACATTTCAGTATCAATCACCCTCTCAGGTGAAGAGCACAGGTGATAAAACATAATTGAATATTCAAATTACTTCAAATTATTACTGTAGCAGGCGAAAGTTAAATCAGTATTCCAGAATACTATATCCCTTAATATAAAAATATATGTTTATAATGTTAGAATTATTGATTGCTGAATTTGGTTTCATACATTGATGTAATTTAATTAATAAACCTTGTGATTGAAGCAACACATCAGTTAATTTCCATTTCTGAATAAAATCTGAGGTCCATTGCCATGTCGTTGCTTATCCACAATGTGACGACTCAGATTCAAACTGAAGTTGCTGCACCCACAGTGCAAAGTACCAACCACCATATGATCACCACACGCTACATGAGCCCTGATATCCTAGGGCCCAAAAGTATTCTAATGTATAACCACATTTCCTGTTCCCTGGACAGCACGACGTGATCCTAATACAAAAGACAAATACTGCGGATGCTGGAAATCTGAAATTAAAACAAGAAAATGCTGGAAATACTCAGCAGGTCAGGCAGCATCTGTGGAGAGGGAAACAGAGTTAAGGTTACAAGTCGATGACCTTTCGTCAGAACTAAGTGATCCTATAGTGCTTAATACTCTGCCTTGTGGCTACACTACTGGTCTTTTAATTGGAGTGACAACCTTGGGCTTTTTGGTTTTCAAATTAACTGTACTTCCTTCCTAACAAAAACTGAAGGATCTTTAACAAAAGAAGCCGACATGTTGAAACATTAACAATTCTGTTCAACCATTGGCTCATCCTTTTATCCTTTTATGTAATATGGTTGAAATTTTGTTCTTAAAGCAAGACTTCAATCATCGAATAAAACTTAAGGTCCATTGCCGTGTCATTGCTTTATCCGCAATGCCGTGACTCGGATTCGAACCGAGGTTGCTGCGGCCACAACGCAGAGTACTAACCACTATACGATCACGGCGTGCTACATGGGCCCTGGTGGCCAGGCGCCAAAAATTCCTCTAAAGTACAACAAAATAGTTTGAATTACTACTTGTGTCCAGTTCCTGTGCAGAAGAACCAGAAACTTTCCTGTTCTCCAGGCTGCACGCCGTGATACCTATAGTGCTTAATACTCGGCCTTGTGGCTACACTACCCGGCTTTTTAATTGGAGTCACGGCGTTGGGCTTTGGTTTTATAATCACTGCACTTTCTTCTTAACACAAACTGAAGGATCTTTAACAATTCTGTTCTCCCATTGGCTCATTGAGCTTATCCAATGAATAGCTGAGCCGTGCAATACAGGAACGTTCCAGATTGGATCCTCATTTTGTGTTGTCTTAACTGGTCTCTGCCAGGGCAAGTCAGCTTCATAGAAATTTACAGCAAAGAAGGAGGCCATTCGACCCCTCGTGTCTGCGCCTGTCGAAAAAGAGCAATCCAACCGAATCCCACTTTCCAGCTCTTGGTCCGTAGCCTTGCAGTTTACGGCACTTCAAGTGCATATCCAAGTACTTTTTAAATGTGATGAGGGTTTCTGCCCCTACCACCCTTTCAGGCAGTGAGTTCCAGACCCCCGCCACCCTCTGGGTGAAAAAGGTTCTCCTCAACTCCCCTCTAATCCTTCTACCAATTACTTTAAATCTATGTTACCTGGTTATTGACCTCTCTGCTAAGGGAAATAGGTCCTTCCTATCCACTCTATCCAGGCCCCTCATCATTTTATACACCTCAATTAAATCCATGTAGACTACATCAAATCAGCTACCCTCATCAACCCTCCTTGTTACCTCATCAGAAAATTCAGTCAAGTTAGTCAGACACGACCTTCCCTTAACAAATCCATGCTGACCGTCCTTGATTAATCCGTGCCTTTCTAAATAACGATTAATACTGTCCCTCAGAATCCTACTACGGTCAAATAGCTCGCTGACGCTCAAAGTCAACAACCACACATGAATAATGGACAATTCTAGAGGCCGCTCAACACCTCAAAGCCACATTTCAGTATCAATCACTCTCTCAGGTGAAGAGCACAGGTGATAAAACATAATTGAATATTAAAATTACTTCAAATTATTACTGTAGCAGGCTAACGTTAAATCAGTATTCCAGAATACTATATCCCTTAATTTAAAAATATATGTTTAGAATGTTAGAATTATTGATTGTTGAATTTGGTTTCATACATTGATGTAATTAATTACCGTTGAAATTTGTTAATAAACCTTGTGATTGAAGCAACACATCAGTTAATTTCCGTTTCTGAATAAAATCTGAGGTCCATTGCTATGTCGTTGCTTATCCACAATGTGATGACTCAGATTCAAACTGAAGTTGCTGCACCCACAGTGCAAAGTACCAACCACCATATGATCACCACACGCTACATGAGCCCTGATATCCTAGGGCCCAAAAGTATTCTAATGTATAACCACATTTCCTGTTCCCTGGACAGCACGACGTGATCCGAATACAAAAGACAAATACTGCGGATGCTGGAAATCTGAAATTAAAACAGAAAATGCTGGAAATACTCAGCAGGTCAGGCAGCATCTGTGGAGAGGGAAACAGAGTTAAGGTTACAAGTCGATGACCTTTCGTCAGAACTAAGTGATCCTATAGTGCTTAATACTCTGCCTTGTGGCTACACTACTGGTCTTTTTAATTGGAGTGACAACCTTGGGCTTTTTGGTTTTCAAATTAACTGTACTTCCTTCCTAACAAAAACTGAAGGATCTTTAACAAAAGCAGCCGACATGTTGAAACATTAACAATTCTGTTCAACCATTGGCTCATCCTTTTATCCTTTTATGTAATATGGTTGAAATTTTGTTCTTAAAGCAAGACTTCAATCATCGAATAAAACTTAAGGTCCATTGCCGTGTCATTGCTTTATCCGCAATGCCGTGACTCGGATTCGAACCGAGGTTGCTGCGGCCACAACGCAGAGTACTAACCACTATACGATCACGGCGTGTTACATGGGCCCTGGTGGCCAGGCTCCAAAAATTCCTCTAAAGTACAACAAAATAGTTTGAATTACTACTTGTGTCCAGTTCCTGTGCAGAAGAACCAGAAACTTTCCTGTTCTCCAGGCTGCACGCCGTGATACCTATAGTGCTTAATACTCGGCCTTCTGGTTACACTACCCGGCTTTTTAATTGGAGTCACAGCGTTGGGCTTTGGTTTTATGATCACTGCACTTTCTTCTTAACACAAACTGAAGGATCTTTAACAATTCTGTTCTCCCATTGGCTCATTGAGCTTATCCAATGAATAGCTGAGCCGTGCAATACAGGAACGTTCCAGATTGGATCCTCATTTTGTGTTGTCTTAACTGGTCTCTGCCAGGGCAAGTCAGCTTCATAGAAATTTACAGCAAAGAAGGAGGCCATTCGACCCCTCGTGTCTGCGCCTGTCGAAAAAGAGCAATCCAACCGAATCCCACTTTCCAGCTCTTGGTCCGTAGCCTTGCAGTTTACGGCACTTCAAGTGCATATCCAAGTACTTTTTAAATGTGATGAGGGTTTCTACCCCTACCACCCTTTCAGGCAGTGAGTTCCAGACCCCCGCCACCCTCTGGGTGAAAAAGGTTCTCCTCAACTCCCCTCTAATCCTTCTACCAATTACTTTAAATCTATGTTACCTGGTTATTGACCTCTCTGCTAAGGGAAATAGGTCCTTCCTATCCACTCTATCCAGGCCCCTCATCATTTTATACACCTCAATTAAATCCATGTAGACTACATCAAATCAGCTACCCTCATCAACCCTCCTTGTTACCTCATCAGAAAATTCAGTCAAGTTAATCAGACACGACCTTCCCTTAACAAATCCATGCTGACAGTCCTTGATTAATCCGTGCCTTTCTAAATAACGATTAATACTGTCCCTCAGAATCCTACTACGGTCAAATTCAACAACCACACATGAATAATGGCCAATACTAGAGGCCGCTCAACACCTCAAAGCCACATTTCAGTATCAATCACCCTCTCAGGTGAAGAGCACAGGTGATAAAACATAATTGAATATTCAAATTACTTCAAATTATTACTGTAGCAGGCGAAAGTTAAATCAGTATTCCAGAATACTATATCCCTTAATATAAAAATATATGTTTATAATGTTAGAATTATTGATTGCTGAATTTGGTTTCATACATTGATGTAATTTAATTAATAAACCTTGTGATTGAAGCAACACATCAGTTAATTTCCATTTCTGAATAAAATCTGAGGTCCATTGCCATGTCGTTGCTTATCCACAATGTGACGACTCAGATTCAAACTGAAGTTGCTGCACCCACAGTGCAAAGTACCAACCACCATATGATCACCACACGCTACATGAGCCCTGATATCCTAGGGCCCAAAAGTATTCTAATGTATAACCACATTTCCTGTTCCCTGGACAGCACGACGTGATCCTAATACAAAAGACAAATACTGCGGATGCTGGAAATCTGAAATTAAAACAAGAAAATGCTGGAAATACTCAGCAGGTCAGGCAGCATCTGTGGAGAGGGAAACAGAGTTAAGGTTACAAGTCGATGACCTTTCGTCAGAACTAAGTGATCCTATAGTGCTTAATACTCTGCCTTGTGGCTACACTACTGGTCTTTTTAATTGGAGTGACAACCTTGGGCTTTTTGGTTTTCAAATTAACTGTACTTCCTTCCTAACAAAAACTGAAGGATCTTTAACAAAAGCAGCCGACATGTTGAAACATTAACAATTCTGTTCAACCATTGGCTCATCCTTTTATCCTTTTATGTAATATGGTTGAAATTTTGTTCTTAAAGCAAGACTTCAACCATCGAATAAAACTTAAGGTCCATTGCCGTGTCATTGCTTTATCCGCAATGCCGTGACTCGGATTCGAACCGAGGTTGCTGCGGCCACAACGCAGAGTACTAACCACTATACGATCACGGCGTGCTACATGGGCCCTGGTGGCCAAGCTCCAAAAATTCCTCTAAAGTACAACAAAATAGTTTGAATTACTACTTGTGTCCAGTTCCTGTGCAGAAGAACCAGAAACTTTCCTGTTCTCCAGGCTGCACGCCGTGATACCTATAGTGCTTAATACTCGGCCTTGTGGCTACACTACCCGGCTTTTTAATTGGAGTCACGGCGTTGGGCTTTGGTTTTATAATCACTGCACTTTCTTCTTAACACAAACTGAAGGATCTTTAACAATTCTGTTCTCCCATTGGCTCATTGAGCTTATCCAATGAATAGCTGAGCCGTGCAATACAGGAACGTTCCAGATTGGATCCTCATTTTGTGTTGTCTTAACTGGTCTCTGCCAGGGCAAGTCAGCTTCATAGAAATTTACAGCAAAGAAGGAGGCCATTCGACCCCTCGTGTCTGCGCCTGTCGAAAAAGAGCAATCCAACCGAATCCCACTTTCCAGCTCTTGGTCCGTAGCCTTGCAGTTTACGGCACTTCAAGTGCATATCCAAGTACTTTTTAAATGTGATGAGGGTTTCTGCCCCTACCACCCTTTCAGGCAGTGAGTTCCAGACCCCCGCCACCCTCTGGGTGAAAAAGGTTCTCCTCAACTCCCCTCTAATCCTTCTACCAATTACTTTAAATCTATGTTACCTGGTTATTGACCTCTCTGCTAAGGGAAATAGGTCCTTCCTATCCACTCTATCCAGGCCCCTCATCATTTTATACACCTCAATTAAATCCATGTAGACTACATCAAATCAGCTACCCTCATCAACCCTCCTTGTTACCTCATCAGAAAATTCAGTCAAGTTAGTCAGACACGACCTTCCCTTAACAAATCCATGCTGACCGTCCTTGATTAATCCGTGCCTTTCTAAATAACGATTAATACTGTCCCTCAGAATCCTACTACGGTCAAATAGCTCGCTGACGCTCAAAGTCAACAACCACACATGAATAATGGACAATTCTAGAGGCCGCTCAACACCTCAAAGCCACATTTCAGTATCAATCACTCTCTCAGGTGAAGAGCACAGGTGATAAAACATAATTGAATATTAAAATTACTTCAAATTATTACTGTAGCAGGCTAACGTTAAATCAGTATTCCAGAATACTATATCCCTTAATTTAAAAATATATGTTTAGAATGTTAGAATTATTGATTGTTGAATTTGGTTTCATACATTGATGTAATTTAATTACCGTTGAAATTTTGTTAATAAACCTTGTGATTGAAGCAACACATCAGTTAATTTCCGTTTCTGAATAAAATCTGAGGTCCATTGCTATGTCGTTGCTTATCCACAATGTGATGACTCAGATTCAAACTGAAGTTGCTGCACCCACAGTGCAAAGTACCAACCACCATATGATCACCACACGCTACATGAGCCCTGATATCCTAGGGCCCAAAAGTATTCGAATGTATAACCACATTTCCTGTTCCCTGGACAGCACGACGTGATCCGAATACAAAAGACAAATACTGCGGATGCTGGAAATCTGAAATTAAAACAGAAAATGCTGGAAATACTCAGCAGGTCAGGCAGCATCTGTGGAGAGGGAAACAGAGTTAAGGTTACAAGTCGATGACCTTTCGTCAGAACTAAGTGATCCTATAGTGCTTAATACTCTGCCTTGTGGCTACACTACTGGTCTTTTTAATTGGAGTGACAACCTTGGGCTTTTTGGTTTTCAAATTAACTGTACTTCCTTCCTAACAAAAACTGAAGGATCTTTAACAAAAGCAGCCGACATGTTGAAACATTAACAATTCTGTTCAACCATTGGCTCATCCTTTTATCCTTTTATGTAATATGGTTGAAATTTTGTTCTTAAAGCAAGACTTCAATCATCGAATAAAACTTAAGGTCCATTGCCGTGTCATTGCTTTATCCGCAATGCCGTGACTCGGATTCGAACCGAGGTTGCTGCGGCCACAACGCAGAGTACTAACCACTATACGATCACGGCGTGTTACATGGGCCCTGGTGGCCAGGCTCCAAAAATTCCTCTAAAGTACAACAAAATAGTTTGAATTACTACTTGTGTCCAGTTCCTGTGCAGAAGAACCAGAAACTTTCCTGTTCTCCAGGCTGCACGCCGTGATACCTATAGTGCTTAATACTCGGCCTTCTGGTTACACTACCCGGCTTTTTAATTGGAGTCACAGCGTTGGGCTTTGGTTTTATGATCACTGCACTTTCTTCTTAACACAAACTGAAGGATCTTTAACAATTCTGTTCTCCCATTGGCTCATTGAGCTTATCCAATGAATAGCTGAGCCGTGCAATACAGGAACGTTCCAGATTGGATCCTCATTTTGTGTTGTCTTAACTGGTCTCTGCCAGGGCAAGTCAGCTTCATAGAAATTTACAGCAAAGAAGGAGGCCATTCGACCCCTCGTGTCTGCGCCTGTCGAAAAAGAGCAATCCAACCGAATCCCACTTTCCAGCTCTTGGTCCGTAGCCTTGCAGTTTACGGCACTTCAAGTGCATATCCAAGTACTTTTTAAATGTGATGAGGGTTTCTACCCCTACCACCCTTTCAGGCAGTGAGTTCCAGACCCCCGCCACCCTCTGGGTGAAAAAGGTTCTCCTCAACTCCCCTCTAATCCTTCTACCAATTACTTTAAATCTATGTTACCTGGTTATTGACCTCTCTGCTAAGGGAAATAGGTCCTTCCTATCCACTCTATCCAGGCCCCTCATCATTTTATACACCTCAATTAAATCCATGTAGACTACATCAAATCAGCTACCCTCATCAACCCTCCTTGTTACCTCATCAGAAAATTCAGTCAAGTTAATCAGACACGACCTTCCCTTAACAAATCCATGCTGACAGTCCTTGATTAATCCGTGCCTTTCTAAATAACGATTAATACTGTCCCTCAGAATCCTACTACGGTCAAATTCAACAACCACACATGAATAATGGCCAATACTAGAGGCCGCTCAACACCTCAAAGCCACATTTCAGTATCAATCACCCTCTCAGGTGAAGAGCACAGGTGATAAAACATAATTGAATATTCAAATTACTTCAAATTATTACTGTAGCAGGCGAAAGTTAAATCAGTATTCCAGAATACTATATCCCTTAATATAAAAATATATGTTTATAATGTTAGAATTATTGATTGCTGAATTTGGTTTCATACATTGATGTAATTTAATTAATAAACCTTGTGATTGAAGCAACACATCAGTTAATTTCCATTTCTGAATAAAATCTGAGGTCCATTGCCATGTCGTTGCTTATCCACAATGTGACGACTCAGATTCAAACTGAAGTTGCTGCACCCACAGTGCAAAGTACCAACCACCATATGATCACCACACGCTACATGAGCCCTGATATCCTAGGGCCCAAAAGTATTCTAATGTATAACCACATTTCCTGTTCCCTGGACAGCACGACGTGATCCTAATACAAAAGACAAATACTGCGGATGCTGGAAATCTGAAATTAAAACAAGAAAATGCTGGAAATACTCAGCAGGTCAGGCAGCATCTGTGGAGAGGGAAACAGAGTTAAGGTTACAAGTCGATGACCTTTCGTCAGAACTAAGTGATCCTATAGTGCTTAATACTCTGCCTTGTGGCTACACTACTGGTCTTTTTAATTGGAGTGACAACCTTGGGCTTTTTGGTTTTCAAATTAACTGTACTTCCTTCCTAACAAAAACTGAAGGATCTTTAACAAAAGCAGCCGACATGTTGAAACATTAACAATTCTGTTCAACCATTGGCTCATCCTTTTATCCTTTTATGTAATATGGTTGAAATTTTGTTCTTAAAGCAAGACTTCAACCATCGAATAAAACTTAAGGTCCATTGCCGTGTCATTGCTTTATCCGCAATGCCGTGACTCGGATTCGAACCGAGGTTGCTGCGGCCACAACGCAGAGTACTAACCACTATACGATCACGGCGTGCTACATGGGCCCTGGTGGCCAAGCTCCAAAAATTCCTCTAAAGTACAACAAAATAGTTTGAATTACTACTTGTGTCCAGTTCCTGTGCAGAAGAACCAGAAACTTTCCTGTTCTCCAGGCTGCACGCCGTGATACCTATAGTGCTTAATACTCGGCCTTGTGGCTACACTACCCGGCTTTTTAATTGGAGTCACAGCGTTGGGCTTTGGTTTTATAATCACTGCACTTTCTTCTTAACACAAACTGAAGGATCTTTAACAATTCTGTTCTCCCATTGGCTCATTGAGCTTATCCAATGAATAGCTGAGCCGTGCAATACAGGAACGTTCCAGATTGGATCCTCATTTTGTGTTGTCTTAACTGGTCTCTGCCAGGGCAAGTCAGCTTCATAGAAATTTACAGCAAAGAAGGAGGCCATTCGACCCCTCGTGTCTGCGCCTGTCGAAAAAGAGCAATCCAACCGAATCCCACTTTCCAGCTCTTGGTCCGTAGCCTTGCAGTTTACGGCACTTCAAGTGCATATCCAAGTACTTTTTAAATGTGATGAGGGTTTCTGCCCCTACCACCCTTTCAGGCAGTGAGTTCCAGACCCCCGCCACCCTCTGGGTGAAAAAGGTTCTCCTCAACTCCCCTCTAATCCTTCTACCAATTACTTTAAATCTATGTTACCTGGTTATTGACCTCTCTGCTAAGGGAAATAGGTCCTTCCTATCCACTCTATCCAGGCCCCTCATCATTTTATACACCTCAATTAAATCCATGTAGACTACATCAAATCAGCTACCCTCATCAACCCTCCTTGTTACCTCATCAGAAAATTCAGTCAAGTTAGTCAGACACGACCTTCCCTTAACAAATCCATGCTGACCGTCCTTGATTAATCCGTGCCTTTCTAAATAACGATTAATACTGTCCCTCAGAATCCTACTACGGTCAAATAGCTCGCTGACGCTCAAAGTCAACAACCACACATGAATAATGGACAATTCTAGAGGCCGCTCAACACCTCAAAGCCACATTTCAGTATCAATCACTCTCTCAGGTGAAGAGCACAGGTGATAAAACATAATTGAATATTAAAATTACTTCAAATTATTACTGTAGCAGGCTAACGTTAAATCAGTATTCCAGAATACTATATCCCTTAATTTAAAAATATATGTTTATAATGTTAGAATTATTGATTGTTGAATTTGGTTTCATACATTGATGTAATTTAATTACCGTTGAAATTTTGTTAATAAACCTTGTGATTGAAGCAACACATCAGTTAATTTCCGTTTCTGAATAAAATCTGAGGTCCATTGCTATGTCGTTGCTTATCCACAATGTGATGACTCAGATTCAAACTGAAGTTGCTGCACCCACAGTGCAAAGTACCAACCACCATATGATCACCACACGCTACATGAGCCCTGATATCCTAGGGCCCAAAAGTATTCGAATGTATAACCACATTTCCTGTTCCCTGGACAGCACGACGTGATCCGAATACAAAAGACAAATACTGCGGATGCTGGAAATCTGAAATTAAAACAGAAAATGCTGGAAATACTCAGCAGGTCAGGCAGCATCTGTGGAGAGGGAAACAGAGTTAAGGTTACAAGTCGATGACCTTTCGTCAGAACTAAGTGATCCTATAGTGCTTAATACTCTGCCTTGTGGCTACACTACTGGTCTTTTTAATTGGAGTGACAACCTTGGGCTTTTTGGTTTTCAAATTAACTGTACTTCCTTCCTAACAAAAACTGAAGGATCTTTAACAAAAGCAGCCGACATGTTGAAACATTAACAATTCTGTTCAACCATTGGCTCATCCTTTTATCCTTTTATGTAATATGGTTGAAATTTTGTTCTTAAAGCAAGACTTCAATCATCGAATAAAACTTAAGGTCCATTGCCGTGTCATTGCTTTATCCGCAATGCCGTGACTCGGATTCGAACCGAGGTTGCTGCGGCCACAACGCAGAGTACTAACCACTATACGATCACGGCGTGTTACATGGGCCCTGGTGGCCAGGCTCCAAAAATTCCTCTAAAGTACAACAAAATAGTTTGAATTACTACTTGTGTCCAGTTCCTGTGCAGAAGAACCAGAAACTTTCCTGTTCTCCAGGCTGCACGCCGTGATACCTATAGTGCTTAATACTCGGCCTTGTGGTTACACTACCCGGCTTTTTAATTGGAGTCACAGCGTTGGGCTTTGGTTTTATAATCACTGCACTTTCTTCTTAACACAAACTGAAGGATCTTTAACAATTCTGTTCTCCCATTGGCTCATTGAGCTTATCCAATGAATAGCTGAGCCGTGCAATACAGGAACGTTCCAGATTGGATCCTCATTTTGTGTTGTCTTAACTGGTCTCTGCCAGGGCAAGTCAGCTTCATAGAAATTTACAGCAAAGAAGGAGGCCATTCGACCCCTCGTGTCTGCGCCTGTCGAAAAAGAGCAATCCAACCGAATCCCACTTTCCAGCTCTTGGTCCGTAGCCTTGCAGTTTACGGCACTTCAAGTGCATATCCAAGTACTTTTTAAATGTGATGAGGGTTTCTGCCCCTACCACCCTTTCAGGCAGTGAGTTCCAGACCCCCGCCACCCTCTGGGTGAAAAAGGTTCTCCTCAACTCCCCTCTAATCCTTCTACCAATTACTTTAAATCTATGTTACCTGGTTATTGACCTCTCTGCTAAGGGAAATAGGTCCTTCCTATCCACTCTATCCAGGCCCCTCATCATTTTATACACCTCAATTAAATCCATGTAGACTACATCAAATCAGCTACCCTCATCAACCCTCCTTGTTACCTCATCAGAAAATTCAGTCAAGTTAATCAGACACGACCTTCCCTTAACAAATCCATGCTGACAGTCCTTGATTAATCCGTGCCTTTCTAAATAACGATTAATACTGTCCCTCAGAATCCTACTACGGTCAAATAGCTCGCTGACGCTTAAAGTCAACAACCACACATGAATAATGGCCAATACTAGAGGCCGCTCAACACCTCAAAGCCACATTTCAGTATCAATCACCCTCTCAGGTGAAGAGCACAGGTGATAAAACATAATTGAATATTCAAATTACTTCAAATTATTACTGTAGCAGGCTAACGTTAAATCAGTATTCCAGAATACTATATCCCTTAATATAAAAATATATGTTTATAATGTTAGAATTATTGATTGCTGAATTTGGTTTCATAGATTGATGTAATTTAATTACCGTTGAAATTTTGTTAATAAACCTTGTGATTGAAGCAACACATCAGTTAATTTCCGTTTCTGAATAAAATCTGAGGTCCATTGCTATGTCGTTGCTTATCCACAATGTGATGACTCAGATTCAAACTGAAGTTGCTGCACCCACAGTGCAAAGTACCAACCACCATATGATCACCACACGCTACATGAGCCCTGATATCCTAGGGCCCAAAAGTATTCTAATGTATAACCACATTTCCTGTTCCCTGGACAGCACGACGTGATCCGAATACAAAAGACAAATACTGCGGATGCTGGAAATCTGAAATTAAAACAGAAAATGCTGGAAATACTCAGCAGGTCAGGCAGCATCTGTGGAGAGGGAAACAGAGTTAAGGTTACAAGTCGATGACCTTTCGTCAGAACTAAGTGATCCTATAGTGCTTAATACTCTGCCTTGTGGCTACACTACTGGTCTTTTTAATTGGAGTGACAACCTTGGGCTTTTTGGTTTTCAAATTAACTGTACTTCCTTCCTAACAAAAACTGAAGGATCTTTAACAAAAGCAGCCGACATGTTGAAACATTAACAATTCTGTTCAACCATTGGCTCATCCTTTTATCCTTTTATGTAATATGGTTGAAATTTTGTTCTTAAAGCAAGACTTCAATCATCGAATAAAACTTAAGGTCCATTGCCGTGTCATTGCTTTATCCGCAATGCCGTGACTCGGATTCGAACCGAGGTTGCTGCGGCCACAACGCAGAGTACTAACCACTATACGATCACGGCGTGCTACATGGGCCCTGGTAGACAAGCTCCCAAAATTATTCTAATGTACAACAACAAAATAGTTTTAATTATTACTTGTGTCCAGTTCCTGTGCAGAAGAACCAGAAACTTTCCTGTTCTCCAGGCAGCACGCCGTGATCCTATTGTGGTTAATACTCTCCATTGAGCTCTCCAGGAGCAGATGGAATCCCCGCCGAGGCACTAAAGCATGGCGGAGAAGCACTACTGGTGCAAATTCATGAACTCATTTCTCTTATATGGAAGGAGGAGAGCATGCCAGGGGATCTCAGAGATGCCGTAATTGTGACCATCTTCAAGAAAGGTGACAAGTCCGATTGCGGTAATTACAGAGGAGTTTCCCTGCTGTCTGCCACAGGGAAAATCATCGCAAGAATCCTTCTCAATCGCCTTCTCCCAGTGGCCGAAGAGCTCCTCCCAGAGTCGCAATGCGGATTCCGCCCACTAAGGGGCACAATGGACATGATCTTCACCGCACGTCAATTACAAGAGAAATGCAGGGAACAGCACCAACCGCTGTACATGGCCTTCTTTGATCTCACAAAGGCCTTCGACACTGTCAACCGTGAGGGATTATGGAGTGTCCTCCGCAAATTCGGCTGCCCTCAAAAGTTTGTCACCATCCTCCGCCAGCTTCACGATGACATGCAAGCCGTGATCCTGACCAACGGTTCCACCACAGACCCAATTCACGTACGAACCGGGGTCAAGCAAGGCTGTGTCATCGCACCAACGCTCTTCTCGATCTTCCTTGCTGCAATGCTCCATCTCACACTCAGTAAGCTGCCCGCTGGAGTGGAGCTAATTTACAGAACAAACGGGAAACTGTTCAACCTCCGTCGCCTCCAGTCCAGATCCAAGGTCGCCCCATCCTCTGTCGTCGAATTACAGTATGCAGACGACGCTTGCGTCTGCGCTCACTCGGAGGTCGAACTCCAAACCATCGTCAACACCTTCACCGAAGCATACGAGAGCATGGGCCTTACACTAAACATCCGTAAGACAAAGGTCCTCTACCAACCTGCCCCCGCCACACAGTACTGCCCCCCGATTATCAAAATCCACGACAAGGCCTTGGACAACGTGGACCACTTTCCATACCTCGGGAGCCTACTGTCAACAAGGGCAGACATCGACGATGAAGTCCAACACCGCCTTCAGTGTGCCAGTGCAGCCTTCGGTCGCCTGAGGAAGAGAATGTTTGAAGACCAGGACCTCAAACCCGGCACTAAGCTCATGGTCTACAGAGCAGCAGTGATACCCGCCCTGCTGTATGCCTCAGAGACATGGACCATGTACAGCAGGCACCTCAAAGCACTGGAGAGGTACCACCAACGCTGCCTCCGCAAGATCCTGCAAATCCATTGGCAGGATAGGCGCACCAACGTCAGTGTTCTTGCTCAGGCCAACATCCCCAGCATCGAAGCTTTGACCACGCTCGATCAGCTCCGATGGACGGGTCACATTGTCCGCATGCCCGATACGAGACTCCCAAAACAAGCGCTCTACTCGGAGCTCCGGCACGGCAAGAGAGCCCCAGGTGGGCAGAGGAAACGCTTCAAGGACACCCTCAAAGCCTCCTTGAAAAGGTGTAACATCCCCACCGACACCTGGGAATCCCTGGCCCAAGACCGCACAAAGTGGAGGAGAAGCATCCGGGAAGGCGCCGAACACCTCGAATCTCTTCGCCGGGAGCAAGCGGAAGCTAAGCGCAGGCAGCGCAAGGAGCGCACGTCAACCCAAGCACCCCACCCACCTGCCCCTTCAACCACCGTCTGCCCCACCTGTGACTGAGACTGTAGGTCCCGCATTGGACTCATCAGTCACCTGCGAACTCATTTTTAATGTGGAAGCAAGTCACCCTCAGTTCCGAGGGACTGCCTAAGAAGAAGAAGAATACTCTCCATTGAGCTTATCCAGTGAATAGCTGAGCCGTGCAATACAGGAACGTTCCAGATTGGATCCTCATTTTGTGTTGTCTTAACTGGTCTCTGCCAGGGCAAGTCAGCTTCATAGAAATTTACAGCAAAGAAGGAGGCCATTCGACCCCTCGTGTCTGCGCCTGTCGAAAAAGAGCAATCCAACCGAATCCCACTTTCCAGCTCTTGGTCCGTAGCCTTGCAGTTTACGGCACTTCAAGTGCATATCCAAGTACTTTTTAAATGTGATGAGGGTTTCTGCCCCTACCACCCTTTCAGGCAGTGAGTTCCAGACCCCCGCCACCCTCTGGGTGAAAAAGGTTCTCCTCAACTCCCCTCTAATCCTTCTACCAATTACTTTAAATCTATGTTACCTGGTTATTGACCTCTCTGCTAAGGGAAATAGGTCCTTCCTATCCACTCTATCCAGGCCCCTCATCATTTTATACACCTCAATTAAATCCATGTAGACTACATCAAATCAGCTACCCTCATCAACCCTCCTTGTTACCTCATCAGAAAATTCAGTCAAGTTAATCAGACACGACCTTCCCTTAACAAATCCATGCTGACAGTCCTTGATTAATCCGTGCCTTTCTAAATAACGATTAATACTGTCCCTCAGAATCCTACTACGGTCAAATAGCTCGCTGACGCTTAAAGTCAACAACCACACATGAATAATGGCCAATACTAGAGGCCGCTCAACACCTCAAAGCCACATTTCAGTATCAATCACCCTCTCAGGTGAAGAGCACAGGTGATAAAACATAATTGAATATTCAAATTACTTCAAATTATTACTGTAGCAGGCGAAAGTTAAATCAGTATTCCAGAATACTATATCCCTTAATATAAAAATATATGTTTATAATGTTAGAATTATTGATTGCTGAATTTGGTTTCATACATTGATGTAATTTAATTAATAAACCTTGTGATTGAAGCAACACATCAGTTAATTTCCATTTCTGAATAAAATCTGAGGTCCATTGCCATGTCGTTGCTTATCCACAATGTGACGACTCAGATTCAAACTGAAGTTGCTGCACCCACAGTGCAAAGTACCAACCACCATATGATCACCACACGCTACATGAGCCCTGATATCCTAGGGCCCAAAAGTATTCTAATATATAACCACATTTCCTGTTCCCTGGACAGCACGACGTGATCCTAATACAAAAGACAAATACTGCGGATGCTGGAAATCTGAAATTAAAACAAGAAAATGCTGAAATACTCAGCAGGTCAGGCAGCATCTGTGGAGAGTGAAACGGAGTTAACGTTTCAAGTCGATGACCTTTCGGCGGAACTAAGTGATCCTATAGTGCTTAATACTCTGCCTTGTGGTTACACTACCGGTCTCTTTAATTGGAGTGACAACCTTGGGCTTTTTTGTTTTTCAAATTAACTGTACTTTCTTCCGAACAAAAACTGAAGGATCTTTAACAAAAGACGGCCGACATGTTGAAACATTAACAATTCTGTTCAACCATTGGCTCATCCTTTTATCCTTTTATGTAATATGGTTGAAATTTTGTTCTTAAAGCAAGACTTCAATCATCGAATAAAACTTAAGGTCCATTGCCGTGTCATTGCTTTATCCGCAATGCCGTGACTCGGATTCGAACCGAGGTTGCTGCGGCCACAACGCAGAGTACTAACCACTATGCGATCACGGCGTGTTACATGGGCCCTGGTGGCCAGGCTCCAAAAATTCCTCTAAAGTACAACAAAATTGTTTGAATTACTACTTGTGTCCAGTTCCTGTGCAGAAGAACCAGAAACTTTCCTGTTCTCCAGGCTGCACGCCGTGATACCTATAGTGCTTAATACTCGGCCTTGTGGTTACACTACCCGGCTTTTTAATTGGAGTCACAGCGTTGGGCTTTGGTTTTATAATCACTGCACTTTCTTCTTAACACAAACTGAAGGATCTTTAACAATTCTGTTCTCCCATTGGCTCATTGAGCTTATCCAATGAATAGCTGAGCCGTGCAATACAGGAACGTTCCAGATTGGATCCTCATTTTGTGTTGTCTTAACTGGTCTCTGCCAGGGCAAGTCAGCTTCATAGAAATTTACAGCAAAGAAGGAGGCCATTCGACCCCTCGTGTCTGCGCCTGTCGAAAAAGAGCAATCCAACCGAATCCCACTTTCCAGCTCTTGGTCCGTAGCCTTGCAGTTTACGGCACTTCAAGTGCATATCCAAGTACTTTTTAAATGTGATGAGGGTTTCTGCCCCTACCACCCTTTCAGGCAGTGAGTTCCAGACCCCCGCCACCCTCTGGGTGAAAAAGGTTCTCCTCAACTCCCCTCTAATCCTTCTACCAATTACTTTAAATCTATGTTACCTGGTTATTGACCTCTCTGCTAAGGGAAATAGGTCCTTCCTATCCACTCTATCCAGGCCCCTCATCATTTTATACACCTCAATTAAATCCATGTAGACTACATCAAATCAGCTACCCTCATCAACCCTCCTTGTTACCTCATCAGAAAATTCAGTCAAGTTAGTCAGACACGACCTTCCCTTAACAAATCCATGCTGACCGTCCTTGATTAATCCGTGCCTTTCTAAATAACGATTAATACTGTCCCTCAGAATCCTACTACGGTCAAATAGCTCGCTGACGCTCAAAGTCAACAACCACACATGAATAATGGCCAATACTAGAGGCCGCTCAACACCTCAAAGCCACATTTCAGTATCAATCACTCTCTCAGGTGAAGAGCACAGGTGATAAAACATAATTGAATATTAAAATTACTTCAAATTATTACTGTAGCAGGCTAACGTTAAATCAGTATTCCAGAATACTATATCCCTTAATTTAAAGATATATGTTTATAATGTTAGAATTATTGATTGTTGAATTTGGTTTCATACATTGATGTAATTTAATTACCGTTGAAATTTTGTTAATAAACCTTGTGATTGAAGCAACACATCAGTTAATTTCCGTTTCTGAATAAAATCTGAGGTCCATTGCTATGTCGTTGCTTATCCACAATGTGATGACTCAGATTCAAACTGAAGTTGCTGCACCCACAGTGCAAAGTACCAACCACCATATGATCACCACACGCTACATGAGCCCTGATATCCTAGGGCCCAAAAGTATTCTAATGTATAACCACATTTCCTGTTCCCTGGACAGCACGACGTGATCCTAATACAAAAGACAAATACTGCGGATGCTGGAAATCTGAAATTAAAACAGAAAATGCTGGAAATACTCAGCAGGTCAGGCAGCATCTGTGGAGAGGGAAACAGAGTTAAGGTTACAAGTCGATGACCTTTCGTCAGAACTAAGTGATCCTATAGTGCTTAATACTCTGCCTTGTGGCTACACTACTGGTCTTTTTAATTGGAGTGACAACCTTGGGCTTTTTGGTTTTCAAATTAACTGTACTTCCTTCCTAACAAAAACTGAAGGATCTTTAACAAAAGCAGCCGACATGTTGAAACATTAACAATTCTGTTCAACCATTGGCTCATCCTTTTATCCTTTTATGTAATATGGTTGAAATTTTGTTCTTAAAGCAAGACTTCAATCATCGAATAAAACTTAAGGTCCATTGCCGTGTCATTGCTTTATCCGCAATGCCGTGACTCGGATTCGAACCGAGGTTGCTGCGGCCACAACGCAGAGTACTAACCACTATACGATCACGGCGTGCTACATGGGCCCTGGTAGACAAGCTCCCAAAATTATTCTAATGTACAACAACAAAATAGTTTTAATTATTACTTGTGTCCAGTTCCTGTGCAGAAGAACCAGAAACTTTCCTGTTCTCCAGGCAGCACGCCGTGATCCTATTGTGGTTAATACTCTCCATTGAGCTCTCCAGGAGCAGATGGAATCCCCGCCGAGGCACTAAAGCATGGCGGAGAAGCACTACTGGTGCAAATTCATGAACTCATTTCTCTTATATGGAAGGAGGAGAGCATGCCAGGGGATCTCAGAGATGCCGTAATTGTGACCATCTTCAAGAAAGGTGACAAGTCCGATTGCGGTAATTACAGAGGAGTTTCCCTGCTGTCTGCCACAGGGAAAATCATCGCAAGAATCCTTCTCAATCGCCTTCTCCCAGTGGCCGAAGAGCTCCTCCCAGAGTCGCAATGCGGATTCCGCCCACTAAGGGGCACAATGGACATGATCTTCACCGCACGTCAATTACAAGAGAAATGCAGGGAACAGCACCAACCGCTGTACATGGCCTTCTTTGATCTCACAAAGGCCTTCGACACTGTCAACCGTGAGGGATTATGGAGTGTCCTCCGCAAATTCGGCTGCCCTCAAAAGTTTGTCACCATCCTCCGCCAGCTTCACGATGACATGCAAGCCGTGATCCTGACCAACGGTTCCACCACAGACCCAATTCACGTACGAACCGGGGTCAAGCAAGGCTGTGTCATCGCACCAACGCTCTTCTCGATCTTCCTTGCTGCAATGCTCCATCTCACACTCAGTAAGCTGCCCGCTGGAGTGGAGCTAATTTACAGAACAAACGGGAAACTGTTCAACCTCCGTCGCCTCCAGTCCAGATCCAAGGTCGCCCCATCCTCTGTCGTCGAATTACAGTATGCAGACGACGCTTGCGTCTGCGCTCACTCGGAGGTCGAACTCCAAACCATCGTCAACACCTTCACCGAAGCATACGAGAGCATGGGCCTTACACTAAACATCCGTAAGACAAAGGTCCTCTACCAACCTGCCCCCGCCACACAGTACTGCCCCCCGATTATCAAAATCCACGACAAGGCCTTGGACAACGTGGACCACTTTCCATACCTCGGGAGCCTACTGTCAACAAGGGCAGACATCGACGATGAAGTCCAACACCGCCTTCAGTGTGCCAGTGCAGCCTTCGGTCGCCTGAGGAAGAGAATGTTTGAAGACCAGGACCTCAAACCCGGCACTAAGCTCATGGTCTACAGAGCAGCAGTGATACCCGCCCTGCTGTATGCCTCAGAGACATGGACCATGTACAGCAGGCACCTCAAAGCACTGGAGAGGTACCACCAACGCTGCCTCCGCAAGATCCTGCAAATCCATTGGCAGGATAGGCGCACCAACGTCAGTGTTCTTGCTCAGGCCAACATCCCCAGCATCGAAGCTTTGACCACGCTCGATCAGCTCCGATGGACGGGTCACATTGTCCGCATGCCCGATACGAGACTCCCAAAACAAGCGCTCTACTCGGAGCTCCGGCACGGCAAGAGAGCCCCAGGTGGGCAGAGGAAACGCTTCAAGGACACCCTCAAAGCCTCCTTGAAAAGGTGTAACATCCCCACCGACACCTGGGAATCCCTGGCCCAAGACCGCACAAAGTGGAGGAGAAGCATCCGGGAAGGCGCCGAACACCTCGAATCTCTTCGCCGGGAGCAAGCGGAAGCTAAGCGCAGGCAGCGCAAGGAGCGCACGTCAACCCAAGCACCCCACCCACCTGCCCCTTCAACCACCGTCTGCCCCACCTGTGACTGAGACTGTAGGTCCCGCATTGGACTCATCAGTCACCTGCGAACTCATTTTTAATGTGGAAGCAAGTCACCCTCAGTTCCGAGGGACTGCCTAAGAAGAAGAAGAATACTCTCCATTGAGCTTATCCAGTGAATAGCTGAGCTGTGCAATACAGGAACGTTCCAGATTGGATCCTCATTTTGTGTTGTCTTAACTGGTCTCTGCCAGGGCAAGTCAGCTTCATAGAAATTTACAGCAAAGAAGGAGGCCATTCGACCCCTCGTGTCTGCGCCTGTCGAAAAAGAGCAATCCAACCGAATCCCACTTTCCAGCTCTTGGTCCGTAGCCTTGCAGTTTACGGCACTTCAAGTGCATATCCAAGTACTTTTTAAATGTGATGAGGGTTTCTGCCCCTACCACCCTTTCAGGCAGTGAGTTCCAGACCCCCGCCACCCTCTGGGTGAAAAAGGTTCTCCTCAACTCCCCTCTAATCCTTCTACCAATTACTTTAAATCTATGTTACCTGGTTATTGACCTCTCTGCTAAGGGAAATAGGTCCTTCCTATCCACTCTATCCAGGCCCCTCATCATTTTATACACCTCAATTAAATCCATGTAGACTACATCAAATCAGCTACCCTCATCAACCCTCCTTGTTACCTCATCAGAAAATTCAGTCAAGTTAATCAGACACGACCTTCCCTTAACAAATCCATGCTGACAGTCCTTGATTAATCCGTGCCTTTCTAAATAACGATTAATACTGTCCCTCAGAATCCTACTACGGTCAAATAGCTCGCTGACGCTTAAAGTCAACAACCACACATGAATAATGGCCAATACTAGAGGCCGCTCAACACCTCAAAGCCACATTTCAGTATCAATCACCCTCTCAGGTGAAGAGCACAGGTGATAAAACATAATTGAATATTCAAATTACTTCAAATTATTACTGTAGCAGGCGAAAGTTAAATCAGTATTCCAGAATACTATATCACTTAATATAAAAATATATGTTTATAATGTTAGAATTATTGATTGCTGAATTTGGTTTCATACATTGATGTAATTTAATTAATAAACCTTGTGATTGAAGCAACACATCAGTTAATTTCCATTTCTGAATAAAATCTGAGGTCCATTGCCATGTCGTTGCTTATCCACAATGTGACGACTCAGATTCAAACTGAAGTTGCTGCACCCACAGTGCAAAGTACCAACCACCATATGATCACCACACGCTACATGAGCCCTGATATCCTAGGGCCCAAAAGTATTCTAATATATAACCACATTTCCTGTTCCCTGGACAGCACGACGTGATCCTAATACAAAAGACAAATACTGCGGATGCTGGAAATCTGAAATTAAAACAAGAAAATGCTGAAATACTCAGCAGGTCAGGCAGCATCTGTGGAGAGTGAAACGGAGTTAACGTTTCAAGTCGATGACCTTTCGGCGGAACTAAGTGATCCTATAGTGCTTAATACTCTGCCTTGTGGTTACACTACCGGTCTCTTTAATTGGAGTGACAACCTTGGGCTTTTTTGTTTTTCAAATTAACTGTACTTTCTTCCGAACAAAAACTGAAGGATCTTTAACAAAAGACGGCCGACATGTTGAAACATTAACAATTCTGTTCAACCATTGGCTCATCCTTTTATCCTTTTATGTAATATGGTTGAAATTTTGTTCTTAAAGCAAGACTTCAATCATCGAATAAAACTTAAGGTCCATTGCCGTGTCATTGCTTTATCCGCAATGCCGTGACTCGGATTCGAACCGAGGTTGCTGCGGCCACAACGCAGAGTACTAACCACTATGCGATCACGGCGTGTTACATGGGCCCTGGTGGCCAGGCTCCAAAAATTCCTCTAAAGTACAACAAAATTGTTTGAATTACTACTTGTGTCCAGTTCCTGTGCAGAAGAACCAGAAACGTTCCTGTTCTCCAGGCTGCACGCCGTGATACCTATAGTGCTTAATACTCGGCCTTGTGGTTACACTACCCGGCTTTTTAATTGGAGTCACAGCGTTGGGCTTTGGTTTTATAATCACTGCACTTTCTTCTTAACACAAACTGAAGGATCTTTAACAATTCTGTTCTCCCATTGGCTCATTGAGCTTATCCAATGAATAGCTGAGCCGTGCAATACAGGAACGTTCCAGATTGGATCCTCATTTTGTGTTGTCTTAACTGGTCTCTGCCAGGGCAAGTCAGCTTCATAGAAATTTACAGCAAAGAAGGAGGCCATTCGACCCCTCGTGTCTGCGCCTGTCGAAAAAGAGCAATCCAACCGAATCCCACTTTCCAGCTCTTGGTCCGTAGCCTTGCAGTTTACGGCACTTCAAGTGCATATCCAAGTACTTTTTAAATGTGATGAGGGTTTCTGCCCCTACCACCCTTTCAGGCAGTGAGTTCCAGACCCCCGCCACCCTCTGGGTGAAAAAGGTTCTCCTCAACTCCCCTCTAATCCTTCTACCAATTACTTTAAATCTATGTTACCTGGTTATTGACCTCTCTGCTAAGGGAAATAGGTCCTTCCTATCCACTCTATCCAGGCCCCTCATCATTTTATACACCTCAATTAAATCCATGTAGACTACATCAAATCAGCTACCCTCATCAACCCTCCTTGTTACCTCATCAGAAAATTCAGTCAAGTTAGTCAGACACGACCTTCCCTTAACAAATCCATGCTGACCGTCCTTGATTAATCCGTGCCTTTCTAAATAACGATTAATACTGTCCCTCAGAATCCTACTACGGTCAAATAGCTCGCTGACGCTCAAAGTCAACAACCACACATGAATAATGGCCAATACTAGAGGCCGCTCAACACCTCAAAGCCACATTTCAGTATCAATCACTCTCTCAGGTGAAGAGCACAGGTGATAAAACATAATTGAATATTAAAATTACTTCAAATTATTACTGTAGCAGGCTAACGTTAAATCAGTATTCCAGAATACTATATCCCTTAATTTAAAGATATATGTTTATAATGTTAGAATTATTGATTGTTGAATTTGGTTTCATACATTGATGTAATTTAATTACCGTTGAAATTTTGTTAATAAACCTTGTGATTGAAGCAACACATCAGTTAATTTCCGTTTCTGAATAAAATCTGAGGTCCATTGCTATGTCGTTGCTTATCCACAATGTGATGACTCAGATTCAAACTGAAGTTGCTGCACCCACAGTGCAAAGTACCAACCACCATATGATCACCACACGCTACATGAGCCCTGATATCCTAGGGCCCAAAAGTATTCTAATATATAACCACATTTCCTGTTCCCTGGACAGCACGACGTGATCCTAATACAAAAGACAAATACTGCGGATGCTGGAAATCTGAAATTAAAACAAGAAAATGCTGAAATACTCAGCAGGTCAGGCAGCATCTGTGGAGAGTGAAACGAAGTTAAGGTTACAAGTCGATGACCTTTCGTCAGAACTAAGTGATCCTATAATGCTTAATACTCTGCCTTGTGGCTACACTACTGGTCTTTTTAATTGGATTGACAACCTTGGGCTTTCTGGTTTTCAAATTAACTGTACTTCCTTCCTAACAAAAACTGAAGGATCTTTAACAAAAGACGGCCGACATGTTGAAACATTAACAATTCTGTTCAACCATTGGCTCATCCTTTTATCCTTTTATGTAATATGGTTGAAATTTTGTTCTTAAAGCAAGACTTCAATCATCGAATAAAACTTAAGGTCCATTGCCGTGCCATTGCTTTATCCGCAATGCCGTGACTCGGATTCGAACCGAGGTTGCTGCGGCCACAACGCAGAGTACTAACCACTATACGATCACGGCGTGCTACATGGGCCCTGGTAGACAAGCTCCCAAAATTATTCTAATGTACAACAACAAAATAGTTTTAATTATTACTTGTGTCCAGTTCCTGTGCAGAAGAACCAGAAACTTTCCTGTTCTCCAGGCAGCACGCCGTGATCCTATTGTGGTTAATACTCTCCATTGAGCTCTCCAGGAGCAGATGGAATCCCCGCCGAGGCACTAAAGCATGGCGGAGAAGCACTACTGGTGCAAATTCATGAACTCATTTCTCTTATATGGAAGGAGGAGAGCATGCCAGGGGATCTCAGAGATGCCGTAATTGTGACCATCTTCAAGAAAGGTGACAAGTCCGATTGCGGTAATTACAGAGGAGTTTCCCTGCTGTCTGCCACAGGGAAAATCATCGCAAGAATCCTTCTCAATCGCCTTCTCCCAGTGGCCGAAGAGCTCCTCCCAGAGTCGCAATGCGGATTCCGCCCACTAAGGGGCACAATGGACATGATCTTCACCGCACGTCAATTACAAGAGAAATGCAGGGAACAGCACCAACCGCTGTACATGGCCTTCTTTGATCTCACAAAGGCCTTCGACACTGTCAACCGTGAGGGATTATGGAGTGTCCTCCGCAAATTCGGCTGCCCTCAAAAGTTTGTCACCATCCTCCGCCAGCTTCACGATGACATGCAAGCCGTGATCCTGACCAACGGTTCCACCACAGACCCAATTCACGTACGAACCGGGGTCAAGCAAGGCTGTGTCATCGCACCAACGCTCTTCTCGATCTTCCTTGCTGCAATGCTCCATCTCACACTCAGTAAGCTGCCCGCTGGAGTGGAGCTAATTTACAGAACAAACGGGAAACTGTTCAACCTCCGTCGCCTCCAGTCCAGATCCAAGGTCGCCCCATCCTCTGTCGTCGAATTACAGTATGCAGACGACGCTTGCGTCTGCGCTCACTCGGAGGTCGAACTCCAAACCATCGTCAACACCTTCACCGAAGCATACGAGAGCATGGGCCTTACACTAAACATCCGTAAGACAAAGGTCCTCTACCAACCTGCCCCCGCCACACAGTACTGCCCCCCGATTATCAAAATCCACGACAAGGCCTTGGACAACGTGGACCACTTTCCATACCTCGGGAGCCTACTGTCAACAAGGGCAGACATCGACGATGAAGTCCAACACCGCCTTCAGTGTGCCAGTGCAGCCTTCGGTCGCCTGAGGAAGAGAATGTTTGAAGACCAGGACCTCAAACCCGGCACTAAGCTCATGGTCTACAGAGCAGCAGTGATACCCGCCCTGCTGTATGCCTCAGAGACATGGACCATGTACAGCAGGCACCTCAAAGCACTGGAGAGGTACCACCAACGCTGCCTCCGCAAGATCCTGCAAATCCATTGGCAGGATAGGCGCACCAACGTCAGTGTTCTTGCTCAGGCCAACATCCCCAGCATCGAAGCTTTGACCACGCTCGAACAGCTCCGATGGACGGGTCACATTGTCCGCATGCCCGATACGAGACTCCCAAAACAAGCGCTCTACTCGGAGCTCCGGCACGGCAAGAGAGCCCCAGGTGGGCAGAGGAAACGCTTCAAGGACACCCTCAAAGCCTCCTTGAAAGGTGTAACATCCCCACCGACACCTGGGAATCCCTGGCCCAAGACCGCACAAAGTGGAGGAGAAGCATCCGGGAAGGCGCCGAACACCTCGAATCTCTTCGCCGGGAGCAAGCGGAAGCTAAGCGCAGGCAGCGCAAGGAGCGCACGTCAACCCAAGCACCCCACCCACCTGCCCCTTCAACCACCGTCTGCCCCACCTGTGACTGAGACTGTAGGTCCCGCATTGGACTCATCAGTCACCTGCGAACTCATTTTTAATGTGGAAGCAAGTCACCCTCAGTTCCGAGGGACTGCCTAAGAAGAAGAAGAATACTCTCCATTGAGCTTATCCAGTGAATAGCTGAGCTGTGCAATACAGGAACGTTCCAGATTGGATCCTCATTTTGTGTTGTCTTAACTGGTCTCTGCCAGGGCAAGTCAGCTTCATAGAAATTTACAGCAAAGAAGGAGGCCATTCGACCCCTCGTGTCTGCGCCTGTCGAAAAAGAGCAATCCAACCGAATCCCACTTTCCAGCTCTTGGTCCGTAGCCTTGCAGTTTACGGCACTTCAAGTGCATATCCAAGTACTTTTTAAATGTGATGAGGGTTTCTGCCCCTACCACCCTTTCAGGCAGTGAGTTCCAGACCCCCGCCACCCTCTGGGTGAAAAAGGTTCTCCTCAACTCCCCTCTAATCCTTCTACCAATTACTTTAAATCTATGTTACCTGGTTATTGACCTCTCTGCTAAGGGAAATAGGTCCTTCCTATCCACTCTATCCAGGCCCCTCATCATTTTATACACCTCAATTAAATCCATGTAGACTACATCAAATCAGCTACCCTCATCAACCCTCCTTGTTACCTCATCAGAAAATTCAGTCAAGTTAATCAGACACGACCTTCCCTTAACAAATCCATGCTGACAGTCCTTGATTAATCCGTGCCTTTCTAAATAACGATTAATACTGTCCCTCAGAATCCTACTACGGTCAAATAGCTCGCTGACGCTTAAAGTCAACAACCACACATGAATAATGGCCAATACTAGAGGCCGCTCAACACCTCAAAGCCACATTTCAGTATCAATCACCCTCTCAGGTGAAGAGCACAGGTGATAAAACATAATTGAATATTCAAATTACTTCAAATTATTACTGTAGCAGGCGAAAGTTAAATCAGTATTCCAGAATACTATATCACTTAATATAAAAATATATGTTTATAATGTTAGAATTATTGATTGCTGAATTTGGTTTCATACATTGATGTAATTTAATTAATAAACCTTGTGATTGAAGCAACACATCAGTTAATTTCCATTTCTGAATAAAATCTGAGGTCCATTGCCATGTCGTTGCTTATCCACAATGTGACGACTCAGATTCAAACTGAAGTTGCTGCACCCACAGTGCAAAGTACCAACCACCATATGATCACCACACGCTACATGAGCCCTGATATCCTAGGGCCCAAAAGTATTCTAATATATAACCACATTTCCTGTTCCCTGGACAGCACGACGTGATCCTAATACAAAAGACAAATACTGCGGATGCTGGAAATCTGAAATTAAAACAAGAAAATGCTGAAATACTCAGCAGGTCAGGCAGCATCTGTGGAGAGTGAAACGGAGTTAACGTTTCAAGTCGATGACCTTTCGGCGGAACTAAGTGATCCTATAGTGCTTAATACTCTGCCTTGTGGTTACACTACCGGTCTCTTTAATTGGAGTGACAACCTTGGGCTTTTTTGTTTTTCAAATTAACTGTACTTTCTTCCGAACAAAAACTGAAGGATCTTTAACAAAAGACGGCCGACATGTTGAAACATTAACAATTCTGTTCAACCATTGGCTCATCCTTTTATCCTTTTATGTAATATGGTTGAAATTTTGTTCTTAAAGCAAGACTTCAATCATCGAATAAAACTTAAGGTCCATTGCTGTGTCATTGCTTTATCCGCAATGCCGTGACTCGGATTCGAACCGAGGTTGCTGCGGCCACAACGCAGAGTACTAACCACTATACGATCACGGCGTGTTACATGGGCCCTGGTGGCCAGGCTCCAAAAATTCCTCTAAAGTACAACAAAATTGTTTGAATTACTACTTGTGTCCAGTTCCTGTGCAGAAGAACCAGAAACTTTCCTGTTCTCCAGGCTGCACGCCGTGATACCTATAGTGCTTAATACTCGGCCTTGTGGTTACACTACCCGGCTTTTTAATTGGAGTCACGGCGTTGGGCTTTGGTTTTATAATCACTGCACTTTCTTCTTAACACAAACTGAAGGATCTTTAACAATTCTGTTCTCCCATTGGCTCATTGAGCTTATCCAATGAATAGCTGAGCCGTGCAATACAGGAACGTTCCAGATTGGATCCTCATTTTGTGTTGTCTTAACTGGTCTCTGCCAGGGCAAGTCAGCTTCATAGAAATTTACAGCAAAGAAGGAGGCCATTCGACCCCTCGTGTCTGCGCCTGTCGAAAAAGAGCAATCCAACCAATCCCACTTTCCAGCTCTTGGTCCGTAGCCTTGCAGTTTACGGCACTTCAAGTGCATATCCAAGTACTTTTTAAATGTGATGAGGGTTTCTGCCCCTACCACCCTTTCAGGCAGTGAGTTCCAGACCCCCGCCACCCTCTGGGTGAAAAAGGTTCTCCTCAACTCCCCTCTAATCCTTCTACCAATTACTTTAAATCTATGTTACCTGGTTATTGACCTCTCTGCTAAGGGAAATAGGTCCTTCCTATCCACTCTATCCAGGCCCCTCATCATTTTATACACCTCAATTAAATCCATGTAGACTACATCAAATCAGCTACCCTCATCAACCCTCCTTGTTACCTCATCAGAAAATTCAGTCAAGTTAGTCAGACACGACCTTCCCTTAACAAATCCATGCTGACAGTCCTTGATTAATCTGTGCCTTTCTAAATAACGATTAATACTGTCCCTCAGAATCCTACTACGGTCAAATAGCTCGCTGACGCTTAAAGTCAACAACCACACATGAATAATGGCCAATACTAGAGGCCGCTCAACACCTCAAAGCCACATTTCAGTATCAATCACCCTCTCAGGTGAAGAGCACAGGTGATAAAACATAATTGAATATTCAAATTACTTCAAATTATTACTGTAGCAGGCTAACGTTAAATCAGTATTCCAGAATACTATATCCCTTAATATAAAAATATATGTTTATAATGTTAGAATTATTGATTGCTGAATTTGGTTTCATAGATTGATGTAATTTAATTACCGTTGAAATTTTGTTAATAAACCTTGTGATTGAAGCAACACATCAGTTAATTTCCGTTTCTGAATAAAATCTGAGGTCCATTGCTATGTCGTTGCTTATCCACAATGTGATGACTCAGATTCAAACTGAAGTTGCTGCACCCACAGTGCAAAGTACCAACCACCATATGATCACCACACGCTACATGAGCCCTGATATCCTAGGGCCCAAAAGTATTCTAATGTATAACCACATTTCCTGTTCCCTGGACAGCACGACGTGATCCTAATACAAAAGACAAATACTGCGGATGCTGGAAATCTGAAATTAAAACAGAAAATGCTGGAAATACTCAGCAGGTCAGGCAGCATCTGTGGAGAGGGAAACAGAGTTAAGGTTACAAGTCGATGACCTTTCGTCAGAACTAAGTGATCCTATAGTGCTTAATACTCTGCCTTGTGGCTACACTACTGGTCTTTTTAATTGGAGTGACAACCTTGGGCTTTTTGGTTTTCAAATTAACTGTACTTCCTTCCTAACAAAAACTGAAGGATCTTTAACAAAAGCAGCCGACATGTTGAAACATTAACAATTCTGTTCAACCATTGGCTCATCCTTTTATCCTTTTATGTAATATGGTTGAAATTTTGTTCTTAAAGCAAGACTTCAATCATCGAATAAAACTTAAGGTCCATTGCCGTGTCATTGATTTATCCGCAATGCCGTGACTCGGATTCGAACCGAGGTTGCTGCGGCCACAACGCAGAGTACTAACCACTATACGATCACGGCGTGCTACATGGGCCCTGGTAGACAAGCTCCCAAAATTATTCTAATGTACAACAACAAAATAGTTTTAATTATTACTTGTGTCCAGTTCCTGTGCAGAAGAACCAGAAACTTTCCTGTTCTCCAGGCAGCACGCCGTGATCCTATTGTGGTTAATACTCTCCATTGGGCTCTCCAGGAGCAGATGGAATCCCCGCCGAGGCACTAAAGCATGGCGGAGAAGCACTACTGGTGCAAATTCATGAACTCATTTCTCTTATATGGAAGGAGGAGAGCATGCCAGGGGATCTCAGAGATGCCGTAATTGTGACCATCTTCAAGAAAGGTGACAAGTCCGATTGCGGTAATTACAGAGGAGTTTCCCTGCTGTCTGCCACAGGGAAAATCATCGCAAGAATCCTTCTCAATCGCCTTCTCCCAGTGGCCGAAGAGCTCCTCCCAGAGTCGCAATGCGGATTCCGCCCACTAAGGGGCACAATGGACATGATCTTCACCGCACGTCAATTACAAGAGAAATGCAGGGAACAGCACCAACCGCTGTACATGGCCTTCTTTGATCTCACAAAGGCCTTCGACACTGTCAACCGTGAGGGATTATGGAGTGTCCTCCGCAAATTCGGCTGCCCTCAAAAGTTTGTCACCATCCTCCGCCAGCTTCACGATGACATGCAAGCCGTGATCCTGACCAACGGTTCCACCACAGACCCAATTCACGTACGAACCGGGGTCAAGCAAGGCTGTGTCATCGCACCAACGCTCTTCTCGATCTTCCTTGCTGCAATGCTCCATCTCACACTCAGTAAGCTGCCCGCTGGAGTGGAGCTAATTTACAGAACAAACGGGAAACTGTTCAACCTCCGTCGCCTCCAGTCCAGATCCAAGGTCACCCCATCCTCTGTCGTCGAATTACAGTATGCAGACGACGCTTGCGTCTGCGCTCACTCGGAGGTCGAACTCCAAACCATCGTCAACACCTTCACCGAAGCATACGAGAGCATGGGCCTTACACTAAACATCCGTAAGACAAAGGTCCTCTACCAACCTGCCCCCGCCACACAGTACTGCCCCCCGATTATCAAAATCCACGACAAGGCCTTGGACAACGTGGACCACTTTCCATACCTCGGGAGCCTACTGTCAACAAGGGCAGACATCGACGATGAAGTCCAACACCGCCTTCAGTGTGCCAGTGCAGCCTTCGGTCGCCTGAGGAAGAGAATGTTTGAAGACCAGGACCTCAAACCCGGCACTAAGCTCATGGTCTACAGAGCAGCAGTGATACCCGCCCTGCTGTATGCCTCAGAGACATGGACCATGTACAGCAGGCACCTCAAAGCACTGGAGAGGTACCACCAACGCTGCCTCCGCAAGATCCTGCAAATCCATTGGCAGGATAGGCGCACCAACGTCAGTGTTCTTGCTCAGGCCAACATCCCCAGCATCGAAGCTTTGACCACGCTCGATCAGCTCCGATGGACGGGTCACATTGTCCGCATGCCCGATACGAGACTCCCAAAACAAGCGCTCTACTCGGAGCTCCGGCACGGCAAGAGAGCCCCAGGTGGGCAGAGGAAACGCTTCAAGGACACCCTCAAAGCCTCCTTGAAAGGTGTAACATCCCCACCGACACCTGGGAATCCCTGGCCCAAGACCGCACAAAGTGGAGGAGAAGCATCCGGGAAGGCGCCGAACACCTCGAATCTCTTCGCCGGGAGCAAGCGGAAGCTAAGCGCAGGCAGCGCAAGGAGCGCACGTCAACCCAAGCACCCCACCCACCTGCCCCTTCAACCACCGTCTGCCCCACCTGTGACTGAGACTGTAGGTCCCGCATTGGACTCATCAGTCACCTGCGAACTCATTTTTAATGTGGAAGCAAGTCACCCTCAGTTCCGAGGGACTGCCTAAGAAGAAGAAGAATACTCTCCATTGAGCTTATCCAGTGAATAGCTGAGCTGTGCAATACAGGAACGTTCCAGATTGGATCCTCATTTTGTGTTGTCTTAACTGGTCTCTGCCAGGGCAAGTCAGCTTCATAGAAATTTACAGCAAAGAAGGAGGCCATTCGACCCCTCGTGTCTGCGCCTGTCGAAAAAGAGCAATCCAACCGAATCCCACTTTCCAGCTCTTGGTCCGTAGCCTTGCAGTTTACGGCACTTCAAGTGCATATCCAAGTACTTTTTAAATGTGATGAGGGTTTCTGCCCCTACCACCCTTTCAGGCAGTGAGTTCCAGACCCCCGCCACCCTCTGGGTGAAAAAGGTTCTCCTCAACTCCCCTCTAATCCTTCTACCAATTACTTTAAATCTATGTTACCTGGTTATTGACCTCTCTGCTAAGGGAAATAGGTCCTTCCTATCCACTCTATCCAGGCCCCTCATCATTTTATACACCTCAATTAAATCCATGTAGACTACATCAAATCAGCTACCCTCATCAACCCTCCTTGTTACCTCATCAGAAAATTCAGTCAAGTTAATCAGACACGACCTTCCCTTAACAAATCCATGCTGACAGTCCTTGATTAATCCGTGCCTTTCTAAATAACGATTAATACTGTCCCTCAGAATCCTACTACGGTCAAATAGCTCGCTGACGCTTAAAGTCAACAACCACACATGAATAATGGCCAATACTAGAGGCCGCTCAACACCTCAAAGCCACATTTCAGTATCAATCACCCTCTCAGGTGAAGAGCACAGGTGATAAAACATAATTGAATATTCAAATTACTTCAAATTATTACTGTAGCAGGCGAAAGTTAAATCAGTATTCCAGAATACTATATCACTTAATATAAAAATATATGTTTATAATGTTAGAATTATTGATTGCTGAATTTGGTTTCATACATTGATGTAATTTAATTAATAAACCTTGTGATTGAAGCAACACATCAGTTAATTTCCATTTCTGAATAAAATCTGAGGTCCATTGCCATGTCGTTGCTTATCCACAATGTGACGACTCAGATTCAAACTGAAGTTGCTGCACCCACAGTGCAAAGTACCAACCACCATATGATCACCACACGCTACATGAGCCCTGATATCCTAGGGCCCAAAAGTATTCTAATATATAACCACATTTCCTGTTCCCTGGACAGCACGACGTGATCCTAATACAAAAGACAAATACTGCGGATGCTGGAAATCTGAAATTAAAACAAGAAAATGCTGAAATACTCAGCAGGTCAGGCAGCATCTGTGGAGAGTGAAACGGAGTTAACGTTTCAAGTCGATGACCTTTCGGCGGAACTAAGTGATCCTATAGTGCTTAATACTCTGCCTTGTGGTTACACTACCGGTCTCTTTAATTGGAGTGACAACCTTGGGCTTTTTTGTTTTTCAAATTAACTGTACTTTCTTCCGAACAAAAACTGAAGGATCTTTAACAAAAGACGGCCGACATGTTGAAACATTAACAATTCTGTTCAACCATTGGCTCATCCTTTTATCCTTTTATGTAATATGGTTGAAATTTTGTTCTTAAAGCAAGACTTCAATCATCGAATAAAACTTAAGGTCCATTGCCGTGTCATTGCTTTATCCGCAATGCCGTGACTCGGATTCGAACCGAGGTTGCTGCGGCCACAACGCAGAGTACTAACCGCTATACGATCACGGCGTGTTACATGGGCCCTGGTGGCCAGGCTCCAAAAATTCCTCTAAAGTACAACAAAATTGTTTGAATTACTACTTGTGTCCAGTTCCTGTGCAGAAGAACCAGAAACTTTCCTGTTCTCCAGGCTGCACGCCGTGATACCTATAGTGCTTAATACTCGGCCTTGTGGTTACACTACCCGGCTTTTTAATTGGAGTCACAGCGTTGGGCTTTGGTTTTATAATCACTGCACTTTCTTCTTAACACAAACTGAAGGATCTTTAACAATTCTGTTCTCCCATTGGCTCATTGAGCTTATCCAATGAATAGCTGAGCCGTGCAATACAGGAACGTTCCAGATTGGATCCTCATTTTGTGTTGTCTTAACTGGTCTCTGCCAGGGCAAGTCAGCTTCATAGAAATTTACAGCAAAGAAGGAGGCCATTCGACCCCTCGTGTCTGCGCCTGTCGAAAAAGAGCAATCCAACCGAATCCCACTTTCCAGCTCTTGGTCCGTAGCCTTGCAGTTTACGGCACTTCAAGTGCATATCCAAGTACTTTTTAAATGTGATGAGGGTTTCTGCCCCTACCACCCTTTCAGGCAGTGAGTTCCAGACCCCCGCCACCCTCTGGGTGAAAAAGGTTCTCCTCAACTCCCCTCTAATCCTTCTACCAATTACTTTAAATCTATGTTACCTGGTTATTGACCTCTCTGCTAAGGGAAATAGGTCCTTCCTATCCACTCTATCCAGGCCCCTCATCATTTTATACACCTCAATTAAATCCATGTAGACTACATCAAATCAGCTACCCTCATCAACCCTCCTTGTTACCTCATCAGAAAATTCAGTCAAGTTAGTCAGACACGACCTTCCCTTAACAAATCCATGCTGACCGTCCTTGATTAATCCGTGCCTTTCTAAATAACGATTAATACTGTCCCTCAGAATCCTACTACGGTCAAATAGCTCGCTGACGCTCAAAGTCAACAACCACACATGAATAATGGCCAATACTAGAGGCCGCTCAACACCTCAAAGCCACATTTCAGTATCAATCACTCTCTCAGGTGAAGAGCACAGGTGATAAAACATAATTGAATATTAAAATTACTTCAAATTATTACTGTAGCAGGCTAACGTTAAATCAGTATTCCAGAATACTATATCCCTTAATTTAAAAATATATGTTTGTAATGTTAGAATTATTGATTGTTGAATTTGGTTTCATACATTGATGTAATTTAATTACCGTTGAAATTTTGTTAATAAACCTTGTGATTGAAGCAACACATCAGTTAATTTCCGTTTCTGAATAAAATCTGAGGTCCATTGCTATGTCGTTGCTTATCCACAATGTGATGACTCAGATTCAAACTGAAGTTGCTGCACCCACAGTGCAAAGTACCAACCACCATATGATCACCACACGCTACATGAGCCCTGATATCCTAGGGCCCAAAAGTATTCTAATATATAACCACATTTCCTGTTCCCTGGACAGCACGACGTGATCCTAATACAAAAGACAAATACTGCGGATGCTGGAAATCTGAAATTAAAACAAGAAAATGCTGAAATACTCAGCAGGTCAGGCAGCATCTGTGGAGAGTGAAACGGAGTTAACGTTACAAGTCGATGACCTTTCGTCAGAACTAAGTGATCCTATAGTGCTTAATACTCTGCCTTGTGGCTACACTACTGGTCTTTTTAATTGGATTGACAACCTTGGGCTTTCTGGTTTTCAAATTAACTGTACTTCCTTCCTAACAAAAACTGAAGGATCTTTAACAAAAGACGGCCGACATGTTGAAACATTAACAATTCTGTTCAACCATTGGCTCATCCTTTTATCCTTTTATGTAATATGGTTGAAATTTTGTTCTTAAAGCAAGACTTCAATCATCGAATAAAACTTAAGGTCCATTGCCGTGTCATTGCTTTATCCGCAATGCCGTGACTCGGATTCGAACCGAGGTTGCTGCGGCCACAACGCAGAGTACTAACCACTATACGATCACGGCGTGTTACATGGGCCCTGGTGGCCAGGCTCCAAAAATTCCTCTAAAGTACAACAAAATTGTTTGAATTACTACTTGTGTCCAGTTCCTGTGCAGAAGAACCAGAAACTTTCCTGTTCTCCAGGCTGCACGCCGTGATACCTATAGTGCTTAATACTCGGCCTTGTGGTTACACTACCCGGCTTTTTAATTGGAGTCACAGCGTTGGGCTTTGGTTTTATAATCACTGCACTTTCTTCTTAACACAAACTGAAGGATCTTTAACAATTCTGTTCTCCCATTGGCTCATTGAGCTTATCCAATGAATAGCTGAGCCGTGCAATACAGGAACGTTCCAGATTGGATCCTCATTTTGTGTTGTCTTAACTGGTCTCTGCCAGGGCAAGTCAGCTTCATAGAAATTTACAGCAAAGAAGGAGGCCATTCGACCCCTCGTGTCTGCGCCTGTCGAAAAAGAGCAATCCAACCGAATCCCACTTTCCAGCTCTTGGTCCGTAGCCTTGCAGTTTACGGCACTTCAAGTGCATATCCAAGTACTTTTTAAATGTGATGAGGGTTTCTGCCCCTACCACCCTTTCAGGCAGTGAGTTCCAGACCCCCGCCACCCTCTGGGTGAAAAAGGTTCTCCTCAACTCCCCTCTAATCCTTCTACCAATTACTTTAAATCTATGTTACCTGGTTATTGACCTCTCTGCTAAGGGAAATAGGTCCTTCCTATCCACTCTATCCAGGCCCCTCATCATTTTATACACCTCAATTAAATCCATGTAGACTACATCAAATCAGCTACCCTCATCAACCCTCCTTGTTACCTCATCAGAAAATTCAGTCAAGTTAATCAGACACGACCTTCCCTTAACAAATCCATGCTGACAGTCCTTGATTAATCTGTGCCTTTCTAAATAACGATTAATACTGTCCCTCAGAATCCTACTACGGTCAAATAGCTCGCTGACGCTTAAAGTCAACAACCACACATGAATAATGGCCAATACTAGAGGCCGCTCAACACCTCAAAGCCACATTTCAGTATCAATCACCCTCTCAGGTGAAGAGCACAGGTGATAAAACATAATTGAATATTCAAATTACTTCAAATTATTACTGTAGCAGGCTAACGTTAAATCAGTATTCCAGAATACTATATCCCTTAATATAAAAATATATGTTTATAATGTTAGAATTATTGATTGCTGAATTTGGTTTCATAGATTGATGTAATTTAATTACCGTTGAAATTTTGTTAATAAACCTTGTGATTGAAGCAACACATCAGTTAATTTCCGTTTCTGAATAAAATCTGAGGTCCATTGCTATGTCGTTGCTTATCCACAATGTGATGACTCAGATTCAAACTGAAGTTGCTGCACCCACAGTGCAAAGTACCAACCACCATATGATCACCACACGCTACATGAGCCCTGATATCCTAGGGCCCAAAAGTATTCTAATGTATAACCACATTCCCTGTTCCCTGGACAGCACGACGTGATCCGAATACAAAAGACAAATACTGCGGATGCTGGAAATCTGAAATTAAAACAGAAAATGCTGGAAATACTCAGCAGGTCAGGCAGCATCTGTGGAGAGGGAAACAGAGTTAAGGTTACAAGTCGATGACCTTTCGTCAGAACTAAGTGATCCTATAGTGCTTAATACTCTGCCTTGTGGCTACACTACTGGTCTTTTTAATTGGAGTGACAACCTTGGGCTTTTTGGTTTTCAAATTAACTGTACTTCCTTCCTAACAAAAACTGAAGGATCTTTAACAAAAGCAGCCGACATGTTGAAACATTAACAATTCTGTTCAACCATTGGCTCATCCTTTTATCCTTTTATGTAATATGGTTGAAATTTTGTTCTTAAAGCAAGACTTCAATCATCGAATAAAACTTAAGGTCCATTGCCGTGCCATTGCTTTATCCGCAATGCCGTGACTCGGATTCGAACCGAGGTTGCTGCGGCCACAACGCAGAGTACTAACCACTATACGATCACGGCGTGCTACATGGGCCCTGGTAGACAAGCTCCCAAAATTATTCTAATGTACAACAACAAAATAGTTTTAATTATTACTTGTGTCCAGTTCCTGTGCAGAAGAACCAGAAACTTTCCTGTTCTCCAGGCAGCACGCCGTGATCCTATTGTGGTTAATACTCTCCATTGAGCTCTCCAGGAGCAGATGGAATCCCCGCCGAGGCACTAAAGCATGGCGGAGAAGCACTACTGGTGCAAATTCATGAACTCATTTCTCTTATATGGAAGGAGGAGAGCATGCCAGGGGATCTCAGAGATGCCGTAATTGTGACCATCTTCAAGAAAGGTGACAAGTCCGATTGCGGTAATTACAGAGGAGTTTCCCTGCTGTCTGCCACAGGGAAAATCATCGCAAGAATCCTTCTCAATCGCCTTCTCCCAGTGGCCGAAGAGCTCCTCCCAGAGTCGCAATGCGGATTCCGCCCACTAAGGGGCACAATGGACATGATCTTCACCGCACGTCAATTACAAGAGAAATGCAGGGAACAGCACCAACCGCTGTACATGGCCTTCTTTGATCTCACAAAGGCCTTCGACACTGTCAACCGTGAGGGATTATGGAGTGTCCTCCGCAAATTCGGCTGCCCTCAAAAGTTTGTCACCATCCTCCGCCAGCTTCACGATGACATGCAAGCCGTGATCCTGACCAACGGTTCCACCACAGACCCAATTCACGTACGAACCGGGGTCAAGCAAGGCTGTGTCATCGCACCAACGCTCTTCTCGATCTTCCTTGCTGCAATGCTCCATCTCACACTCAGTAAGCTGCCCGCTGGAGTGGAGCTAATTTACAGAACAAACGGGAAACTGTTCAACCTCCGTCGCCTCCAGTCCAGATCCAAGGTCGCCCCATCCTCTGTCGTCGAATTACAGTATGCAGACGACGCTTGCGTCTGCGCTCACTCGGAGGTCGAACTCCAAACCATCGTCAACACCTTCACCGAAGCATACGAGAGCATGGGCCTTACACTAAACATCCGTAAGACAAAGGTCCTCTACCAACCTGCCCCCGCCACACAGTACTGCCCCCCGATTATCAAAATCCACGACAAGGCCTTGGACAACGTGGACCACTTTCCATACCTCGGGAGCCTACTGTCAACAAGGGCAGACATCGACGATGAAGTCCAACACCGCCTTCAGTGTGCCAGTGCAGCCTTCGGTCGCCTGAGGAAGAGAATGTTTGAAGACCAGGACCTCAAACCCGGCACTAAGCTCATGGTCTACAGAGCAGCAGTGATACCCGCCCTGCTGTATGCCTCAGAGACATGGACCATGTACAGCAGGCACCTCAAAGCACTGGAGAGGTACCACCAACGCTGCCTCCGCAAGATCCTGCAAATCCATTGGCAGGATAGGCGCACCAACGTCAGTGTTCTTGCTCAGGCCAACATCCCCAGCATCGAAGCTTTGACCACGCTCGATCAGCTCCGATGGACGGGTCACATTGTCCGCATGCCCGATACGAGACTCCCAAAACAAGCGCTCTACTCGGAGCTCCGGCACGGCAAGAGAGCCCCAGGTGGGCAGAGGAAACGCTTCAAGGACACCCTCAAAGCCTCCTTGAAAGGTGTAACATCCCCACCGACACCTGGGAATCCCTGGCCCAAGACCGCACAAAGTGGAGGAGAAGCATCCGGGAAGGCGCCGAACACCTCGAATCTCTTCGCCGGGAGCAAGCGGAAGCTAAGCGCAGGCAGCGCAAGGAGCGCACGTCAACCCAAGCACCCCACCCACCTGCCCCTTCAACCACCGTCTGCCCCACCTGTGACTGAGACTGTAGGTCCCGCATTGGACTCATCAGTCACCTGCGAACTCATTTTTAATGTGGAAGCAAGTCACCCTCAGTTCCGAGGGACTGCCTAAGAAGAAGAAGAATACTCTCCATTGAGCTTATCCAGTGAATAGCTGAGCTGTGCAATACAGGAACGTTCCAGATTGGATCCTCATTTTGTGTTGTCTTAACTGGTCTCTGCCAGGGCAAGTCAGCTTCATAGAAATTTACAGCAAAGAAGGAGGCCATTCGACCCCTCGTGTCTGCGCCTGTCGAAAAAGAGCAATCCAACCGAATCCCACTTTCCAGCTCTTGGTCCGTAGCCTTGCAGTTTACGGCACTTCAAGTGCATATCCAAGTACTTTTTAAATGTGATGAGGGTTTCTGCCCCTACCACCCTTTCAGGCAGTGAGTTCCAGACCCCCGCCACCCTCTGGGTGAAAAAGGTTCTCCTCAACTCCCCTCTAATCCTTCTACCAATTACTTTAAATCTATGTTACCTGGTTATTGACCTCTCTGCTAAGGGAAATAGGTCCTTCCTATCCACTCTATCCAGGCCCCTCATCATTTTATACACCTCAATTAAATCCATGTAGACTACATCAAATCAGCTACCCTCATCAACCCTCCTTGTTACCTCATCAGAAAATTCAGTCAAGTTAATCAGACACGACCTTCCCTTAACAAATCCATGCTGACAGTCCTTGATTAATCCGTGCCTTTCTAAATAACGATTAATACTGTCCCTCAGAATCCTACTACGGTCAAATAGCTCGCTGACGCTTAAAGTCAACAACCACACATGAATAATGGCCAATACTAGAGGCCGCTCAACACCTCAAAGCCACATTTCAGTATCAATCACCCTCTCAGGTGAAGAGCACAGGTGATAAAACATAATTGAATATTCAAATTACTTCAAATTATTACTGTAGCAGGCGAAAGTTAAATCAGTATTCCAGAATACTATATCACTTAATATAAAAATATATGTTTATAATGTTAGAATTATTGATTGCTGAATTTGGTTTCATACATTGATGTAATTTAATTAATAAACCTTGTGATTGAAGCAACACATCAGTTAATTTCCATTTCTGAATAAAATCTGAGGTCCATTGCCATGTCGTTGCTTATCCACAATGTGACGACTCAGATTCAAACTGAAGTTGCTGCACCCACAGTGCAAAGTACCAACCGCCATATGATCACCACACGCTACATGAGCCCTGATATCCTAGGGCCCAAAAGTATTCTAATATATAACCACATTTCCTGTTCCCTGGACAGCACGACGTGATCCTAATACAAAAGACAAATACTGCGGATGCTGGAAATCTGAAATTAAAACAAGAAAATGCTGGAAATACTCAGCAGGTCAGGCAGCATCTGTGGAGAGTGAAACGGAGTTAACGTTTCAAGTCGATGACCTTTCGGCGGAACTAAGTGATCCTATAGTGCTTAATACTCTGCCTTGTGGTTACACTACCGGTCTCTTTAATTGGAGTGACAACCTTGGGCTTTTTTGTTTTTCAAATTAACTGTACTTTCTTCCGAACAAAAACTGAAGGATCTTTAACAAAAGACGGCCGACATGTTGAAACATTAACAATTCTGTTCAACCATTGGCTCATCCTTTTATCCTTTTATGTAATATGGTTGAAATTTTGTTCTTAAAGCAAGACTTCAATCATCGAATAAAACTTAAGGTCCATTGCCGTGTCATTGCTTTATCCGCAATGCCGTGACTCGGATTCGAACCGAGGTTGCTGCGGCCACAACGCAGAGTACTAACCACTATACGATCACGGCGTGTTACATGGGCCCTGGTGGCCAGGCGCCAAAAATTCCTCTAAAGTACAACAAAATAGTTTGAATTACTACTTGTGTCCAGTTCCTGTGCAGAAGAACCAGAAACTTTCCTGTTCTCCAGGCTGCACGCCGTGATACCTATAGTGCTTAATACTCGGCCTTGTGGTTACACTACCCGGCTTTTTAATTGGAGTCACAGCGTTGGGCTTTGGTTTTATAATCACTGCACTTTCTTCTTAACACAAACTGAAGGATCTTTAACAATTCTGTTCTCCCATTGGCTCATTGAGCTTATCCAATGAATAGCTGAGCCGTGCAATACAGGAACGTTCCAGATTGGATCCTCATTTTGTGTTGTCTTAACTGGTCTCTGCCAGGGCAAGTCAGCTTCATAGAAATTTACAGCAAAGAAGGAGGCAATTCGACCCCTCGTGTCTGCGCCTGTCGCCTGTCGACAAAGAGCAATCCAACCGAATCCCACTTTCCAGCTTGCATATCCAAGTACTTTTTAAATGTGATGAGGGTTTCTGCCCCTACCACCCTTTCAGGCAGTGAGTTCCAGACCCCCGCCACCCTCTGGGTGAAAAAGGTTCTCCTCAACTCCCCTCTAATCCTTCTACCAATTACTTTAAATCTATGTTACCTGGTTATTAACCTCTCTGCTAAGGGAAATAGGTCCTTCCTATCCACTCTATCCAGGCTCCTCATCATTTTATACACCTCAATTAAATCCATGTAGACTACATCAAATCAGCTACCCTCATCAACCTTCCTTGTTACCTCATCAGAAAATTCAGTCAAGTTAGTCAGACACGACCTTCCCTTAACAAATCCATGCTGACCGTCCTTGATTAATCCGTGCCTTTCTAAATAACGATTAATACTGTCCCTCAGAATCCTACTACGGTCAAATAGCTCGCTGACGCTCAAAGTCAACAACCACACATGAATAATGGCCAATACTAGAGGCCGCTCAACACCTCAAAGCCACATTTCAGTATCAATCACTCTCTCAGGTGAAGAGCACAGGCGATAAAACATAATTGAATATTAAAATTACTTCAAATTATTACTGTAGCAGGCTAACGTTAAACATTACTCTGATGTGTCTTTGATGTAATGCCTCCCTAACCGATTGTATCTCTGCAGACAAATTGTTCTCTGTGTATATATACTGTGTAATAGATTCCCTCACTGTACCTTTACCTGACGAAGGGGCAGCAGCTCCGAAAGCTCGTAATTTTAAATAAAACTGTTGGACTATAACCTGGTGTTGTGCGGCTTCTCATTTGTATCCATTCTTGACCACCTTATCTATCTGTCCTGCTAACTTCAGCGATCTGTGGACAAGATGGGTGGGAAAGCAAGTTGTGCAGAGGACTCAAAGAACCTGCAAAGGGATATAGACAGGCTAAGTGAGTGGGTAAATATTTGGCAGATGGAGTATAATGTGGGAAAGTGCTAGGTTATACACTTTGGCAGGAAAAATAAAAAAGCAAATTATTATTTAAATGGAGAGAGATTACAAAATGCTGCAGTTCAGAGGGACCTGGGGGTCCTTGTGCATGAAACACAAAAAGTTAGCATGCAGGTACAGCAAGTAATCAATAAGGCAAATGGAATGTTGGCCTTTATTTCAATGGGGTTGGAGTATAAAAGCAGGGAAGTCCTGCTACAACTGTACAGGGTATTGGTGAGACCACACTTTCAGTACTGCGTACAGTTTTGGTCTCCTTATTTAAGGAAGGATATACTTGCATTGGAGACGATTCACTAGGTTAATTCCAGAGATGAGGGGGTTGACTTATGAGGAAAGGTTGAGCAGGCTGGGCCTATACTCATTGAATTTAGAAGAATGAGAGGTGATCTTATTGAAACATATTAGATACTGAGGGGCATGACAAGGTAGATGCAGAGAGGATGTTTCCCCTCCTGGGGAAATCTAGAACGCGGGGGCTCAGTTTTAGAATAAAGGGTCGCCCTCTTAGAACTGAGATGAGGAGGAGTTTCTTCTCTCAGAGGGTCGTAAATCTGTGGAATTCTCTACCCCAGAAAGCTGTGGAGGCTGGGTCATTAAATACCTTTAAGGTGGAGATAGACAAATTTTTGCAATATAAGGGAGTGAAGGGTTATGGGGAGCGGGCGGCGAAGTGGCTTTGAGCCCAAGATCAGCCATGATCTTATTGAATGGCGGAGCAGGCTCGAGGGGCCAAGTGGCCTATTCCTGCTCCTATTTCTTATGTTCTTATGTTCTATTGCACTCCAAGGTCTCTCTGTTCTTCTACACTTCTCAGTATCCTACTATTTATTGTGTATTCCCTTTCCTTGTTAGCCCTCCCCAAATACATTACCTCACACTTCTCCGGATTGAATTCCATTTGCCACTTTTCTGCCCACCTGACCAGTCATTGATATCTTCCTGCAGGCTACAGCTGTCTTCCTCACTATCAACCACACGGCCTATTTTTGTAACCTCTACAAACTTCTTAATCATGCCCCCTACATTAAAGTCTAAATCACTGATAAATACCACTAAAAGCAAGGCACCTAGTACTGAGCCCTGCGGAACCCTACTGGAAACAACCTTCCAGTCACAAAAACACCCGTCGACCATTACCCTTTGCTTCCTGCCACTGAGCCAATTTTGGATCCAACTTGCCGCTTTCTCTTGGATCCCATGGGCTTTTACTTTTCTGACCAGTCTGCCATGTGGGAGCTTGTCAAAAGCCTCACTAAAATCCATGTAGACTACATCAAACGCACTACCCTCATCAACTCTCCTTGTTACCTGCTCAGAAAATTCAGTCAAGTTAGTCAGACACAACCTTCCCTTAATAAATCCATGCTGACTGTCCTTGATTAATCCGTGCCTTTCGACATGACGACTAATACTGTCCCTCAGAATCCTACTACGGTCAAACAGCTCGCTGATGCTCCTAGTCAGCAATCACAGATCAACAATGGCCAATACTAGAGGCCACTCAACACCTCAAAGCCACATTTCAGTATCAATCACCCTCTCAGGTGAAGAGCACAGGTGATAAAACATAATTGAATATTAAAATTACTTCAAATTATTACTGTAGCAGGCTAAAGTTAAATCAGTATTCCAGAATACTATATCCCTTAATATAAAAATATATGTTTATAATGAAAGAATTATTGATTGTTGAATTCGGTTTCGTACATTAATGTAATTTAATTACCGTTGAAATTTTGTTAATAAACCTTGTGTTTCAAGCAACACATCAGTTAATTTCCAATTCTGAATAAAATCTGAGGTCAATTGTCATGTCGTTGATCCACAATGTGACGGCTTAGATTTGAATTGAGGCTGTTGTGGACACAGTGCAAAGTACCAACCACTATATGATCACCACACGCTACACGAGCCCTGATATCCTAGGGCCCAAAAGTATTCTAATGTATAACCACATTTCCTGTTCCCTGGACAGCACGACGTGATCCTAATACAAAAGACAAATACTGCGAATGCTGGAAATCTGAAATTAAAACAGAAAATGCTGGAAATACTCAGCAGGTCAGGCAACATCTGTGGAGAAACAGAGCTAACGTTTCAAATTGATGACCTTTCGTCAGAACTAAGTGATCCTATAGTGCTTAATACTCTGCCTTGTGGTTGCACTACCCGTCTGTTTAATTGGAGTGACAACATTGGGCTTTGTTGGTTTTCAAATTAACTGTACTTTCTTCCTAACAAAAACTGAAGGATCTTTAACAAAAGACAGCCAACTTGTTCAAACATTAATAATTCTGTTCTCCCATTGGCTCATTGATATTTCATATCCTTTTATCGAATATGGTTGAAATGTTGTTCTTAAAGCAAGATATCAATCACCGAATAAAACTTAAGGTCCATTGCCGTGTCATTGCTTTATCCACAATGCCGTGACTCGGATTTGAACCGAGGTTGCTGCGGCCACAACGCAGAGTACTAACCACTATACGATCACGGCGTGCTACATGGGCCCTGGTGGCCAGGCTCCAAAAATTATTCTAAAGTACAACAACAAAATAGTTTGAATTACTACTTGTGTCCAGTTCCTGTGCAGAAGAACCAGAAACCTTCCTGTTCTCCAGGCTGCACGTCGTGATACCTATAGTGCTTAATACTCGGCCTTGTGGTTACACTACCCGGCTTTTTAATTGGAGTCACAGCGTTGGGCTTTGGTTTTATAATCACTGCACTTTCTTCTTAACACAAACTGAAGGATCTTTAACAATTCTGTTCTCCCATTGGCTCATTGAGCTTATCCAATGAATAGCTGAGCCGTGCAATACAGGAACGTTCCAGATTGGATCCTCATTTTGTGTTGTCTTAACTGGTCTCTGCCAGGGCAAGTCAGCTTCATAGAAATTTACAGCAAAGAAGGAGGCCATTCGATCCCTCGTGTCTGCACCTGTCGAAAAAGAGCAATCCAACCGAATCCCACTTTCCAGCTCTTGGTCCGTAGCCTTGTAGGTTACGGCACTTCAAGTGCATATCCAAGTACTTTTTAAATGTGATGAGGGTTTCTGCCTCTTCCACCCTTTCAGGCAGTGAGTTCCAGACCCCCACCACCCTTTGGGTGAAAAAGGTTATCCTCAACTCCCCTCTAATCCTTCTACCAATTACTTTAAATCTATGTCCCCTGGTTACTGACGTTCCTGCTAAGTGAACTAGGTCCTTCCTACCCACTCTATCTAGGCCCCCTCATCATTTTGTACACCTGAATTAAGTCTCCCACCAGCCCCCTCTGTTCCAAAGAAAATAACCCCAGCCTATCCAATCTTTCCTCATAGCTAAAATTCTCCAGTCCTGGCATCATCCTCGTAAATCTTCTCTGTACCCTCTCTAGTGCAATCATATCTTTCCTGTAATGTGGTGACCAGGACTGTACACAGTACTCTAGCTGTGGTCTAACTAGTATTTTATACAGTTCAAGCATAACCTTTCTGCTCTTATATTCTATGCCTCGGCCAAAGGAAAGTATCCCGTATCCATTCTTGACCACCTTATCTATCTGTCCTGCTACCTTCAGGGATCTGTGGACATGCACTCCAAGGTCTCTCTGTTCCCATACACTTCTCAGTGTCCTACCATTAATTGTGTATTCTCGTTCCTTGTTAGCCTTCCCCAAATACATTACCTCACACTTCTCCGGATTGAATTCCATTTGCCACTTTTCTGCCCACCTGACCAGTCCATTGATATCTTCCTGCAGGCTACAGCTGTCTTCCTCACTATCAACCACACGGCCAGTTTTTGCATCATCTGCAAACTTCTTAATCATGCCCCCTACATTAAAGTCTAAATCACTGATAAATACCACTAAAAGCAAGGCACCTAGTACTGAGCCCTGCGGAACCCTACTGGAAACAACCTTCCAGTCACAAAAACACCCGTCGACCATTACCCTTTGCTTCCTGCCGCTGAGCCAATTTTGGATCCAACTTGCTGCTTTCCCTTGGATCCCATGGGCTGTTACTTTTCTGACCAGTCTGCCATGTGGGACCTTGTCAAAAGCCTCGCTAAAATCCATGTAGACTACATCAAACGCACTACCCTCATCAACCCTCCTTGTTACCTCCTCAGAAAATTCAGTCAAGTTAGTCAAACACAACCTTCCCTTAATAAATCCATGCTGACCGTCCTTGATTAATCCGTGCCTTTCTAAATGACGACTAATACTGTCCCTCAGAATCCTACTACGGTCAAATAGCTCGCTGACGCTCCTAGTCAGCAATCACACATGAATAATGACCAATACTTTAGGACGCTCAACACCTCAAAGCCATATTTCAGTATCAATCACCCTCTCAGGTGAAGAGCACAGGTGATAAAACATAATTGAATATTAAAATTACTTCAAATTATTACTGTAGCAGGCTAACGTTAAATCAGTATTCCAGAATACTATATCCCTTAATATAAAAATATATGTTTATAATGAAAGAATTATTGATTGTTGAATTTGGTTTCATGCATTAATGTAATTTAATTAGCATTGAAATTTTGTTAATAAACCTTGTGATTGAAGCAATACATCAGTTAATTTCCGATGCGACAACTCAGATTTGAACTGAGGTTGCTGTGGCCACAATGCAAAATACCAACCACTATATGATCACCACACGCTACATGAGCCCTGACATCCTAGGGCCCAAAAGTATTCTAATGTATAACCACATTTCCTGTTCCCTGGACAGCACAACGTGATCCTAATACAAAAGCCAAATACTGCAGATGCTGGAAATCTGAAATTAAAACAGAAAATGCTGGAAATACTCAGCAGGTCAGGCAGCATCTGTGGAGAGGGAAACAGAGTTAAGGTTTCAAGTCGATGACCTTTCATCAGAACTAAGTGATCCTATAGTGCTTAATACTCTGCTTTGTGGCTACACTACCCGTCTTTTTAATTGGAGTGACAACATTGGGCTTTTTTGGTTTTCAAATTAACTGTACTTTCTTCCTAACAAAAACTGAAGGATCTTTAACAAAAGACAGCCGACATGTTGAAACATTAACAATTCTGTTCTCCCATTGGCTCATTGATATTTCGTATCCTTTTATCTAATATGGTAGAAATTGCTTCAATTACTACTTGTGTCCAGTTTCTGTGCAGAGGAACCAGAAACTTTCCTGTTCACCAGGTTGCACGCCGTGATCCTATAGTGCTTAATACTCTGCCTTGTGGCTACACTACCCGGCTTTTTTATTGGAGTCACAGTATTGGGCCTTGTTAGAAATTTCAAGTCTTCCTCAGATATTTTCTTGGGTACTTCAGTGCTGGTCACTCCCGTAAACCTGACGAGCTCCTTGCGTTTAGGTGTGCGTTTGTACTGCCCATAATTTAATTATACGATAACATAACCTAAGTGTGTAACATTATGACACCTTTGTGATCTGAATTGGATATCATATCTTCACCAATCTTTCTGAAGGCCGAACAAAGCACTTTGGTGAATTGAGACTAAATACGAATTGTTAAGCTGATTTATTTTACAGACAGCAAGTGATTTAAAAGAGTTGGTGTAATTAAATCTCACCTTGATTCAACCAACTACAGAACCCTCCTCATGGACAAGAAAAGTAATGAAAAATACACCACATTATCCCTATTAGCGGGCTTGCTTAACTTTACTCGGTCAGCCTTCTGATTCTTAGTAGCTCTAGCCTTGAGATGAGTGAGTTTCTGCTCACCAGGCCAGACTTCCTCCCCAGATCTACATAGGAACAGGAGTATCATAGAATCATAGAATGGTTACAGCGCAGAAGGAGGTCATTCGGCCCGTCGAGCCCGTGCCAGCTCTCTGCAAGAGCACTTCAGCTAGTCCCACTTCCCCGCCCTTTCCCCGTAGCCCTGCAATTTTTTTTTCCTTCAGGTACTTATCCAATTCCCTTTTGAAAGCCACGATTGAATCTGCCTCCACCACCCTTTCAGGCAGTGCATTCCAGATCTTAACCACTCGCTGCGTAAAGAAGTTTTTCCTCATGTCGCCTTTGGATCTTCTGCCAATCACCTTAAATCTGTGTGCTCTGGTTCTCGACCCTTCCGCCAATGGGAACAGTTTCTCTCTATCTACTCTGTCTAGACCCCTCATGATTTTGAACACCTCTATCAAATCTCCTCTCAACCTTCTCTGCTCTAAGGAGAACAACCCCAGCTTCTCTAGTCTATCCATGTAACTGAAGTCCCTCATCCCTGGAATCATTCTTGTACATCTTTTCTGCACCCTCTCTAAGGCCTTCACATCCTTCCTAAAGTGCAGTGCTCAGAATTGGACACAATACTTCAGTTGAGGCCGAACCAGTGTTTTATAAAGGTTCATCATAACTTCCTTGCTTTTGTACTCTCTGCCTCTATTTATAAAGCCGAGGATCCCATATGCTTTTTTAACCGCTTTCTCAACCTGCCCTGCCACCTTCAACGATTTGTGCACATATATCCCCAGGTCTCTCTGTTCCTGCAACCCCTTTAGAATTGTACCCTTTAGTTTATATTGCCTCTCCTCGTTCTTCTTACCAAAATGTATCACTTCGCACTTTTCTGCGTTAAATGTCATCTGCCACATGTCCGCCCATTCCACCAGCCTGTCCATGTCCTCTTGAAGTCTAACACTATTATCCTCACTGTTCACTATACTTCCAAGTTCTGTGTCATCTGCAAATTTTGAAATTGTGCCCTGTACACCCAAGTCCAAGTCATTAATATATATCAAGAAAAGCAATGGTCCTAATACCGACCCCTGGGGATCACCACTGTATACCTTCCTCCAGTCCAAAAAACAACCGTTCACCACTACTCTCTGTTTCCTATCACTTAGCCAATTTCGTCTCCAAACTGCCACTGTCCCTTTTATTCCATGGGCTTCAACTTTGCTGGCAAGCCTATTATGTGGCACTTTATCAAACGCCTTTTGGAAGTCCATGTACATCACAACAACCGTATTGCCCTCATCAACCCTCTCTGTTACCTCATCAAAAAACTCAATCAAGTTAGTTAAAAACGATTTGCCTTCAACAAATCCACGCTGGCTTTCCTTAATTAATCCACACTTGTCCAAATGACTGTTAATTTTGTCCCAGGTTATCGTTTCTAAAAGCTTCCCCACCACTGAGGTTAAAATGACTGGCCTGTAGTTGCTGGGTTTATCCTTACACCCTTTTTTCAACAAGAGTGTAACATTTGCAATTTTCCAGTCCTCTGGCACCACCCCCGTATCTAAGGAGGATTGGAAGGTTATGGCCAGTAACTCTGCAATTTCCACCTTTACTTCCCTCAGCATCCTAGGATGCAGCCCATCCAGTCCTGGTGACGTATCTGCTTTAAATACAGCCAGCCTTTCTAGTACCTCCTCTTTATCAATTTTTAGCCCAACTACTATCTCAACTTGACATTCAACGGCATTACCATCGCTGAATCCCCCACCATCAACATCCTGGGGGGGTCACCATTGACCAGAAACTTAACTGGACCAGCCACATAAATACTGTGGCAACAAGAGCAGGTCAGAGGCTAGGTATTCTGCGGCGAGTGTCTCACCTCCTGACTCCCCAAAGCCTTTCCACCATCTACAAGGCACAAGTAAGGAGTGTGATGAAATACTCTCCACTTGCCTGGATGAGTGCAGCTCCAACAACATTCAAGAAGCTCGACATCATCCAGGACAAAGCAGCCCGCTTGATTGGCACCCCATCCACCACCTTAAACATTCACTCCCTCCACCACCGGCGTACCGTGGCTGCAGTGTGTACCATCTACAAGATGCACTGCAGCAACTCGCCAAGGCTTCTTCGGCAGCACCTCCCAAACCCGCGACCTCTTCCACCTAGAAGGACAAGGGCAGCAGGCGCATGGGAACACCACCACCTCCAAGTACCCCTCCAAGTCACACACCATCCTGACTTGGAAGTATATCGCGGTTCCTTCATCGTTGCTGGGTCAAAATCCTGGAACTCCCTCCCTAACAGCACTATGGGAGTACCTTCACCACATGACTGGAGCGGTTCAAGAAGGCGGCTCACCACCACCTTCTCAAGGGTAATTAGGGATGGGCAATAAATGCTGGCTTTGCCAGCAATGCCCACATCCCATGAACGAATAATTTAAAAAAAACTACCTCCTCTTTCACTATGACTTTGGCAGCATGTTCTGCCTTGGTAAAGACAGGTGCAAAGTACTCATTTAGTACCTCAGCCATGCCCTCTGCCTCCATGCGTAGGTCTCCTTTTTGGTCCCTAATTGGCCCCACCACTCCTCTTGCTACCCATTTACTATTTATATGCCTATAGAAGACTTTTGGATTCCCTTTTATGTTAGCTGCCAGCCTATTCTCATACTCGCTCTTTGCCCCTCTTATTTCCTTTTTCACTTCCCCTCTGAACTTTCTATATTCAGCCTGGTTCTCACTTGTATTCTCAACCTGACATCTGTCATACATGCTTTTTCTACTTCATCTTACTCTCTATCTCTTTCATCAGCCAGGGAGCTCTGGCTTTGGTTGCCCTACCTTTCCCCCTCGTGGGAATGTACCTCGACTGTATCTGAACCATCTCCTCTTTAAAGGCAGCCCATTGTTTGATTACAGTTTTGCCTGCTAATCTATGATTCCAATTTACCCGGGCCAGATCCGTTCTCAACCCACTGAAATTGGTCCTCCTCCAATTAAGTATTTTTACTCTAGATTGCTCCTTGTCCTTTTCCATAGCTAATCTAAATCTTATACAATTATCACTGTTCCCTAAATGTTCCCCTACTGACACTTGCTCCACTTAACCCACCTCATTCCCCAGAACCAGATCCAGCAATGCCTCCTTCCTCGTTGGGCTGGAAATGTACTGATCAAGAAAGTTCTCCTGAACACACTTCAGAAATTCTTCCCCCTCTCTGCCCTTTGCACTATTACTATCCCAGTCTATATTAGGATAATTGAAGTCCCCCATTATCACTACTCTATAGTTCTTGCACCTCTCTGTAATTTCCCTGCAAATTTGCTCCTCTAAATCCTTCCCACTAGTTGGTGGCCTATAGAATACACCTAGTAGTGTAATGGCACCTCTATTATTTCTTATGATTCTGTCCTTGACCCCTCCAGGACATACTCTCTCTCCAGCACTGCAATATTCTCCTTAATCAATACTGCCACCCAGCCACCCACCTCCTTTTTTCCTTCCCTATCTTTTCTGAACACCTTATATCCAGGAATATTTAGTACCCAATCCTGCCCTTTTTTGAGCCAGGTCTCTGTTATTGCCACGACATCATATTCCCATGTGGCTATTTGCGCCTGCAGCTCACCAACTTTATTTACCACACCGTGTGTTTACACACATGCACTGTAAACCTATCTTAGACCTTCTTGTATCCCTTAGTCTGACCCCACCTAATACCGTACTATTTCTTACACTAGTGCTATCTGTCTCTCCCAATCCTTTATGCACCTTGTTTCTCCTTTCTAATGCTACATCTTGGTGCCCATCCCCCTGCCAAATTAGTTAAACCCTCCCCAACAGCACTAGCAAAACCCCCCATGAGGATATTGGTCCCGGCTCTGTTGAGGTGCAACCAGTCCAGCCTGTACAGGTCCCACCTCCCCCAGAACCGGTCCCAATATCCCAGGAATCTAAAGCCCTCCCTCCTGCACCATCTCTTCAGCCACGTATTCATCTGCTCTATCCTCCTATTTCTATACTCACTCGCTCATGGTACCGGGAGCAATCCGGAGATTACTATCTTTGAGGTCCGGCTTATTAATCTCTTTCCTAGCTCCCTAAAATCTGCTCCTCGAGTCTGTTCCGCCATTCAATGAGATCATGACTGATCTGCGACCTAACTCCATATATCCGCTTTTGGCCCATATCCCTTAATACCTTTGGTTAACAAAAATCTATCAATCTCAGATTTAAAATTAACAATTGATCTAGCATCAATTGCCGTTTGCGGAAGAGAGTTCCAAACTTCTACCACCCTTTGTGTGTAGAAGTGTTTCCTGATTTCACTCCTGAAAGGTCTGGCTCTAATTTTTAGACTCTGCCCCCTAGTCCTAGACTCCCCAACCAGCAGAAATGGTTTCTCTCTATCTACCCTATCTGTTCCCCTTAATATCTTGAAAACTTCAATCAAATTACCCTTAACCTTCTAAATTCCAGGGAATACAACTCTGGTTTGTGTAATTTCTTCTCATAATTTAACCCATGGAGTCCAGGTATCATTCTGGTGCACTCCCTCCAAAGCCATAATATCCTTCCTAAAGTATGGTGCCCAGAATTGCTCACAGTACTACAGGTGTGGTCTAACCAGGGCTTTGTATAGCTGAAGCATGACTTCCAGCTGGCTGACTGCCCATGTGTCCTTTTGTCTGTTTCTCTCTCTCTGTTCCCAACAACAACTTGCGCCTTTAACATGTCCTGGGGGGGGTTACAGGGCAGGGATGGGGGGGAGACAGGTAGGAATGGGGTACTGAGGTAGCATGTTCAGCCATGAACGCATTGAATGGCGGTGCAGGCTCGAAGGACCGAATGGTCTACTCCTGTACCTATTTTCTATGTTTCTATGTTTCTATGTCTAACGTAGTAAAACGCATTTAACGTAGTAAAACGTCCAAAGGCGCTTCACAGGAGCGTTACAAAACAAAATTTGACACCAAGCCACATAAGGTGGTATTAGGATAGATGACCAAAAGCTTGGTCAAAGAGGTAGGTTTTAAGGAGCAACTTAAAGGAGGAGAGAGAGGTAGCAAGGCGGAGAGGTTTAAGGAGGGAATTCTAGAGATTAGGGCCTTGGCAGCTGAAGGCATGGCTGCCAATGGTGGAGCGATTAAAATCGGGGATGCGCAAAAGGCCAGAATTTGAGAAGCGCAGAGATCTCGGAGGGTTGTAGAGCTGAAGGAGGTTACAGAGATAGGGAGGGGTGAGGCAATGGAGGGATTTGAAAACAACGATAAGAATTTTATAATTGAGGCATTGCCAGACCAGGGGCCAATGTAGGTCAGCGACCACAGGGGTGATGGGTGAACGGGACTTAGTGCGAATTAGGATACGGACAGCAGAGTTTTGGATGAGCTCAAGTTTATGTAGGGTGGAAGATGGGAGGCTGGCCAGGAGAGCAATGGAAAGTCAGTGGGAAGGCAGTCCATTTGACTTCTTCTCCATGCACTGATTTGCCAGTAGACCTATCAATAAAACCGAATACGTCTCCTTCTCCGTGGGGTGTGGGTTTAAAGAAAACATTTCCAGTTATTCTCAAAATAAAAGTAGGTCGTCCTTCCTTAATGCGCCTGATATTAGACAACTGACCCTAAGCGTCTCAGTTTGAAATAGACTGCGAGCCATGACATTCCACACATTGGCCCGCCTGGGTTGTTACACAGCTTCAATGCCTGGCTCATTAGAAAATTAATTCCTTTGCCTAAGTGGCTTGAGCCTGTGGCATTTTAAACATGCCCAAATTTGCTTTGCTTTAAAATACAACGTTTTTAAATAACTCTTTTTCAAATCCTTTAAAAAAACACATTGACACTGTTGCAAGTGTATATATGTGCATTTTGCCTGAGGAAGAGATCAAGACTGTCAAGTCTCCCATAGTCATATATCCTATGAACACTTACAGCCAGTGCTGACATAAATAATGGACACACTGGGACCAGGCCTCAGCAGCAACCAAAACCTTGTAGGAGAGCAGAATATTAAAAAGTGGAATGTTTATGATTTGATTATACATTCATTATGAAGCAAGCCCGGGATACTTTATTTCTGTAATAAATAATAAACTAGGTTTGCCATAAATCTTCTGATTGACCACGTTACTTCATACTTGCTTAATGAATAAAATTAGAACCCAATGCCGTGTCATTGCTTTTAACCGCAATGCCGTGACTCGGATTCGAACCGAGGTTGCTGCGGCCACAACGCAGAGTACTAACCACTATACGATCACGGCGTGCTACATGGGCCCTGGGACAGAATGCTGAAAATCAACCTCAAATACAACAACCCGGAAATCTTGACCTGTGAACGAGGTGCTGTCACTAAACACCACGATAAATAACCGCTTTCACATACAATGGTCTCCTGATTTCTCCGTGAGTTTGAGGCGGCCCCTTTCCGGATAGGAGCTTATTTTTATTTTTTGCACAAAATGCAGAAACGCGGGGATAACTCAACAGCCGGACCCATTTCAAGGCCCTTCCACACACTGCGCCCGGGGGTAACACTGCAGTCCCGGAGTCGGGGCAAAGTCGGTTTAGATTTGATGTTGCTGCTCTCGCTGCCGGGAAGAGCACTTCTGAGATACAGGCTTAGTTTACACGATTTATAGAATCAGGCGATTATTTCCTGTCCCAATGAGATCGATCATTGCAAACATTTAAACACACTGCCCATGGCTTTGGGAGCTTGAATGTTCTGCTGAATAAAACTAAAATATCTCTCTGTGCACAGAGGTGTATCAACAATCTCCATGTTAAAACCACCAAAAGTTACTCAATCCTTAATTGCCACCTCTAACTTTAAAAAACTTGAAAGCCTAGTTTAATAAAATCAGCTCAGTAGCCGCCAAAATGAGACACAGATCACTAATTATGATCAGTACGGTTCTTTGCCACTTATCTTTACTGAAACATACAAAAACAATTTTCTGTACGCTTCTAATGCTGCATGTTACTAAGTATTTTTAGAGAAATGTACCAAACTGAACAATATTGCTTAATTCATGGACCAGACTGAGTGAGAAGGGTTAAATAAATTACTCCTCAGGAGAAGCTGAATAAGACAGTAACGGGTTTACCAGTTCTCCTAATTCTATGAATACAAGCAAGTACTATTAACATTAGTGATGATTTTGCTGTAGGAGAAGAATTTGTTTCACTACTGTTTCGTTCAGTACTGTTACAATAGTATAACTGTTTGAATATATACAGTACAAGAAACATTAATAATAAAATGGTTAACTACACAGACATTTTCTTCCAAAAAAAGTCAGCAATTCATTAATTAATCCACCTGTAACATGGAAATATGACCCTGATAACAAGCTGAACTAACACAGCCTAGAATGAGGCCTCGATTCCAAAGGTCATGTGTTAATTACTGACCAGTAAACTGGCTCAAAAGAGACACTCAGCCTATTTTTTTATGAATTCAGATAGATTTTATTTTACATTTATTTTTGACCGGGGACGAGATAAGGTTCCAAAGTCGATGCACACCCTCCAGTAGCTCACTCAAGTGGACTAGACAGTCAGTGTCAGCAGGCTATGTGACTGTGGAGTCATTACAGCTGCAACTGATCCTGTCGCCTCCCAACCTCCACAATTTTGCATTTTGCTACACTGGTTTCAACGCCACAAGTTTAAAATTCTCATCTTTGTGTTTAAATCTGTCCATGCCTTCGCCTCTCCCTATTTCTGTAACCTCCTCCTGCACTACAGCCCCCTTCCCTAACTCTCCGTTCCTCTCACTCCAGCCTCTTAAGCATCCACCCCTTTGTTCCCAGCATTTGTGGCTGTGCCTTCAGCCTCCTAAGTCCCATGCTCCTTCCCTAAACCCCTCTGCTTCTTCAGCTTAAAGGAGCTGTATAGAAATAGCAATCAACAGCAGGGATCCTGGCCGATTTTCCCCTTCTACTCCAGGGTATTGAGGCCAATTGTATTATCCCTATTGCACCCAGCTAATTCAGAACCAACGAGGGATTAAATCCGCAGTTTTCCAGGTCTGTATCGTTTAGTTACACACTGTCTTTACCAATCAAACTATTGGGGAAGCTATATTGTTTAAAATGTTGCAAATGACTAACAACTGGCAAAATTAATCAACTTTTATTTTGCATCATCTATACTTGTGGTGAAGCACAGTCCATAAATTATTTAAAAAGGGAATTAGATTTTTTGCTTGAGAAAGAGAAAAATGAAAGGTTGTGGGCGGGAGTAGGAGTGTGACTTCAGACCAGGTTGCTCAATGGGAGAATAACAATAGTACAGACTTGATGGGCCAAACAGCCTGTTTTTGTGCTGTAATATTTTACGATTCTATGATAATTGTTTCATATGCAAATTATTCAGCACTATTAGGTGTGGGGATATACAGACATTTACAGAGACAGCTTAATACTAAGTCCATCTCTTTCTTAATAAAAATAATAAACTTATACAGTAAATCCAAAGTCCAAGCCTAACCTTAATACAGAATCCTCAAATGCAAGATTCCCACCTTTCTTTAGGATTTTTTTCACCTTGGTGTGGTTGCCCTCTCTAACAAATTGATGCAACTGTGACCCTGATGTATCAGCCTTCACTGAACCAAGTTGTACAGGGCAGGGCACAGGGAGTGGTACCAGGTGAGACATCCTAAAACAAGTCAAACAAAAAGTAGGAACTCAGTATAAAATTAATTTACAATCAATGCTTGACATCTGGAATTCTTATATGAAAGCTAAAAAAAACGCTGCAATTTGCTTCATAAATGTCTTTAATATTGACAGTAGATCTGTGAAACATCTTCATGTGGTGGTAGAAGTTTGGAACTCTCTTCCGCAAACGGCAGTTGATGCTAGGTCAATTGTTAATTTAAATCCGAGATTGATAGATTTTTGTTAACCAAAGGTATTAAGGGATATGGGCCAAAGGCGGGTATGTGGAGTTAGGTCAGAGATCAGTCATGATCTCATGGAATGGCGGAACAGGCTTGAGGGGTTAAATGGCCTACATCATGTTCCTATGTTCCTACGTGTTTCATGTACAGAAGAATAACACAACAGCAGGAGGTAGAAAGGACCAACAAACAGGTCTGGGGCCTGGGAGTGGGACAGATGGGAACCGGAGGAACACTAAGGCAGGGAGAAGAAGATTGAAACCAAGGGAAAGAGATGGAAACCAGGAAGGGTAGGCGTCAAGGGCCAAAGTGAAGAGAGAGGGACTGGGAGAAGACCAGAACAGTGGAAGAGTAAGGGACAGGAGCAAAGGGACAGGAAGGAGGAGGTTCGAACTAGGAGAGATTGAGAGCAAGGAGTTGCAGAAGAGGGAGAAATGAAGCAGTTTGCCAGTGGGGCAGTGGGCAAGGGAAGAGGAAGCAGGAAGAGTGGGGCAGCAGCTGGGGCAGAGATGGAAACATGGTGGGGGTTTTGGTTGGGCTCAGAAGCGAGAGTGCTACCACTGAGCCAAGACTGCCACATTAAAGTTATAATTTAGCAGAAGAAAGTTTGGAAAGAGACTGTAACCCATGAATACCTATTTAAAAAGTTGTCAGCCTTGGTTCAGTGCTGGCACTCTCGCATGAGTCAGGAGATTATGGGTTCAAATCCTACTCCAGAGACTTGAGCAGTTAATCCAGTCTGATTAATTGATTGAGTTTCTAATTGGAGGTCCCATCTTTCCGATGAGACATTAAACTGAGGCTCCATTTGCCCTCTCAAGTGGATTACCCTCGCAGGGAGTTCCCCCTGGTGTCCAGGCCAACATTTATCTCTCAACCAACATCACTAAAAAACAGATTATCTGGTCATAATCACATTGCTGTTTGTGGGAGCTTGCTGTGCACAAATTGGCTGTCACATTCTCTACATTTACACAGTGACTACACTTCAAAAGTACTTAATTGGCTGTAAAGCGCTTTGGGATGTCCTGAGGTTATGAAAGGCGCTATGTAAATGCAAGCTTGTTCTTTCTTTTTCTTCTTCATCTTCTTTTATATTGGGGAGTTAAAAAAAACATGGTAGAGTGGAAATGGGATTGTGCAGAGTAGAAAAGGAGCCCCTCAAAGCCCAGATAACTCAGTGCTGTTGTTGCTAATAATTTATTATTTGTTTGAATGCTGTGAGCCTGGAGGTTTGGAAAGGGCTGTTCTTAGCACTATAGCCTCAATGGGGGACAGGTGGAGGATAAATCCTATATCATCAGAGCACCCAGATCTGTTTAGTGTTAACGGCCTTTGACATATATCAGGCTGACCATACGTCCTCATTTTCCAGGGACAGGCCCCGGAAGAGGTAATGTGTCCCCGGGCAAACAATGTCCCCGGAAGAGTCTCTGGTTCACGAAACTCGTCTCCGAATAGACGAGAGCCACTGTCATTGGAATATATGCATATCATACCGTTAGACAGAATCACAGTTTCAGGTCAATGAACTGAACAGTGTTATTGTATTATTTATAAGTGGTGTCTGAATGTGCTTCAATAGTGTGACGTCACATCTGCGGTAATTATATGCACATTTGTTTTGCATTTGTAGTGTATATGTGCAACCGTTAAAATATAGGCTGCTAAAAAATTTTGCCTCGCTACGTTGCGCAAACTAAATTTTCCATCCTGGCTACTTTGCAGTGCTCCCACCCTGTGTGTCCCCGGATTCAGTTTAGAAAATATCGTCACCCTGAGATATATGCAAATTATGGGAACCCTAAAACTATTAAGGCCCATACTTTTGTTGGCCAGTATACTTAGGTACTTGAAAGAAAAGAAGAGCTTGCATATGTGTAGCACCTTTCATGTCCTCAGTAGGTCACAAACTGCTTCAAGGCCAATTAATTACTTTAGAGTGTAGTTATCGTTGTTAAAGGGGTAAATGACGGTGGTTTAATGCTGCCCCACCCCCAGGGCCTTTTACCCCCACCCCACCGGCCAGATAATCAAAAAAGGCTAATGGAATGCTGGCCTTTATAGCTAGAGAACTAGAATACAAGGGGGTAGAAGTTATGCTGCTATACAAAGCTATACAATTACATCACACCTGGAGTACTGTGAGCAGTTCTGGGTACCGCACCTTAGGAAGGATATATTGGCCTTGGAGGGAGTGGAGCGTAGGTTTAGCAGAATGATACCCGGACTTCAAGGGTTAAGTTACGAGGAGAGATTACACAAATTAGGGTTGTATTCCCTAGAAATTAGAAGGTTAAGGGGTGATCTGATCGAAGTTTTCAAGATATTAAGGGGAACAGATAGGGTAGATAGAGAGAAACTATTTCCACTGGTTGGAGAATCTAAGATTGGGGGCATAATCTAAAAATTAGGGCCAGACCTTTCACGAGTGAAATTAGGAAACACTTCAACACACAAAGGGTGGTAGAAGTTTGGAACTATCTTTTGCAAACGGCAATTGATGCTAGATCAATTGTTTAAATCAGATATTGATAGCTTTTTGTTAACCAAAGGTATTAAGGGATATGGGCCAAAGGCAGGTATATGGAGTTAGGTCACAGATCAGCCATGATCTCACTGAATGGCGGAACAGGCTCGAGGGGCTAAATGGCCTCTTCCTGTGTTCCATCTGCACCGACCTCTCCCCACCCCTCCCCGGGACCCTCTGCCCCCCCTCCTCCCCGGGACCCTCTGCCCCCCCTCCTCCCCGGGACCCTCTGCCACCCACCCCCCTCCTCCCCGGGACCCTCTGCCACCCACCCCCCTCCTCCCCGGGACCCTCTGCCACCCATCCCCCTCCTCCCCGGGACCCTCTGCCACCCCCTCCTCCCCGGGACCCTCTGCCACCCACCCCCCTCCTCCCCGGGACCCTTTGCCACCCACTCCCCTCCTCCCCGGGACCCTCTGCCACCCCCCTCCTCCCCGGGAACTTCTGCCACCCCCCTCCTCCCCGGGACCCTCTGCCACCCCCCTCCTCCCCGGGACCCTTTGCCACCCACCCCCCTCCTCCCCGGGACCCTCTGCCACCCCCCCTCCTCCCCGGGACCCTCTGCCACCCACCCCCCTCCTCCCCGGGACCCTTTGCCACCCACCCCCCTCCTCCCCGGGACCCTCTGCCACCCCCCCTCCTCCCCGGGACCCTCTGCCACCCCCCTCCTCCCCGGGACCCTTTGCCACCCACCCCCCTCCTCCCCGGGACCCTCTGCCACCCCCTCCTCCCCAGGACCCTTTGCCACCCCCCTCCTCCACGGGACCCTCTGCCACCCACCTCCCTCCTCCACGGGACCCTCTGCCACCCACCTCCCTCCTCCCCGGGACCCTCTGCCACCCACCTCCCTCCTCCCCGGGACCCTCTGCCACCCACCCCCCTCCTCCCCGGGACCCTTTGCCACCCACCCCCCTCCTCCCCGGGACCCTCTGCCACCCACCCTCCTCCTCCCCGGGGCCCTCTGCCACCCACCCTCCTCCTCCCCGGGACCCTTTGCCACCCACCCCCCTCCTCCCCGGGACCCTCTGCCACCCACCCCCCTCCTCCCCGGGACCCTCTGCCCGCCCCCCCTCCTCCCCGGGACCCTCTGCCACCCACCCCCCTCCTCCCCGGGACCCTCTGCTGCCATCTTGGGGTCGGCCGCCATTTTGCGGCCCCTCTCCCGCCTCCAACCGTCGAAGTCGACAGTTCAAAGCCGGGTTTTACATCAGATTTTGTCATCAGATAACGTCAGTTATTATATTTATTGATTGATTTTACCTCAATGCACGCTCTGCTTTCCGATTTTTTAAATATATATATTTGGTTTTTCTTTTTAAATTACTTGACGTCGCTGCCCGGGGCAACGGCACGAGGAGCGGCGCACGCTCCTGCGGCTACGGGCAGAGCGCGGAGCCAAATCGCGCACCCTCCCGCGTCACTTCGAAACGCGATTTTATTGCTGACCGGCCTGGCGCGCTCCCCCTAGGGGCTGCTTCCAACCACGCTCCATAGCATTGCAAGCGCTGCTCTGGATGGACCAAATGATGCTAACTCTTTCCCTTTTAAAAATAAATATTTTTGTTGGTTCATTGCAAATCATTCTTCAGAAGCAGATTCTACCTAGAACTCCACTGAAACTGTTCCAGTTTGAAAGTTTTCCTTCTGGTCTTCTTTTGGATATTTAACCCACCCAGTCCATTAAAGGCCATTGCAAAAGGCCCAGTGTAGTAACAGGAATGGTGAAACTGGACTGGCTCCCATACTTTTGTTCGCCAGTATACTCAGGTGCTTGCAAGATAGAAAGAGATCTTGCATATGCATAGCACCTTTCATGCCCCCAGTATGTCACAAAGTGCTTCAAGGTCAATTAATTACTTTAAAGAGTGTGAAGTCGCACAACACCAGGTTATAGTCCAACAGTTTTATTTGAAATCACAAGCTTTCGGAGCTGCTGCCCCTTCGTCAGGTGAAGTGAAGGAATACGAATCGGCAAAGCATATATAGACAGAGAACAATGCCTGTGTAGCGTACAATCTCAGACGACTACAGTTAATCTATCTGACTGCCTTTCATCACACCTCGGCAGAGAAACAATCAGGTCAGCCAGGAAGGCACCACATCAAAGACATAGCAAGATACAACTGAGACAATGAGGTGGGGTCACAGGGGGTCTAATGTGTCAAATGCAGTCTGTATGGAAAACCATAAACTTTAAAATTTTTACTTTTTTTTACTGGAAATCACATCTGTGAACAAGCCAACGACGACTCGAGTCTGGATAACTCTACGTCGTGCAGCGTGACATGAACCCAAGATCTCGGTTGAGGCCGTCCTCATGGGTGCGGAACTTGGCTATCAGTTTCTGCTCGATGATTTTGCGTTGTCGTGTGTCTCGAAGGCCGCCTTGGAGAACGCTTACCCGCAGATCCGAGGCTGAATGTCCTTGACTGCTGAAGTGTTCCCCGACTGGGAGGTAACAATCCTGCCTGGCGATTGTTGCGCGGTGTCCGTTCATACGTTGTCTCAGTGTCTGCATGGTCTCGCCGATGTACCATGCTCCAGTGTAAAGAGTGTAGTTACCCTTGTTATGGAGGAAAACGCGCCAGCCAATAGTGCACAGCAAGGTCCCACAAACAGCAATTAGACAATGACCAATTAATTGGTTTGCGTCATGGTGGTTGGGGGACAAATGTACTCGGGAAAACTCCTTGCTCTTCTTCAAACAGTGCCATGGGATCTATAATATCTATATGGAAAGGCAGATAAGGCCTCAGTTTAGAGAAGGAAATCTGCCGTCCTTACCCGGTCTGGGTCTACATGTGACTCCAGACCCACAGCAATGTGGTTGACTCTTAACTGCCCCTCTGAAATGGCCTAGCCAGCCACTCAGTTGTATAAGGCGGCTCACCACACCCTTCCCACGAGGAGCAATTAGGGATGGGCAGTAAATGCTGGCCTTGCCAGCGACGCCCACGTCCCGCGAACGAATAAATAAATAAAAAAGTTTAACATCTCATCTGATAGCACCACTTAACAATGCATCATTCCCTCAGTACTGCATTGAAGTGTCAGCCTGGATTATGTGCTCAAGCTCTGGAATGGAGCTTGAACCCTTGATGTTCTGATTTAGAAGCAAGAGTGTGACTACTGAGCCAAGCTGATACCCTGGGCCTAGACTCTCTGGAGTTTAGAAGAATGAGAGGTGATCTCATTGAAACGTATAAGATTCTGAGGGGGATTGACAGGGTAGATGCTGAGAGGTTGTTTCCCCTGGCTGGAGAGTCTAGAACTGGGGGGCACAGTCTCAGGATAAGGGGTCGGCCATTTAAGACCGAGATGAGGAGGAATTTCTTCACTCAGTGGGTTGTGAACCTTTGGAATTCTCCACCCCAGAGGACTGTGGAGGCTGAATCGTTGAGTATACTCGAGGCTGAGATAGATAGATTTTTGGACTCTAAGGGAATCCAGGGATATGGGGATCAGGCAGGAAAGTGAAGTTGTGGTCGGAGGTCAGCCATGATCTTATTGAATGGCGGAGCAGGCTCGAGGGGGCGTATGGCCAACTCCTGCTCCTAATTCTTATGTTCTTATGAACACTCCTTATCAGATCCATCATTTCAAGTACATTGAGATAATAGACAGCATAACCCATAATTAGAAAGGTATTTGTGTAGATTAGGTAGCTATCAAATAGGTATATAGCACAGGCTACTATAACAAGAATAGAAGTCTCACAAATGTGACCTTAATGCAAATGATTTGAAGAAATTGTACCAACACGCAGTTTTCTCGTTGTCCGCGCATGAGCTAGGAGTCCCAGTGCTTTCCTCACACCAAGAATGGCCCATCACAAGTCTGGGAGAGGAGAGCGAGATTCCTCCTGTCGACAATTTTACCAGAAAGGTTCTCACCTGTATAAATCTCGTTCTACACTAAAATGATCAAGAGGAGCAATTTCATCCCCCTTTGTGACTGCTGAACTGCTTGAAAAAATTAACGGCTTTTTAAAATGTACAGATCAGCCATGATCTAATTGAATGGTGGAGCAGGCTCAAGGGGCTGAATGGCCTACTCCTGTCTCTATGTTCTTACGTAACTAGTCAGTTTACTAATCAAAATAATCCTATTGTCAGATTAATAATAGTAGTGAAAATTGGATTCATTATCTTACTCCTATTAGTTGTAAATGTTAACACTGATAAGACATTAACAACAAATCTAATGTAGCCATTTCAATTTACGTGTTGTTTCACTGTTTTTTTTTGGTATTCAGTTCTCACAACTAACACAAGATAAGGGAGTGAAGGGTTATGGGGAGCGGGCGGGGAAGTGGCTTTGAGCACAAGATCAGCCATGATCTTATTGAATGACGGAGCAGGCTCGAGGGGCCAAGTGGTCTATTCCTGCTCCTATTTCTTATGTTATCTTATGTTAACACCACCAAGACCTTCCTGTGTGCAAACTGGCTCCCATGTTTGCCTAAATAACATTGACTGCACTTCAAAAGTAATTTGTTGGTGGTGAAACACTTTGAGACATCCTAAGCTCTATAAATGCAGATTCTATCATTCAAGACTTGCAAATTTGTTAGTATTCACCCTATCCATGAGGTATTTCCTCTTACCTTGAGTAGATTGGGCCTATACTCTCTGGAGTTTAGAGGAATGAGAGGTGATCTCATTGCAACATTAAAAATTCTAAGAGGGATTGACAGGATCGATGCTGAGAGGCTGTTACCCCGGGCTGGAGAGTCCAGAACTAGGGGTCATAGTCTCAGGATAAGGGCTCGGCCATTTAAGACTGGGATGAGAAGAAATGTCTTCATTCAGAGGGTTGTGAATCTTTGGAATTCTCTACTCAGAGGGCTGTGGATGCTCAGTCGTTGAGTATATTCAGGACAGAGATCGATAGATTTTTGGACTCTAAGGGAATCAAGGGATATGGGGATAGTGCTGGAAAATGGAGATGAGGTAGAAGATCAGCAATGATCTTATTGAATGGCGGAGCAGGCTCGAGGGGCCGTATGGTCGCCTCCTGCTCCTAATTCTTATGATCTTAAACTACCTTACATTACTGTTAACTCTAAAATGATCCCATCGCTTTGAGAAGTCTGACCTAATTGCTCTACCTGTGCTGCAGTTGATAGCTCATCCTTTCATTATTTCCCATTAACTTATTAGTTCCCCAAATGCTCTGTCCTCCATTCAGTTCCTTTATCGTGTAAATGCCCTCCTGGGAATGCCGATTTCCCAGTTTACAGCATGGTTTCCCAGGGTTGGGTAGCTCAGGAGCAGCCCTCAGACCAAACTGCCAGTTGCAATGGAGCTACACTGAAATGCACTGGAATGTACCCAGCAACTAAATATACTAGGGCAGTCTTGCACCGAGGGACACCTTACTGAAAACGCCCTGTGATTACATAGAATGTACAGCACAGAAACAGGCCATTCGGCCTAACAGGTCCATGCAGGTCTTTATGCTCCACACGAGCCTCCTCCCACCCCTTTTCATCTCACCCCATCAACACATCCTTCTATCCCTTTCTCCCTCATGTGTTTATCAAGCTTCCCCTTAAATCCATCTATGTCAGTCGCCTCAACCATTCCCTGTGGTAGCGAGTTCCACGTTCTCACCACTCTCTGGGTAAATAAGTTTCTCCTGAATTTCCTATGGGGTTTATTAGTGACAATCTTACACTTATGGCCTCTAGATCTGGTCGCCCCCACAAGTGGAAACACCTTCTCTACGTCTACCCTGTCAAACCCTTTCATAATCTTAAAAGACCTCGATCAGGTCACCCCTCAGTCTTCTCTTTTCTAGAGAAAGGAGCCCCAGCCTCTGGTAAGTTAATTATTTTCTACCATAAAGAGGGAACTAAAAGAACTGTGTCAGAACAGAATTCTGGCAGGACAGGTGTCTGCATCTACTGTGTGCTTGCTGCACTTTCTGTTTGCCTTTCATACCTCCCATATCTTTAGTTTTTTTTCACAATTGGCCCAATTTTCTGTGGGCCTCTCCTCAGCTTGTTACGAGGAGGAATTTCTTCTCTCAGAGGGTCGTAAATCTGTGGAATTCTCTGCCCAAGAGAGCCGTGGAGGCTGGGTCATTAAATACAGGAAACACTCGTTTAAACGGCACCTAAATATCCAGAATTCTCTATTAACTGGCAAAATTCATACTCCGAAAACAACACCTCAATAACCGGCAATGTTTCCGAGTCCGAGTCCGAGTCTCCCGCGAACGCCGAGTTAGTCAGTGGGGGTAGTTCTCCAAAGTGCCACTACTCGGCCTCCTGGCGCTGTGGGAAGTCAGAACACCGCAATAACAGGAGTCTGATTCTCCCGCGCTGCCGGGAGTCTCTTCCTAGCCACCATTTTTCTGTGTGTCTCTCCATCTTTATCGGGAATTATCTCCCCCATCTTGCATTATAGAATTCCCAAAAGCTGGTCCAAGCAAAAGGAAGAGAGTGGTCTTAACTTTAAAACAGAAAATCGAGATATGCCAACGACTAGAAAGGGGAGAGAAGCGTATCAACATTATGAATGAATTCAAAATCGGTTCGTCAACAATCTACGACATCAAATCGCAGAAGGATAAGCTGCTCAAGTTTTATTCAAGCTCGGAGACATCTAAGAGTGTAGAGAAACGGCGTACGCTTCGTAAGCCTAAGCTTGAAGAGCTGGATACCGTGCTTTATGAATGGTTTTCTCTTAAGCGTTCAGAGGGTGTTCCAATTTCCGGACCCATGCTAATCGAGAAAGCGAAGGATTTCTACGAAAGGATGGAGCTCACTGACAAGTGTGCTTTCTCCGAGGGATGGCTAACGTGCTTCAAGTTACGGCATGGGATACGACGACTCGATATTTCCGGGGAGAAGAAATCAGCTGATCACGACGCCGCAGAAGAATACTGCGATTATTTCAATCGGATTGTGCAGCAACATGATTTGTCGCCAGCACAGATATATAATGCCGATGAAACTGGCTTGTTTTGGAGGTTTTTGCCAGAATCAACGCTTGCTGGGGCTAGTGAGGCTAATGCTTCAGGTTACAAGAAAAATAAAGATCGTGTAACCGTGCTAACATGTGCAAACGCTGCTGGATCACACCGGGTTAAACTTCTTGTTATTGGGAAGTATAAAAATCCCCGTGCATTTAAAAATGTGAGGCACTTACCTGTTGAGTACAAAGATCAAAAAAATGCTTGGATGGATAAGGAAATCTTCTCCGATTGGTTCCATCATATTTTTGTTCCATCTGTGAGGGAACATTTCCGTAAAATAGGGAAACCTGAAGATAGCAAATGCATTTTATTGCTTGATAATTGTAGAGCCCATCCGCATGAATCCGAGTTGGTTTCGGGAAATATTTTCACCATTTATTTGCCACCAAATGTAACTTCTCTCATACAACCCATGGACCAGGGCGTTATCCAAAATCTGAAGTGTTATTACAAGAAAGACTTCCTACGTAAACTGATAAACCAAGATGACAATATTCACGCATTTCAGAAGGAATACAGTATTAAAGATGGCATCTATAATGTTGCATGTTCCTGGAACTTGGTGAAAGGTCACACTCTGAGGCAAGCCTGGCGCAAATTGTGGCCTTCTGTAATGTTTGCTGAAGGTTCTTCTTCAGAGGAGGAATTTCATGGGTTCAATGTTCGTCCCAAGAAGAGTACAATAATGGAAATGGCTGGCATGGTGAAAAATGTAGGCCCAGCAAACCCTCTACGTCACCTCAGTGAAAGTGATATCGAGCAGTGGGTTGATGCAGATAGAGAAGTTGGTGTTGTGCATATGCTAAGTGATGATGAAATAATTGAGAGTGTTTTGAATCCAAAGAAAGAAAAGGAAAGTGAGATGGAAAGTGAAGAGGATGAGATTTCTGAAGAGAACAAGATTTCTTGGGCTAAAGCTGCAGAAGGATTTTCTTCAATCCTCCAATTTGCTGAAAGGCAGCCTTGCTACTCTGCCCAAGAAGTTATGCAACTCCATATTCTGCATTCCACGTTTCTACAGAAAAGGCAAGAGTCCACTAAGCAAACCGACATCCGCAACATGTTTAAGAAAGCTTCCAAAAGAGTCGAAGCAGCGGAAGTGCCTGAAGAATCTGTGGAATCTGTGGAAATGCATGATCCTGATGACCCAGCTGGCATGGATATTCCTGATGAACCAGCTGACTTGGAATAAGTGTACAGTCAACTACAGTACTGTATACAGTCGTTTATAAGTTTTGTTTTACTGTTAAGTAATTAAAGAGTTATGGATTACCCAGTACTGTACTTAATCAAGCATCTTCCACAATCCATTTAACACAACATTCTGTAGGTGAGTACCCAATTACTGTATACTGCACATTTCTTGATTTTTTAATTTTTGTTTGTTAAAAATAGCCTCGGTAGATAACCCTCTCCATCATCCGGAATTTTTATTCAACCGGCACCACCCTGGTCCCGTCGGTGCCGGATACCAAAGAGTTTCCTGTACACTTAAGGTGGAGATAGACAGATTTTTTACAAGATAAGGGAGTGAAGGGTTATGGGGAGCGGGCAGGGAAGTGGCTTTGATCTTATTGAATGGCGGAGCAGGCTCGAGGGGCCAAGTGGCCTATTCCTGCTCCTATTTCTTATGTTCTTATGTTCTTACCATCTCACCGTTTAGCAAGTTCTTTTAATGCCTTTCTATTGCTTCACTGAGATAATTATATAATCAAACAGATTCCTGCCTTTCTAGTAAGTAGTTTGCAGGTCGCTCAACCCATTTACTCTCTCCCTCTGATTGGAAAATCTGCTGTTTCTAACCCCCGCCATCTTTTTCTCCAACCCTACTGAGGGACTTGCTTAACTTTCAGTTTTCAGTTCTTGCAAAGAGAGACTTGTATTTGCATACTGCCTTTAACTTTAAGCAGAAAATGCTTCACAATAGGGGTAATTTTGACTTTCCTACATTACAACAGTGACTGCACTTCAAAAGTACTTCATTGGCTGGAAAGCGCTTTGGGACGTCCGGTGGTCATGAAAGGCGCTATAGAAATGCAAGTCCTTTCTTTCTTACTTGTGTAATAGTGTAATACGGGTGATAATGAATCATTAGCTTGTTTTATATCTCCCTTGACACAAAGTCAAAATGACCCCCAATAAGTCTAGCCACTGCTGTGATGTGGGCAAACGCAGCAGCCAATAAAATCCCACAAACGACATTTGAGATAAGCGATCAGTTAATCTGTTTGGGTGCGGTTAGCTGAGGGGACACCAGAACTCCATCATTTGTTGTGTCAGCCTCTCGCCTCTGAGTCAGAAGGTCGTGGGTTCAAGTCTCACTCCAGAGACCTGAGCACAAAAATCTAGACTGACACTCCCAGTGCAAGACTGAGGGAGTGCTGCACTGTCGGAGGTGCCATCTTTCAGCTGAGACGTGAAACCGAGGCCCCGTCTGCTCTTTCAGGTGGCTGTAAAAGATCCCATGGCCACTATTTCAAAGACGAGCAGGGGAGTTCTCCCCGGTGTCCTGGCCAATATTTATCCCTCAATCAACATCACTAAAAAACAGATTATCTGGTCATTATCACGTTGCTGTTTGTGTGTGCACAAATTGGCTGCTGCATTTCAACAGTGACTACGCTTCAAAAGTACTTCATTGGCTGTAAAGCGCTTTGCGACGATGGTTCCTCTGGGGAGTGTAGCCAGAGTCAAGTCCACGGCACCACGGGTGGCTCAGCTGCACGGGGGGGGAGGAAGAAGAGTGGGAGAGCAATAGTAGTAGGGGATTCGATAGTTAGGGGAGCAGACAGGTGTTTCTGCGGCCGCAGACGTGACTCCAGGATGGTATGTTGCCTCCCTGGTGCCAGGGTCAAGGATGTCACTGAGCGGCTGCAGGACATTCTGAGGGGGGAGGGTGAACAGCCAGAGGTCATGGTCCATATCGGCACCAATGACATAGGTAGAAAGAGGGATGAGGTCCTGCAGGCAGATTTTAGGGAGCTAGGAAATAAATTAAAAAGCAGGACCTCCAAGGTAGTAATCTCCGGATTACTCCCGGTGCCACGTGCTAGTGAGTATAAAAATAGGAGGATAGAGCAGATGAATGCGTGGCTGGAGAGATGGTGCAGGAGGGAGGGTTTTAAATTCCTGAGGCATTGGGACCGTTTCTGGGGGAGGTGGGACCGGTACAAGCCGGACGGGTTGCACCTCAACAGGGCCGGGACCAATATCCTCGCGGGGAGTTTGCTAGTGCTGTTGGGGAGGGTTTAAATTAGCTTGGCAGGGGGATGGGAACCTGAGAGTAGTTTCAGAAAGGAGAGAAGCAAAGCTGGAATTGGAGGGCAGAAAAATAGTAAGCGAGTCTAGAAGGCAGAGGAAACAAAGGCTGGAATATAGACACCAAGGGAGTTTGGCAGTGCTAAATGGTATATACTTCAATGCAAGGAGTCTAGGGAATGAGGCAGATGAGCTGAGGGCACAGATAGACACGTGGGAGTATGATATTATCGCTATTACTGAGACGTGGCTGAAAGAAGGGCAGGAATGGCAGCTCAACATTCCTGGTTACAGGGTTTTCAGACAAGATAGAGAGGGGGATCGCAATATTGATTAAAGGAACAATTACAGCTGTGAGGAGGGATGATATGTTAGAAGAATCATCCAATGAGGCCATATGGGTTGAACTGAAGAATAAAAAAGAGGCAATCACACTGCTGGGAGTGTATTACAGACCCCCAAACAGTCAGAGGGAGATAGAAGAGCAAATATGTAGGCAAATTTCTGAGAAGTGCAAAAACTATAGGGCAGTAATAGTAGGGGATTTCAACTACCCTAATATTAACTGGAATAAAATTAGTGTGAAGGGTATAGAGGGTGTAGAATTCCTAAAATGCATTCAGGAGAACTTTTTTAGCCAGTACATGGCAAGCCCAACAAGGGAGGGGCAGTTCTTGACTTAATTTTAGGGAATGAAGCTGGGCAGGTGGAAGGGGTATCAGTGGGAGAGCATTTTGGGGGTAGCGATCATAATTCAGTTAGATTTAGGGTAGTTATGGAAAAGGACAAAGATTGACCAGGAATAAAAGTTCTCAATTGGGGAAAAGCCAATTTTACTAAGCTGAGATGTGATTTAGCCAAAGTGGACTGGAAGCAGCTACTTGAAGGTAAATCAGTGTCAGAGCAGTGGGAGGCATTCAAGGAGGAGATAGTGAGGGTTCAGAGCAAGAATGTTCCCTTAAAGAAAAGGGTGGGACTAACAAATCTAGAGCCCCCTGGATATCAAGGGGCAGACAGGGTAGGATAAAGAATGGGAGGCGTATGACAGTTACCGAGTGCTCAATACCATAGAAAACCTAGAGGAGTAGAGAAAGTGCAGGGGTGAAATTAAAAAGGAAATTAGGAAAGCAAGGAGAGAGCATGAAAAAATATTAGTAGGTAAAATCAAGGAAAACCCAAAGATGTTTTATAAATACATTAAGAGCAAGAGGATAACCAAAGAAAGAGTAGGGCCTATTAGAGACCATGAAGGTAATCTATGTGTGGAGGCGGAAGACGTGGGTCGGGTCCTTAATGAATACTTTGCGACTGTGTTCACAAAAGAGAGGGACGATGCAGACATTGCAATCAGGGAGGAGGAGTGTGAAATATTAGATGAAATAAACATAGTGAGAGAGGAAGTATTAAGGGGTTTAGCATCTTTGAAAGTGGATAAATCCCCAGGTCTGGATGAAATGTATCCCAGACTGTTAAGAGAAGTAAGAGAGGAAATAGCAGAGGCTCTGACCATCATTTTCCAATCCTCTCTGGCTACAGGTGTGGTGCCAGAGGACTGGAGGACTGCTAACGTGGTACCGTTGTTTAAAAAGGGAGAAAGGGATAGACCGAGTAATTACAGGCCAGTCAGCCTAACCTCGGTGGTGGGAAAATTATTGGAAAAAATTCTGAGGGACAGGATAAATCTTCATTTAGAAAGACACGGATTAATCAAGGACAGTCAGCATGGATTTGTTAAGGAGAGGTCGTGTCTGACTAACTTGATTGAATTTTTTGAGGAGGTAACAAGGAGGGTCGATGAGGATTGTGCGTTTGATGTAGTGTATATGGATTTTAGCGAGGCTTTTGAGAAGGTCCCACATGGCAGACTGATCATGAAAGTAAAAGCCCATGGGATACAAGGCAAAGTGGCAAGTTGGATCCAAAATTGGCTCAGAAGTAGGAAGCAAAGGGTTATGGTCGATGGGTGTTTTTGTGACTGGAAGGCTGTTTCCAGTGGGGTTCCACAGGGCTCAGTACTAGGTCCCTTGCTTTTTGTGGTATATATCAATGATTTAGACTTGAATGTAGGGGGCATGATTAAGAAATTTGCTGATGATACAAAAATTGGCCCTGTGGTGGATAATGAAGAAGAAAGCTGTAGATTGCAGGAAGATATCAATGGACTGGTCAGGTGGGCAGAACAGTGTCAAATGGAATTTGTGTCAAGTGCAAGGTAATGCATTTGGGGAGGGCTAACAAGGCAAGGGAATACACAATAAATGATAGGACACTGAGAAGTGTAGAGGAACAGAAGGACCTTGGAGTGCATGTCCACAGATCCCTGAAGGTAACAGGACAGGTTAAGAAGGCATACGGGATACTTGCCTTTATTAGCCGATGCATAGAATATAAGAGCAGGGAGGTTATGCTTGAACTGTATAAAACGCTAGTTAGGCCTCAGCTAGAGTACTGCGTACAGTTCTGGTCACCACATTACAGGAAAGATGTGATTGCGCTAGAGGGTACAGAGGAGATTTACGAGGATGTTGCCTGGACTGGAGAATTTTAGCTATGAGGAAACATTGGAGAGGCTGGAGTTGTTTTCTTTGGAAGGAGGCTGAGGGGAGACCTAATTGAGGTGTATAAAATTATGAGGGGCCTAGATAGAGTGGATAGGAAGGACCTATTTTCCTTAGCAGAAGGGTCAATAACCAAGGGGCATAGATTTAAAGTAATTGGTTGGAAGTTTATCGGGGATTTGAGGAGAATTTTTTTCATCCAGAGGGTGGTGGGAGTTTGGAACTCACTGCCTGAGTAGAGGCAGAAACCCTCATCGCATTTAAAAGTACTTGGATATGCACTTGAAGTGCCGTAACCTACAAGGCTACGGAGCAAGAGCTGGAAAGTGGGATTAGGGTTGATAGCTCTTTGTTGGCCGGCAGGGACAAGATGGGCCGAATGGCCTCCATTTGTGCCGTAAATTTCTCTGATTCTGTGAAAGCCCTTGGGATGTCCTGAGGACGTGAAAGGCGCTGTATAAATGCAAGTCTTTTCTTTCTTTCCATTTAATCTTCCACCAATACCATGGGATCTTGTCTGTCCACCTGAACAGGCAGACAGGACCACAGTGTAATGTTTCATTCTAAGACCAAGGGTTGATAGCTTGAAGTCAACCTGTTTCTTTGGCTTTTCTGCTGCTGACTGGCCAGCAGGTGTATGTATCTGCTGTGTTTTGCCTCCTCCCTAGGCGGTGCTGCCCCTTTAAGTGCCTGGCGTGTGTACAAGGAGCCGGCAGGTGGCTCTCGCTGAGCGGGTCTGGTGTTTGGCTGCGAGCTGCCACAGGGCGGATTGCCGCGCGTTTATTTCCATTTTTATTGAGATTGAGCGCCTGGTTGTTTTCTAAAGGGGAGGTTTGCAGAAAGCGGGGAGGTTTGCAGAAAGCGAGGCGGCGGCGGCGGCGGCGACGACGGGAGCGGGTCTGAGGAATGTGTTTGAAGTGAGGCCCGCCGGGGGGTTTGTGGCTGGAAGATGCAGAGGGACCTGGGCAGCTTCCCGCTCCCACCCGCGCTCAAACTCAAGCTGCTGGGCTGCGGCTTCCAGAGCGCCGAGGATCTGCGCGGACTGAGAGCCAGCGGCCTGAGCAAAGGTAAAGGCCGTGAGCGGCCGCACCACCCCTAAAGCGGGGGCATTCTACCGCAACACACCTAAAGCGGGGGCACTCTACCGCACCACCCCTAAAGCGGGGGCACTCTACCGCACCACCCCTAAAGCGGGGGCACTCTACCGCACCACCCCTAAAGCGGGGGCACGCTCCCGTACCACACTTAAAGCGGGGGTACGCTCCCGTACCACACCTAAAGCGGGGGCACTCTACCACACCACACCTAAAGCGGGGGTACGTTACCGCACCACACCTAAAGCAGGGGCACTCTACCGCACCTAAAGCAAGGGCACTCTACCGCACCCCACCTAAAGTAGGGGCACTCTACCGTACCATACCTAAAGCGGGGGCACGCTCCCGCACCACACCTAAAGCAGGGGCACTCTACCGCACCGCACCCAAAGCAAGGGTACTCTACCGCACCCCACCTAAAGCAGGGGCACTCTACCGCACCGAAAGCATAGAGGCACGCCTACCGTAAAGCACCTAAAACAATGATGCGGAGCTGCCGGTGTTGGACTGGGGTGGACAAAAGTGAGAAGTCGCACAACACCAGGTTATAGTCCCAACAGTTTTATTTGAAATCACAAGCTTTCGGAGCGGCTGCTCCTTCGTCAGGTGAAGTGAAGAGATGTATCTGACGAAGGAGCAGCCGCTCCGAAAGCTTGTGATTTCAAATAAAACTGTTGGACTATAACCTGGTGTTGATCTTTTTGGTTTGACAGAACGCAAATTTACTGTAAATCAAATTAAAACTTTAAATGAAACTTAATAAATCAAATTAAAATTTGAAAGTCCGGGGTGACGATGCACTCCAGTCCCCGCGGCGCCCACCGGTCGCGGAAAAACTCAAGCGTGCCGGCGGACACCGCGTGCTCCATCTCCAGGGCCACTCGGGCGCGAACATGGCCGCGGAAGAGAGGCAGGCAATCGGGCCGAACGACCCCCCTCGACCGCCCGCTGCCTGGACCAATTAATGGCTTTCTTGGCCAGGCCCAGGAGCAGTCCTACGAGGAGGTCCTCCGACCTACCCGCTCCCCTCCGCACCGGGTGACCGTAGATCAGGAGCGTGGGGCTGAAGTGCAACCAGAAATTGAGGAGCAGCCCCTTCAAATAATGAAAGAGGGGCTGCAACCTCTCACATTCAACATAAATGTGATAAACGGACTCCTCCAGGCCGCAAAAATGGCAAGCAGCCTGGGAGTCCGTAAACCTACTTAAAATCCTATTGCACGGGACTGCTCCGTGCAACACCCTCCAGGCCAAGTCCCCAATAGAACAAGGGAAGACTCCCGCGTAGAGAGCCTTCCAATGGGGACCTTCGCCTCCGCCGGACGGCAGGATGGTACGCCAAGGCGTGTCCGGACGGCAGACGAAGATGGCAAAGTGGAGAGTGTGCAGGAGCAGCCCGTACAGGAAACGCCTCCGTGCGGATTGAAAGGGCACGGAGGGCATTTCTCCGAGAAGGCTCAAGTGGTGAGGCGGCGGCTCCCGAGGGAGGATTCGGGGCCGGGCGCCGATAAGGAATTCCGTCCGAACGGGGGTCAGTTCGGACGGGATCGCCCCACGTGCCTGAGCCTCCTCGACACACCTAGTGGAGACGGGGCCCAGTGCCACTTTTAGCGACTCGATGGCTTTGACCGCGAGCCGGACGTTGACCCAAGACATGCGCCTCGCCAACTCCTCCGGCGCCATCCAGCCCGCTCCTCCGCCATCGAGCAGGTCCCCGACTCTGGTCACCTTACCGGGCACAGCCCTGCCCTCCGCCAGCCAGCCGAACCCGCGGTCGTGGAGGTGCGGATTCCTGAACAGCGGCTCCCGAAGGACGGCCGCCGCTCCTGACGGGGGAGAACTGCGCTCGGAGGCGACGCTGTTCCAAACCCATAGCAGTTCCTGGTAGAAGACAGGCAGCTCCCACAGGCTGGCACGAGTGCCACCCACTCTCACAAACAGGAGCTGCGTGTCGTAATTGAGGCCGTGCAGCTGGCGGAAGAAATACGTCGCCAGCGCACGCCACCTAGGAGGATTCTCCACGTACAGGTATCTCTGCAGCGTCTGAAGACGGAAAGTCGCCGCCTGGGTGCGAAGGCACACCAGCGCCTGACCGCCCTCCCTAAGCGGGAGACTCAAAACCGCGGCAGAGACCCAGTGCTTCCTTTTGTCCCAGAAGAAGTCGACGAGCTTCTTCTGCATCTTGGCGACAAACGCAGGGGGAGGGATCAAAGTGACCAACCGGTACCACAACATGGCGGCCACCAGCTGGTTTATGACCAGCGCTCGACCCCTGTAGGACAACACTCGGAGCAGTCCTGTCCAGCGCCCTAGGCGAGCGGTGACTTTGGCCTCCAGCTCTTGCCAGTTCGCCGGCCAGGCGTCCTCGGCCGGGCTGAGGTAGACTCCCAGGTAGAGGAGGTGCGTGGTGCTCCAGGCGAAAGGCCCGAACTCCTCCGGCAGGGAGTCCACCTGCCATGGGCCCACCAGGAGTCCAGAACATTTCTCCCAGTTGATCTTGGCGGAGGATGCGTCCGAGTAAATCTGCTGGCATTCTCGCATCCTCCGCAAGTCGACGGGATCCGTGACCGCGAGGAGCACGTCATCGGCGTAAGCCGAGAGGACCACCTCCACGCCCGGCCCTTGCAGAGCCAGTCCCGTCAACCTCTTCCGCAAGAGGCGCAGGAAAGGCTCCACGCAAACGGCGTATAACTGACCGGACATGGGGCATCCCTGACGCACCCCCCTCCCGAAGCGAAGGGGCGCCGTCAAAGACCCGTTAACTTTAATCAGACACTCCGCGGCGGCGTACAGAAGTCGGATCCGGGCGACGAAATGCGTCCCGAACCCGAAAGCGCGCAGAGTCCCGAAAAGATACTCGTGATCCACCCTGTCGAACGCCTTCTCCTGATCCAGGGAAAGGAAGGCGACCGACAGACCAGCCCTCTGGGAATGGTGGACCAGGTCCCGGACCAGATGGATGTTATCGTGGATACTCCGGCCCGGGACCGTGTAGGACTGGTCGGGGTGGATCATGTGGGCCAGCACGGTGCCAAGGCGAGCAGACATAGCCCTGGCGAAAATTTTGTAGTCCGTGCTGAGGAGGGAGACCGGGCGCCAGTTCTTAAGTAGGCGGAGATCGCCCTTCTTGGGCAGCAGGACGATGACCGCCCTGCGCCAAGAGAGGGGCATCTCCCCGGTCGCCAGACTTTCCCCCAGGACCCGCGCGTAGTCGTCCCCCAAGACGTCCCAGAACGCCCTGTGGAACTCCACGGTCAGCCCGTCCAGCCCCGGGGACTTGCCCCTCGAGAGCTGGCGCAGGGCGCCGGTCAGCTCCGCCAGGCTTAGCGGAGCTTCTAAATTCTCGGCGCCCTCCGGGCCGACCTTCGGCAGGTCCTCCCACAAAACTCTGCGCGCATCCTCGCTGGACGGATCCGAAGAGAACAGAGCCCCGTAATAGGCCCGGGCCTCCGCGCTGATGCCCTCCGGATCCGAGACCAGAGATCCGTCGTCGGCCAGCAGCCCCAAGAGCTGCTTACGGACCCCCCGTCTTTTTTCCAGCGAGTAGAAGAAGGGGGAGCCGCGGTCCAGGTCCCGCAGGAACTGGATCCGCGACCTCACGTACGCGCCTCGGGACCCGACCAGCTGCAGGTCCTTCAGCGCGCCCTTCTTCTCTTCGTACACCTTCCGCAGGGCCGGGTCCTCGACGACCTGACCGAGACGGGACTCCAGGTCGAGCACTTCTTTCTCCAATCGCCCGACCCGGGCCTCCCGCCTCTTGGTCGACCCCTTCGCGTACTCCTGACAGAAGACGCGGACGTGAGCCTTGCCCACGTCCCACCATAGCCTCAAGGAGGGGAAGCCTCCCCGCTTCCTTCTCCAGTCGGCCCAGAACCGGCGAAACGAATCCCGGAACCGCGCGTCCTCCAGCAGCAGGTTGTTAAAATGCCAGTACGCGGACCCCCCCCCGCGCGCGCAGCGGAGCGAGCTCCGCCCACACCAGGTGGTGGTCCGTGCACGGCACCGGCCGCATGGAAGCCGCCGGAACGCAGGAGACGTACGCCCGGGAAATGTAAAGGCGGTCGATTCTGGACCTTCCTCCTCCAGACCTCACGCTCGTGAAGGCGCTGGAGTCGGGATGGAGATTTCGCCAGACGTCCACCAAGTCGAAGGACCCGACCAGGTCCCGCAACTTCTTCATCGCCGCCGGGCTTCGCGGGGGACCCGACCGGTCCCGCGCCTCGAGGGTACAATTGAAATCCCCCCCGAGGATGACGCACTCGCCCACGTCGATGGAGCCCAGAAGAGCGGACACTTCTCCGAAGAAGCGCACTTGCTGCGCACCGGTCCGGGGGGCGTACACGTTCACTAAATGGAGCGGCACGCCTCCCAGGCGAACAGTGACCTGGAGCAAGCGGCCCGGCACGTGCTCCTTGACCCTCAAGATCTCCGGCTGAAAATGCGGGGCCAGCAAGACAGCCACCCCGCAGGAATTGTTGGAGAGGTGACTCATGCTGACCCCTCCTTGCCACTCCAGGAGCCACGTGGCCTCGTCTCCCGGAACGGTGTGGGTTTCTTGCAGGAAGCACACCGCATATTTCCCGTCCCGAAGGACCGAGAAGTTATTGAATCTACGGCGCGCCTCCCTGCTGCCGTTGATGTTGAGGCTGGCTATGGTTATCTTCATCTCAGAAGCATAGTGCAACCTCTACCTAACGGAGGGGAGGGAGGGCGGTCACTGACGACCGCCACTCCCTCAGCAGCCCAGTGTGGAACGTCTTGAGCCGACGCAGCTCGAGCCGGCCAACGTCCTTGTCCGCGCCCATGATTTTAACGGCGGCGCGGACGGACACGACGAGCAGCGCCAGCTCCGACCACTTGTCGAGGGCCAGCCGGATCTTCTTGTGACGACCCTGGCTCACGGCCATAAAATCCCGGAGTTCCCCTACGGGGATGAGGGGAGAGTCGGTGAAGGGCACGAGGGCGTCCATCACCTCGCTGCCGATGGACTCCAAATCGTCCTCGAAGCCCCCCACCGAGTCCCCATCCTCCTCCGGGAGGTCGTCACCGGCGGCCAACCCGTCCGTCACACAGGGTGCAGCGAACGGCTCGGCCGCACCGGCCGGCCCCGCCTCTGTCACGATCCCACCCCCAGGATCGGTGGCAGAGGAGTCCACCCTGGGCTCCTTCAGGGGCGCCGGGCCGGGAGGCGGCGGCGGCAGTTCGGGGCCCCCCCCCCGCCTCAGGCGCCGGGGCGACCGGAGAAACCGGGGAGAAAATAATCCCAAATTCCTCCAGCACGTCCGGCGCCAACAACAGAGACGGAGTCAGGGGGCTTTCCGTCTCCCCGCCACCAACCTCCGACCCAGCGGGCTGGGGATTGCTACACTCCTCCACCAGGTCGAGCAGTCCCTGGGAGATATCTGGGTTATAAAAGGCGGGCTCGGCTTCAGCCTCTTTGGCCTCGCCCGCCCCAGTCCCCAGGACGCCCGACCCGGCGAGGAGCAACGGTTCCGTAACTACATTTCCCTCCGCGGGTTGTTCCGCGCCCCCCCCCACGGGCAGGGTCTCTTCCCCATCCCCGGGAGGCACAGGTCGGACAGACTCGGCTGTCTCACCCTCCCGAGGGACAGACGACCCCTGCCGATCGCGCGCGACGATGACGGTGGTGGGGTGGGGCGCAGCACCCGCGGCGGGCGACTGCCCCCCTTTTGCGGAGGGACCTTCCTCCTCGCAGTCCTCCTGCTGGGGGCGGAGCTTTCTTTTTAACGTATTGGGGCCCGGAGAGGGGGAGGCCTCCATGTCTGCTGGGGCCTCCCTCTCTGCCCCCTTCCGACGATTGGGTTTCTTGGGCCCCTCGGGCCCGAGCCCGGCCGCAGGTCTTGATTCAGCTGCCTCAGCAGTTGCGGTCACGGTCACGGGCCCGGGCACGAGGACCCCCCCAGTCTCATGCGTCCCGACCAACTCCGCGATATACTCGGGCGAGAGTTCGGCCAATTCAGATGTTTCCTCCGCGAGGGGATCCGCCCTTATGTGTTTATTTTTCCTACGCGCCTTCCTTCCCCCCGGACGCTCTCCCTCCTCCCCGCCGGAGGCCGTGGTGGAGTTGGCCTCCGATTTCGACCGCGCATCCATCGCCGTCGACGCGCGGACAGTATCAGGGGGAGGGGGGGCGGCGGCGCCAATCCTGGCCGCGCCAGGTGTCGTGGCGGCCTTGGAGGCGGGGCAGTTTTTGCGGACGTGCCCCACCTCCTTACAGGCGTAGCACCGCACGCCGTCCGAGGTCCAGAAGACGCGGTGGGTGGTCCCCCCGTGGAGCACCGTGAACGCGCCATCCGCGTCCTCCTCCCGCGCCAGCCGGACGAAAAGCTGGCGCCGGAAGGAGAAGACGTGCCGAAGGCTGGCTTCCCGGAAGCCGAGCGGGATGGGTGTGATCCCCGACCTCACCTCCCCCAGTTGACGTAGGTGGGGGAGGAGGAGCTCACCCGGAACAAAGGGCGGGACGTTGGAAACCACAATCCTTTGCGCGGTGGCCTCAAGGGGGTCCACCGGCAGGAAGGTCCCGCCCACGGTGAGCCCCTTCTCGATGGCCAGGGACACCGCCCGCTCCGACCCCAGGAAGAACACAGCCTTGCCGTACATTTTAGAGGCGGCGACGATGGCTGAAGGGCCGACAACCCCAGCCATGGCTTTTACACACGCCTCTATAGTCATGTTGGGGTGAGTGTAGCTCTTGACCCCATTCTTCCTCGTAAGGAGGGTAAAAGGTGACGGGGTAACAGGAGGACTCGTGGCTGCGGCCGTGGCCGCGGCTGCCACGCTCGCGTACGTCCTCGCTGCCCCCGCCACCGGCGAAGATGTGGTCGCCATAATGGAGGGTTCTTTAAGGGCTACACTCACCCCAAGTCACAGGCCTGAAGGTGTTAATGGCCTTGGTTTTTTTTGTTTTAGTTTTCCCCTGAGCAGAGGGAGCTCTTAAATTGAAGGCACACCTCTCCCTTTAGTTGATTGAATTGGGAGAGGGGCCTTCTCCCCTCTGCTCAATGGGTACTTAATTAAAAATAGATGAGGTGCCTCTTAGAGAGAGAGGCAGAGAGAGACAAGAGACAAAGAGAGAGAGAGAGGGGGTGGAAGGAGGGAAGCCGCAAGGGCAGGGTCGCCACTCAGGATGGTGGGTGGGTGGGTGTTGGCAGGGGGGGTGCACTCTCCGATGTAATACAAGTCTTTGGTGGTGGTCTTCTGGTGGGGGGAGAAGATGTCTTCACCTGGGATAGCTGGAGATGCCCAGGCTCAGTCCTGCACCAGGTCTTAACGATGCCCAATTGAATATAATTAATTGGGGAACTTCACCTAGGCAGCTCCAGCTGTCCCAGGTCAGGCAATGGGAAAGGGGTGTTTAATATGGTGTGTGCGGCCTAGGTTTTTCAGAAGCCACACACACACACACCCCTTAGATGTTCCGGCCCTCTTCTTTTCTTCTTTCCTCCCCCCACCTACAAAACAAAGTCTCTGGGAGAGTGCCCCAGAATCACACCCACCTGTAGATGATGTTCTTTCCTTCCTTCCTCCTTCCAAACAGATGATGTTTGTTTGTGATGTTTTCTCCCCTCTCTCCCTCTCCTAAAATGGAGGCCAATTGAGGAGGCAGTGTGGAAAGGGCTCTCCTCTGTTGTTAATGGCCTTGGCCTTCTTTTTTTTTTCTTTCTCCTCTCCTGTCCTCTCTCTCCAGGCACCTCAGTTGTAGTTGTTGGTTGTAGGTTGTAGGTTGTTGGTGGTGGTCTGCTGTCTCCTTCTCCTTCTCCTCTTCCTGGTCACAGAGACCACCACTCTGCTGCTGCTGCTGCTGCTCCTCACAAGCTTGTGATTTCAAATAAAGCTGTTGGACTATAACCTGGTGTTGTGCGACTTCTCACTTTTGTCCACCTAAAACAAGGTACTTTACCGTAAAGTACTTGAATCAAGGGTACATCTACCATAACACACCTAGAAATTTCCTCCAATTAAATATCTTGAAGACTGAAGCCATTGTCTTTGGTTCACGCCACTAACTCAGTTCCCTTTCCACTGATTCGATCTCTCTCCCCGGCAACTGTCTAAGGCTGACCAATCGCAATCTTGGTGTCATATTTGATCACGAATTTAGCTTCCGACCTCATATCCGTTCTATCACTAAGACCGCCTACTTCCACCTCCGTAACATTGCCCGTCTCCGCCCTTGCCTCAGCTCATCCGCTGCTGAAACCCTCATCTATGCCTTTGTTACCTCTAGACTTGACTATTCCAACGCACTCCTGGCCGGCCTCCCACGTTCCACCCTACGTAAACTTGAGGTCATCCAAAACTCGGCTGCCCGTGTCCTAACTCGCACCAGGTCCCGTTCGCCCATCACTCCTGTGCTCGTTGACCTACATTGGCTCCCGGTTAAGCAATGCCTCGATTTTAAAATTTTCATCCTTGTTTTCAAATCCCTCCATGGCCTCGCTCCTCCCTATCTCTGTAATCTCCTTCAGCCCTATAATCCCCCATGACCTCTGCACTCCACCTATTCTGGACTTTTGAACATCCTCGATTTTAAATACTCCAACATTGGTGGCCGTGCCTTCTGTTGCCTGGGCCCTAAGCTCTGGAATTCCCTCCCTAAACCTCTCCACCTCCTTTAAGACGCTCCTTAAAACCTACCTCTTTGACCAAGCTTTTGGTCACCTGCCCTAATTTATCTTTATGTGGCTCGGTGTCAAATTTTTTGTCTTCTAACACTCCTGTGCAGCGCCTTGGGACGTTTTACTACGTTAAAGACGCTATATAAATACAAGTTGTTGTTGTTGTAGTAAGGAAGAACTTGCGTTGATATAGTGTCCCTCAGGAAAGGCAACCTGGCATTCCATCCCCGTCTGACTTCCATGTGACTCCAGTCCCACATTATATGGTTGACTCTTAATATCCTCAGGGCAACTAGGGATGGGTAATAAATGCTGCCTTGCTGGTGCTGCCCACATCCCAAGAACAAAGAGAAGATGTCTAAAGGTGTGCAATAATCTTCACCACCTTTGGGATTGCAAGACATCAGTCTATTGGTTCATCCATCCAGAAACAACCAAACATCTCCCACTGTGTCAGCCAGTGGCTCAGTGGGCAGCACCCTCGCCTCTTTTTCAGAAGGTTGTGTGGTTCAAGTCCCACTCCAGAGACTTGAGCACATTAATCTCGGCGGACACTTCCAGTGCCGTACTGAGAGAGTGCTGCACTTTCGGAGATGCCGTCATTCGGATGAGACATTAAAGCACCTGCTCTCTCGGGTGGACGTAAAAGATCCCATGGCACGAAGAAGAGCAGGGGGAGTTCTCCCCGGTGTCCTGGCCAGTATTAATCCCTCAATCAACATTGCTAAAACCGATTTATCTGGTCATTATCGCTTGCTGTGTGCAAATTGGCTGCCGCGTTTCCTACATTACAACAGTGACTACACTTCAAAAGTGCTTCATTGGCTGTAAAGCGCTTTGGGACGTCCCGAGGTCGTGAAAGGCGCTATAGAAATGCAAGTCTTTCTTTTTCTTTCACTGCAGCATCCAAATAATTGCAGGGTTTTTGCCTCCTGCAGTCTGTTCCGTGTGCTGATCACTCTTTATGTGGAGAAGAATTTCCTGATATCCTTTTTTAATTGTTTGTATGTGTGTCCCTTTACATCACCGTTTAGAGCTGGGCATCTCCAAAGAGGAGGCATTGGAAGTCCTACAGATCGTGAGAAGGGAGAGCTCCGGAGAGGAATCACAACGGAGCGTCGTGTTGCCGTCCGTTCGGAAGCGCACGGCCCTGGAACTGCTGGAGGAGGAACATGCTCAGGGCTCCATAATCACCTTCAGCTCGGCTCTGGATGAAATCCTTGGGGGAGGGGTGCCCGTCGCTAAAATCATGGAGGTCTGCGGTGCTCCGGGTGTTGGCAAAACACAGCTAAGGTATGAACCCGTTCCACACCTGTGTCAGCCTGTGTCTGTTACTGTTGGCGTGTCTTGTAGGAACCCGCTCCACATGTGTGTCGGGTACGGTTGGCGTCAATGTTTCCGTTAAGCTGCGCGGCCACGCAGCGGACGGGAGGTCCTGTGCAGGCCGCTCACCGGCTTTTGTATGGGAGAAACCGCGCACGCACGAAGATTTGAACGGGTCGCGCAGCCACTTAAAGGGGCCGCGTGCCCAAAAAAAAATTAAAGGGAAGATTGGTTGGCGTGTCCCAAACTTGGAACTAAAAAGAGGCAAAATACAAACTTGAGAAGCCTTGCTAGTTTATCAATAATCCTTCCTCCGCAGTCAAAGTGTGGTGACCGCCTCAGTGGTGGGTAGACGCAGTGCCTGGTGAGCCATGTCGGAAGAGTCCAGGTTCGATCCCTGGTCCTTGCCACATTACTTGATCTTGGCCAGAGTGATGTCTGGGGGAGCTGCAATAGCTTCAGTGTCCCTGGGTGGGGAATCACACGAGGATCCTGCTCCAGATTGCTGTTCAGCGACTCCTGCTGGAATGTGCGTGCAATGGTGGGAGGGTCGGTAACCAGAGGACTCAGATTTAAGATAATTCGTTAAAAAAAAAGTAAAAAGTTTAAAGTTTATGGTTTTCCATACAGACTGCAGCATTTGACACATTAGACCCCCTGTGACCCCACCTCATTGTCTTAGTTGTATTTTGCCATGTCTTTGATATAATGTCTCCCTGACTGACCTGATTGTCTCTCTGCCGAGGTGTGATAAAAGGCAGTCAGAAAGATTAACTGTAGTCGTCTGACATTGTACGCTGCACAGGCATTGTTCTCTGTCTATATATGCTTTGCCGATTCGTATTCCTTCACTTCACCTGACGAAGGAGCAGCCGCTCCGAAAGCTTGTGATTTCAAATAAAACTGTTGGACTATAACCTGGTGTTGTGCGACTTCTCACTTTTGTCCACCCCAGTCCAACACCGGCATCTCCGCATCATAAAAAAGGGGGGGGGAGATGAGACATTTTTTTACGCAGTGAGTTATGATGATCTGGATTGCGCTGCCTGAAAGGGCGGTGGAAGCAGATTCAATAGTAACTTTCAAAAGGGAATTGGATAAATACTTGAAAAGGAGAAATTTGCTGGGCTATGGGGAAAAGAGTGGTGGAGTGGAACTAATTGGAGAGAATCTTTCAAAGAGCCGGCACAGGCACGATGGGCTGAATGGCCTCCCACTGAGGTGTAAGATTCTATGGGGGAGAAATTCGGTATCGCCCCGTCTGGGGCGTAATTATCGGCCAGGCCCGAAGTTTAGCGCCTGGCGCTAATTATCGCCTCCGACTTCAAACTTGGCTTCCATTGCCCCTGGAGGTGATTGGAGCGCTAAATCAGGTGCTACACACCTCTCCTAAGGCACTAACGCCGAGGAGCGAGGCGCTACCTCAGAGCGCTGGCGAAGCTCATGTGATGTCAGTCAGCAATGGAACACACACACAATGGCCCCGGCCAGTTCTTAAAGGGGAGGGTTGATCTTGTTTTCCATCCACACTCTGCTAATTGCAGCCTTGAATCTCGGCCTGGAGAGACCTGTACATCAAATCTGCTGGAAAGAACAATGGAAAGGCCCAGGGAAAGAGCTCAGAGTGCAGCCCCCAAAGTCTCTTCTAAATCGATGCAAGGAAGGTCAAATCAAAATGAACCTGCAAAGTGCTGCTCAGTACCCAAAACTCCTTCACACAGCGTTGAATCTCTCCAGAAGTGTCTCTCTCTCTCAGAATGCATGGTGCAAAAATGTTGCTGACAAAAAAAGTCAGGAAGCAGTTGCCTTTAAATAGCGCTCCCCCAGTCCCTTCCCGACTGCAAAATGCTCCCCTCAACCTGTCGTTGCTAGCGGCAGGCGGTAAGGCAGGGGGCGCCACTCAATATCTGGTCCGGGGCATTGCACGCTCGACTGACATCACAATCTGTGGCGCAGGAGATCATGGCGGTAGTGTTTAGCGCCGCCGCAAAATGTCTAGTCAATTTCGCGAGCGGCGCAATCATTGCCGCACCCGGGCGCTAGTTGCTTTGCGCCCCATTAGCTCCCTCTTAGGGCGTTAACGGGAAGCGCAAAGCAACCAAATTTTTCTCCCCTATGACTCTACGTGTGACTGGATCAGGTTTGGCCGTGAAGTTGTAGAAACAGGAGGAGGCCATTCAGCCCCTCGAGCCTGTTCTGCCATTCAATTAGATCACAGCTGAGATGTATCTTAATTGCATCTACCCGCCTTGTTTCTGTAACCCGTAATACCCTTGCCTAGCAAAAAAACTAGCCCCAATTTACCCCCCCCCGCCCCCAACACCACGGTCGAATTGCCTGCCAACCCACACTGTCCTGACTGGAGTACGAAGAATGTCCGCTTGGGTGAGGTTCTGGAGAGCTTCCTGGCAGTGAAGGCACCTGTGGGACTATAGCAGTCCGATGGTGGGTTGAGTGACTCTCCTCCAAAAAAATGATGAACAACGTATAGCATGCGGGTGGAGGAAGGTAACACGGGCAGGGGCAACCTGTGTATTTACGATCGCTCGATCTAATAAGACCCCCCCCCCCCCCACCTTGTTCTTGTTCCAGTGTCAGCTGTGGTTCAGTGGGCAGTGCTCTCGCCTCTGAGTCAGAAGGTTGTGGGTTCAAGTCCCACTCCAGAGACTCGAGCACATAAAGCTAGGCTGACACTCCAGTGCTGCACTGTCGGAGGTGCCGTCTTTCGGATGAGATGTTAAACCGAGGCCCGTCTGCCCTCTCAGGTGGATGTAAAAGATCCCGCGGCCACTATTTCGAAGAAGAGCGGAGGGGAGTTCTCCCCGGTGTCCTGGCTGATATTTATCCCTCAACCAACGAGGAACAGCACCTCATCTTTCGTTTAGGCACCCTACAGCCCTCTGGACTCAATATCGAGTTCAACAATTTTAGATCATAACCTCGGCCCCTATCACATTTATATTTTATTTTTTCATCCACCCTTTTGTTTGGCCCCCCCCTTTTTTTCCCCTCCCAGAAGCTGGCAGCTGTCCTTCATTCTGCCAGTGCATTTCGCACTTCTTTTAGCCTCAACCTGTCACATTAACGCCTCCTCTTGCCTTGATCATCTCTTAATGTCTCTCAATGTCTCTTAATCTCTCCTTTTGTTCTTTCATCCCCTCCCCCTTTTCCCAGCTTTATCCTTGCTTTAAATCTATTTCATTTCCTGCTTTTTCCAGTTCTGACGAAAGGTCTTGGACCGGAAACATTAACTCTGTTTCTCTCTCCACAGATGCTGCCTGGCCTGCTGAGTTTTTCCAGCGTTTTCTGTTGTTATTATAAAAAAAACCAGGTTATCCGGTTATTTTCACATTGCTGTTTGTGGGAGCTTGCTGTGCGCAAATTGGCTGCCATGTTTCCTACATTACAACAGTGACTGCACTTCATAAAGTACTTCATTGGCTGTAAAGCGATTTGAGACGTCCGGTGGTCGTGTAAGGCGCTATATAAATGCAAGTCTTTCTTTCTTTCTTGTTCCGTCTTGCACAGTATCCAGCTAGTTGTGGACGCGCAGATCCCCGAATGCTTTGGCGGCCTTGACGGCGAGTCTGTGTACATCGACACTGAAGGCAGCTTCATCGTGGACCGAGTGGTGGACGTTGCCCAAGCTGCTGTGCACCATTGTCACCTCATCGCCGAGTCTGGCCAGGATGAAGGTACGCCGGTCAGCTGACCGCAAACAGGAATAGGGCAAACTGGGGGCGGGGCGGTGCTGGTAGCTCGATCTTATTCTTCGACGTGGGATGTCCGTGTTAACCGTGGTGAGGCCTTAGTTGAACTTTCCCCAGAGACTGTTGGCTGTGGCTCAGTGGGCAGCACCCTTACCTCTGAGTCAGAAGGTTGTGGGTTCGAGCCCCACTCCAGAGACTTGAAGCACAAAAATCGAGGCTGACGCTCCAGTGCAGTACTGAGGGAGCGCCGCACTGTCGGAGAGGCAGTACTGAGGGAGTGCTGCACTGTCGGAGGGGCAGTACTGAGGGAGTGCAGCACTGTCGGAGGGGCAGTACTGAGGGAGCGCCGCACTGTCGGAGGGGCAGTACTGAGGGAGCGCCGCACTGTTGGAGGGGCAGTACTGAGGGAGCGCCGCACTGTCGGAGGGTCAGTACTGAGGGAGCGCCGCACTGTCGGAGGGGCGGTACTGAGGGAGCGCCGCACTGTCGGAGGGGCAGTACTGAGGGAGTGCCGCACTGTCGGAGGGGCAGTACTGAGGGAGTGCCGCACTGTCGGAGGGGCAGTACTGAGGGAGCGCCGCACTGTCGGAGAGGCGGTACTGAGGGAGCGCCGCACTGTCGGAGGGGCAGTGCTGAGGGAGCGCTGCACTGTCGGAGGGGCAGTACTGAGGGAGCGCTGCACTGTCGGAGGGGCAGTGCTGAGGGAGTGCCGCACTGTCGGAGGGGCAGTACTGAGGGAGTGCTGCACTGTCGGAGGGGCAGTGCTGAGGGAGCGCTGCACTGTCGGAGGGGCAGTGCTGAGGGAGCGCCGCACTGTCGGAGGGTCAGTACTGAGGGAGCGCCGCACTGTCGGAGGGGCAGTGCTGAGGGAGCGCCGCACTGTCGGAGGGTCAGTACTGAGGGAGCGCCGCACTGTCGGAGGGGCGGTACTGAGGGAGCGCCGCACTGTCGGAGGGGCAGTACTGAGGGAGCGCCGCACTGTCGGAGGGGCGGTACTGAGGGAGCGCCGCACTGTCGGAGGGGCAGTACTGAGGGAGTGCCGCACTGTCGGAGAGGCAGTACTGAGGGAGCGCCGCACTGTCGGAGAGGCGGTACTGAGGGAGCGCCGCACTGTCGGAGGGGCAGTGCTGAGGGAGCGCTGCACTGTCGGAGGGGCAGTGCTGAGGGAGTGCTGCACTGTCGGAGGGGCAGTACTGAGGGAGTGCTGCACTGTCGGAGGTGCCGTCTTTCGGATGAGACGTTAAACCGAGGCCCCGTCTGCCCTCTCAGGTGGACGTAAAAGATCCCACGGCCACTATTTTGAAGAAGAGCAGGGGAGTTCTCCTAATGCCCCTCAACCAACACCCTTAAAACAGATGAACTAGTCAATCATCTCAGTGCGATATGTGGGGCTTTGCTGTGTGCAAAGTGAATACACTTTTAAAAAAAAAAGTATTTTGTTGGCTGTCAAGTACTACACTGCGGACGTGAAAGGTGCTATATAAATGCAAGTTCGTTTTTTTAATTAAAAAAGAGGAAAAGTCACCATTGCGCACACATCCTGGGTCAGTTGTTGAGCAATTGGTGGGTGCCTGCAGTTTCATCCACAGAGGGGAGGAGGAGGAGGAGAGAGAGAGTGTAATAAATACTGTACAAAATTATTTTTTCTTTTAAAAGAGCATCCTGATGGCTCAGTGTGTAAGGTAGTACTGAGCTCTGCAGATCAGAGAGTCCGAGGCCCGATTCGAGTTCTGTTCCGAGGTTGCTGATGTGGTCTGTGCCAGGCCGTTGGGTGCTACAATCGGCCTCGGCACCGCTGGGCAATGGAACGGAACCCATCGGTCTGGCCTTTACCTGCTCCCGAATTGCTTTCCCGCGCCCCTGCCGAAAAGTGCCTTCCATTCTGGACACCGGATAAAGGCAGAATCCATGGGGAAAGTAGCACTGGCAGTCTGTTTTATTTAATGCAATAACAGAAAATGCTGCAAAGACTCGGCAGGTCAGGCAGCATCCGTGGAGAGAGAAACAGAGTCAACGTTTCAGGTCGATGACCTTTCGTGACGAAGGGTCATCGACCTGAAACATTGGGCTGGATTTTGCCAGCCCTGGGGAGGCAGGTTGGAGGCGGGACTGCTGGGAAAATGGCAGAATCTGGGGGCGGGCACCCATCCCGTCCCCAACCTGCCTCCGTGCCATCTTCCCAGGAGGCGGGTGGGCGACCCGCGCCGGGTCCCGTCTCCTGGAGGCGGGGAGGGGATTACAGCCACTTGACTGCCTGTTAACAGGTAGTTAACAGGCAGTTAAGAGGATTATCCCCATTTTTCCAGGAGAGGCGCGGGCTCCCCGACGTCGGGAAACCCCGCCAGGGTCACCGAGGCGAGCAGTGGGTCTGCGGGGGTCGGAGGGGTGCAAAAGTGCGCTGTGGAGGTAAGTGATGGGTGCAAGTGTGGAGAGGTAAGTATGTGAGGTGAGTGAAAAGTGATAGAAAAAGTTTACTTACCTTTGTTTCTTCCTGCAGCCTTCAACAGTTGGGGATGCGGAGAGTCTCGCCTCTCACCAGCAGAGATGACAGATGGCTGCTGCATTCTCCGATGCAACAACCATCTAATTTCTGCTAAAGAAAGAGGTTTGATGAGTCTTGAATACAAGAACTCATCAAACAACAGAGAATGTCAGTGTCCAACGCGCCCCCATTGACAAAATCGCCCCCCTTAGCTCTGTTTCTCTCTCCACGGATGCTGCCTGGCCTGCCGAGTGTTTCCAGCATTTTCTGTCATTGTTTCAGATTTCCAGCATCCGCAGTATTTTGCTATTGTATTACTGTTTTATTTAATGTTGTAAACTGGAATACTAGGGAGTGAAGTTCATGACATCACCCTCTTGGTGGGGCACCTCGCCCTCCGGGAGCCTGTGGGCGGGCGGGCGGGGCGCACACCAGAGAGCCCGAGCAGCGTTCCCTTCCCCCGGTGGACACGGCTCTGCATCAGGATTTAATAAAATCACCTCTTGCACATTGAGCTTCCTGGTACGGATTGGAGGGGGCGCAGCGCAGATTCACCAGAATGACACCGGGGCTAAAAGGGTTAAATTACGAGGACAGGTTGCACAGACTGGGCTTGTATTCCCTCGAGTTGTCGAAGATTAAGGGGTGATCTAATTGAGGCGTTTAAGATGATTAATAGATTCGATAGGGTCGATGGAGAGAAACTATTTCCTCTGGTGGGGGGAGTCCAGAACAAGGGGGGGGGCATAACCTTAAAATTAGAGCCAGGCCGTTCAGGGGTGATGTCAGGAAGCACTTCTTCACACAAAGATCTGGAACTTTCTCCCCCAAAAATGCTGTTGAGGCCAATTGAAAATTTCTAAACTGGGATTGATAGATTTTTGTTAGGTAAGGGTATTAAGGGATACGGAACCAAGGCGGGTAGATGGAGTTTAGATACAGATCAGCCGCGATCTCATTGAATGGCGGAGCAGGCTCGAGGGGCTGAATGGCCTCCGCCTGTTCCTGTGGGTAGTTTTCTAATTCTCTTGGTGGAAGTCGTGCAATGGGAAGTATCGGTGAAGCTGGCAGGCCGTCTCTCGGTATCTAAGGGGTGTCCGTCTGCCTTGCAGCTCAGCGGAAGGCAGTGTGTGACTTCTCCGTCTCCAGCATCCTCTCTCGCATCTACTACTTCCGTTGCCATGACTATGTGGAGCTGCTGGCACAGGCTCACCTGCTGGCCGACTTCTTGGCTGAACATCCTAAGGTACGTTCTGGCTCGGGCTGACAGTTTAGCCGTCGGAGAGCACTGGCGGTTTAACCCTTTCCTCCCCTCCACTCCCAGACCTGGTTCAGTTTAGAATGGCGGCGGTCTGGGCCGGTGGGGGGGGGTGGGGGGAGGGATGCTGGCGTAAGTCCCTGACTTTACCACGTGTTGTGTTCGTTCACGGGATGTGGGCGTCGCTGGCAAGGCCCAGCATTTATTGCCCATCTTGTAGTTGCCCCTTGAGAAGGTGGTGGTGAGCCGCCGCCTTGAACCGCTGCAGTCCGTGTGGTGATGGTGCTCCCACAGTGCTGTTAGGGAGGGAGTTCCAGGATTTTGACCCAGTGACGATGAAGGAACGGCCGATATATGCCCAAGTCGGGCTGGTGTGTGACTCAGAGTGGAAACTGGAGGTGGTGGTGTTCCCGTGCGCCTGCTGCCCTTGTCCTTCTCGGGGGTAGAGGTCGTGGGTTTGGTGAGTCTCTAATTTTAGGCGGCTCTTCAAGGGAAGGGGCAGTTTTGGAGGGGAGGCGCAGAAAGATACAGCTCGATACCTCTTCCTAGGGAGGGAGAAAACATCCTCCTCGGACCCTCCATGCCAGCCTATGAATGGCCAGGTAAAGAGCATTTGCGGAAGATCTAAGCAGCGATGGAGGAATCCTTTACAAAAGCGAATTCCATTTAGGATGTTACAGCGCTACAATATAAGTTGGCTTGTATTTTTACTTTCTCCCAGCACAACTAGTTGCGAATCCCAATCACAGCCTCTCCTCATAGGATTACATCGGATATACGGCACAGAAACAGGCCATTCGGCCCAACCAGTCCATGCCGGCGTTTATGCTCCACTCGAGCCTCCTCATCTAAATCTATCGGCATAACCCTCTATTCCCTTCTCCTCTTAAATGCATCTATCCTATTTGCCTCAACTACTCCCTGTGAAAGAAATAAAGAAAGACTTGCATTTATATAGTGCCTTTCAGGATCTCCGGACGTCCCAAAGAGATTTACAGCCAATCAAATGCTTTTGAAATGTAGTCACTGTTGCGTGGGTTTCCTCCGGGTTTCCTCCGGGTGCTCCGGTTTCCTCCCACAGTCCAAAAATGTGCGGGTTAGGTTGATTTGGCTATGATAAATTGACCCTTAGTGTTAGGGGGGGATTAAATATGTGGGGTTATGGGGATAGGATGGGATATGTTAGGGGGAATTAAATATGTGGGGTTACGGGGGTCGGGTGGGATATGTGTACTGTGGGGATTAAAGCAGGGACAGGGTACTGGACTTGGATGATCAGCCATGATCGTATTGAATGGTGGAGCAGGCTCGACGGGCCGAATGGCCTACTCCTGCTCCTAGATTCTATGTTTCTATGTTTCTATGTTGTAATGTAGGAAACGCGGCAGTTAATTTGCACACAGCAAACTCCCACAAACAGCAATGTGATAATGACCAGATAATCTGTTTTTAGTGATGTTGGTTGAGGGATAAATATTGTCCAGGACACCGGGGAGAACTCCCCTGCTCTTCTTCGAAATAGTGCCTGGGGATCTTTTACGTCCACCTGAGAGAGCAGACAGGGCCTCGGTTTAATGTCTCATCTGAAAGACAGCACCAGTGTCAGGCTGGATTTTTGTGTTCAAGTCTCGAGTGGGACTTGAACCCACGACCTTCTGACTCAGAGGCGAGATTACTACCAACTGAGCCACGGCAGGCCCTCTAGGTTTCAAGTTCCACATTCTCGCCACTCTCTGGGTAAAGAAGTTTCTTCTGAATTCCCTATTTGATTTCTTGGTGACTAACTTGATGGCCTCCAGTTATGCTCTTCCCCACAAGTGGAAACATTCTATTAAAATCTTTCATAATTTTAAAGACCTCTATTAGGCCACCCCTCAGCCATCTCTTTTCAAGCCTGTTCATCCTTTCCTGATGGGTCTACCCTCACATTTCTGGTATCATCCTCGTAAATCTTCTCTGCACCCTCTCCAGTGCCTCTATATCCTTTTCATAATATGGCGACCAGAACTGTACGCAGTACTCCAAGTGTGGTCTAACAAAGGTTCGATACAAGTTTAGCATAATTGCCCTAATTTTCAATTCTATCCCTCTAGAAATAAACCCTAGTGCCTGGTTTGCATTTTTTATGGCCTTGCTAACCTGTGTCGCAACTTTTAGTGATTTGTGTGTTTGTACTCCGAGATCCCTTTGTTCCTCTACCCCACCTAGACTCGCACCCTCCAAGTAATAAGTGACCTCCCTATCCTACCAAAATGTAATACCTCACATTTATCTGTGTTGAATTTCATTTGCCAATTATGTGCCCATTCTGCAAGTTTATTAATGTCCTCCTATCTGAACTTGCACCTTCTCATCTAGGCCACTAGATGGCACAACAGGAACAGGAGGAGGCCATTCAGCCCCTGCAGCCTGCTCCACCATTCAATTAGATCATAAGTGAGAAGTTGCACAACACCAGGTTATAGTCCAACAGTTTTATTTGAAATCACAAGCTTTCGGAGCACTGCTCCTTCGTCAGGTGAAGTGAAGAAATACAAATGGGCACAGCATATATAGACAGAGAACAATGCCTGTGCAGAGAACAATTCCAGACGACTACAGTTAATCTTTCTAACTGCCTTTTATCACACCTCGGCAGAGAGACAATCACGGCAATCAAATGATCCAAAGACATTACATTGTTCTCTGTCTATATATGCTGTGCCCATTTGTATTTCTTCACTTCACCTGACGAAGGAGCAGCCGCTCCGAAAGCTTGTGATTTCAAATAAAGCTGTTGGACTATAACCTGGTGTTGTGCGACTTCTCACTTTTGTCCACCCCAGTCCAACACCGGCATCTCCGCAAATAGATCATGGCTGATCTGGACCTCAACTCAATTTTCCCACCTTAGCTCCACATCCCTTGACACCCTTACCTAATAAAAATCTATCGATCTCAGTCTTGAAAGTTCCAATTGTCCCCCAGCATCCACAGCCTTTTGAGGGAGAGAGTTCCAGATTTCCACTGCCCTTTCTTTGTGTGAAAAAGTGCTTCCAGATTTTGCCCCGGACCAGGCTGGCTCTAATTTTAATGTTATGTCCCCTTATTCTTGATTTCCCCACCAGAGGAAATATTTTCTCCGTATCTACCCTATCAAATCCTTTTAACAATTTAAACACCTCAATTAGATCACCCCTCAATCTCCTGTGCTCAAGGGAATACAAGCCAAGTTTATGCAATCTGTCCTCGTAATTTAACCCTCTAAGCCCCCCGGTATCATTCTGGTGAATCTGTGCTGCTCCCCCTCCAAGGCCAATATATCCTTCCTGAGGTGCGGGGCCCAGAACTGAACGCAGTGACTCTAGATGGAGTCTGAAAAGGCGCTATACAAGTGAAGCATAACTTCCTCCCCTTTGTATTCCAGCCCCTTTGGGATAAAGGCCAACATTGTATATGCCTTTTCGATCGCTTTTCGTACCTGTTTACTGGCTTTAAATGATTTGCAGGAATGACATATGAGGAGAGATTGGGTCGATTGGGCTTATACTCGCTGGAGTACAGAAGAATGAGAGGGGATCTCATCGAAACATATAAAATTCTGACAGGTCTGGACAAACTAGATGCAGGAAGAATGTTCACGATGGTCGGAGAGTCCAGAACCAGGGGTCATAATCTAAGGATAAGGGGTAAGCCATTTAGGACAGAAATTAGGAAGAATTTCTTCACCACGAGACCTGTGGAATTCTCTACCACAGAAGGCAGTTGAGGCCAAGTCATTAAATATATTCAAGAATGAGTTAGATATATTTCTTAAAGCTAAAGGTATCAAGGGATATGGGGAGAAGGCAGGTACAGGGTACTGAGTTTAGATGATCAGCCATGATCTCATCGAATGGCGGAGCAGGCTCGAGGGGCCGAATGGCCTACTCCTGCTCCTATCTTCTATGTTTCTATGTTTCTATTTGCGCACTTGGACTGCTAAATCTCTCTCTTCCTCTACAGTCCCTAGTGTCTGACTATTTAGAAATCTCACTGTGGAGCAGTGTAAACTAAAAAGAAAGAACCGCAAATTAAATAAATACAAAAAATTGCTGGAAACACCCAGCAGTCCCCTCTGCGTCTAAACAGGGAGAAGGTGGGTTAAGGTGTCAGCTCTCAGCCAGACCACGAGATGGAGCACGGCGTTGAATTTCTCCGTGCCGCCACTAGATGGAGCAGCGCGCTGCAGCAGAGACGAGGTTGGAGTTGGAGAGCCGGGGAAAGGGTTGAGATCATTATTCCTGGAAAATTACCCCACTCTGCCCGACAAACTTGGAGCAACACTGACCGAGCCAACGGAGCAGTCGACGCTTCAATCCCAGGCCCAGGCATTGGCTGTTCTGTGGCGAACGTATTTGCCAGGGGTGGGATTCACTCAGTTGACCTTGACACCTTTTATACTTAAAAAAAAATACATCAGGTTTATCAACAGAGAAGGCTGTTTAAAAAAAAAAGCATACGGGATCCTTGACTTTATTAATTGAGGCACAGAGTAAGGAAGTTATGCTAAACCTTTATAAAACACTAGTTAGGCCTCAGCTGGCGTATTGTGTTCACTTTAGGAAGGATGTCAAGGCCTTGGAGAGGGTGCAGACGAGATTTACTAGAATGGTACCGGGGATGAATTACTTCAGTTTCGTGGAGAGACTGGAGAAGCTGGGGTTGTTCTCCTTGGAGTAGAGAAGGTTAATGGGAGATTTAATAGAGGTGTTCAAAATCATGAATGGTTTTGATCGAGTAAATAAGGAGAAACTGTTTCCAGTGGCAGGAGGGTCGGTAACCAGAGGACCCAGATTTAAGGTAATTGGCAAAAGATCCAGAGGGGAGATGAAGAGAAATGTTTTACGCAGCGAGTTGTTGTGATCTGCAATGCGCTGTCTGAAAGGGTGGTGGAAACAGATTCAACAGTAACTTTCAAAAGAGAATTGGATAAATACTCGAAGGGAAAACATTTGCAGGGCTATGAGGAAAGAGCAGAGGAGTGGGATTAATTGGATAGCTCGTTCAGAGGCGGAGAGGTTTAGGGAGGGAATTCCAGAGCTTAGGGCCTTGACAGCTGCAGGCACAGCTGCCAATGGTGGGCCGATGAAAATCGGGGATGAACAAGAGGCCAGAATTAGAGGAGCACCGCCACCTCCAAGTCACACACACCCACACACCATCCTGACTTGGAAATATATCGGCCGTTCCATCATCGTCGCTGGGTCAAAATCCTGGAACTCCCTCCCTAGCAGCACTGTGGGAGCACCTTCACCACACGGACTGCAGCGGTTCAAGAAGGCGGCTCACCACCACCTTCTCAGGGGCAATAAATGCTGGCCTTGCCAGCGACGCCCACATCTCATGAATGAATAAATAATTTTTTAAAAACTCGGAGGGTTGTAGGGCTGGAGAAGGTAACAAGAGATAGAGAGGGGCGAGGCCACGGAGGGCTTTGAATACGAGGACGAGAATTGTAAGAGTGAGGCATTGACTGGACCGGGAACCAGTGTAGGTCGGTGAGCAAAGGGGAACCAGGGGCTGCTAGAGGTTCAACAGTTGGCCGCTCCCCCTCATTCCAGTAATGTGACGGGACCCCGGGAAAGCTGCAGCTCCCGGAGGGTTGCAGGTCTTCAGCAAGGGTGACTGCCCCCCCCCATGGAGCTGTACCCCAACATGAGGTCAGAGCCATGGGGGTCGATTGTGGGGAGGGGGGTTAGGGGGGGGGGTTTTCTTCGGATGGTTTTGGCTGTTGCTGGACTGAGCTCCATTCCCTGCTTTGCCAGGTGCGGATTGTGGTGATTGACAGCATCGCGTTCCCGTTCCGCCACGGCCTGGAGGATCTGTCTCTGCGGACACGGCTCCTGAACGGGCTGGCACAACAGCTGATCGGAATGGCCAATGAGCACCGGGTGGCGGTGAGTAAAGAAAAGAAAGACCTTGCATTTCTCTAGCGCCTTTCACGGCCACCGGACGTCTCAAAGCGCTTTGCAGCCAATGAAGTACAGTACTGTTGAAGTGGAGTCACTGTTGTAATGTGGGGAAAACCTGGCACAGCGGCTCCACTGGCTTCGTCCTGTAACTGGAGCGGGAACGGCCGGACCGGAGCAGAGCACAAACTCCATTAAACAGACCCCCAATGTACCAGCGTGACTGTGCTGGACTCGGCATCACCCTGCTGCCCCGCCCCCGAGACTGGACCGGACCGGACCGGAGCAAACACTGCTTCGCTTTCAGACCAAAACAGAGCGGACCCTGCTTTGGAACCGGAGCGGACCCTGCTTTGGAACCGGAGCGGACCCTGCTTTGGAACCGGAGCGGACCCTGCTTTGGAACCGGAGCGGACCCTGGTTTGGAACCGGAGCGGACCCTGCTTTGGAACCGGAGCGGACCCTGCTTTGGAACCGGAGCGGACCCTGCTTTGGAACCGGAGCGGACCCTGGTTTGGAACCGGAGCGGACCCTGCTTTGGAACCGGAGCGGACCCTGCTTTGGAACCGGAGCGGACCCTGCTTTGGAACCGGAGCGGACCCTGCTTTGGAACCGGAGCGGACCCTGCTTTGGAACCGGAGCGGACCCTGCTTTGGAACCGGAGCGGACCCTGCTTTGGAACCGGAGCGGACCCTGGTTTAATGTCTGCCCAGACTTTTTGGGGATGAGCAAAATGTTGGATGCTAAATTGTTCCTTTCGGCAGTCTTAACAGAGGGCTGAATGGACCAATGATATACTCGGGTTCAGATGACCTGTTAATCCCGATGACTAAAGCTGCTTTAAGTTCCTCCGGCTTTAAGTCTGCTGTTTCTCTCTGATACGAACTCTCCTACTTTTTTGGGAAGTTCTCGGACCGCGTAAATCCGCGACAAACCCACTGCTCACCATTAACCGTGACCGTCTCCTCTTTCAGGTGGTGTTGACGAACCAGATGACCACACGGTTTGGACAGGTCCAGTCCTCGCTGGTCCCCGCACTAGGTGAGACCCACCATTTCCTTCGTGTGTGGGCTGAATCTTGGGCTAGTTTCATTTCAGGAAAACTCTTTCCCTTTCTCCCCTTTCCCCCCCACCCCCACAAAAGTGTTGCCTCCTTTCTGGGGTACGGTTTCATAGGTACCAGATTACCCTCCCCCCCCAAGTTCCTGATGAAAGTGGCTATTATTCTCGTTGACCTTGAGAGTGAGTGTCAAGCAACAACAACAACTTGTATTTATACAGCGGCCTTAACGTAATAAAACGTCCCAAGGTGCTTCACAGGAGCGTTACCAAACAAAATTTGACACCGAGCCACATAAGGAGATATTAGGACAAGAGGAGGTAGGTTTTAAGGAGCGTCTTAAAGGAGGAGAGAGAGGCGGAGAGGTTTAGAGCCCAGGCAGCTGAAGGCACGGCCACCAATGGAGCAAGAGGCCAGAATTGGAGGAGCGCAGAGATCTCGGAGGGTTGGAGGAAGTTACAAAGACAGAGAGGGGCTGAGGCCGTGAGGGATTTGAAAACAAGGATGACGAGCCTTGTTCCTGTTCCCTGCCAAAGCAAAAGGGGGTGGTAATGGGACAAGTAAAGAAACAAGAGATGGGTCTAGAGGAGGTGTAAATGGCAGCAGCAGAATCACTACCAACACCTGCTGTCTGGAAAAAATGGGAGCGGTGGTTATGAGCTGAAATAGTTGAACTAATTTTTCAGTCCGGAAGGTTGTAAAGTCGAAAGATGAGGTGCTGTTCCTCGAGCTTCCGTTGAGTTTCATTGGAGCAGTGTAGGAGGCCGAGGTCAGAGTGGGAGTGGAGCGGAGAATTAAAGTGACAGGCGACCGGAAGCTCGGGGTCACCCTTACGGACTGAACGGAGGTGTTCCGCAAAGTGGTCGCCCGGTCTGCATTCGGTCTCCCCGGTGTACAGGAGGCTGTCTCCTTCTGTTGCCTCCATCACTCCGAAGGCGTGCGGCTGTCTGCGCTGCTTAAAATGCTTTGTTTGTTTTGATCAGGTGAAAGCTGGGGTCACGCGGCCACCATCCGCTTAATTCTACGCTGGGAGGGCAAGCTGAGGTAAGAGGTCAAACCGAGGTAAGAGGTCAAAGGTCCGAGTTTATCGAGGGGGCAGCTGGTTGACTCCGGCAGATTGGATGTAATCACCAGTTGACTCCAAGCGCTCCAGCGACATGTCAGATGTGCGCTACCGCACCCAGTGGGAGGTGAGGTGCTCCGACCCAGTGTGCCCGCCTCCTCCGCTGTGGACATGGACTGACTCTACACTTGGGCCTATCACACTGTAGCTCCCAAGGACACTACACACGATATCTGTCTGTCAAACACCAGTGTCTGATTTCCAATAACGGCATGGACCAGTCGGGCCGAATGGCCTGTTTCTGTGCTTGTAAAGATAAGGTCATTTATTTTTTACTCATTCTCTCAAGATGTGGCGGTCATTGGCAAGGCCGATAATTAATTATTGCCCATCCCTCGTTGCCCTGGAGATTTTCTACTTGCAGTTCCGAGTCAACCACGTCGATGTGGGGACTGGAGTCACGTGTAGGCCAGACCGGGTAAGGACGGCAGGCTTCCCTCCCTGAAGGACATCAGTGAACCAGTTGGGTTTTTACGACAATCTGACAGCTTCGTGTTCACTTTTACTGACACCGGCTTTTCATTTCCAGATTGTTAAAACTACATTTGAATTCTCAAACTGCCATGGTGGGATTTTAACTCCTTTTCTCCGGATTATTAGTCCAGGCCTCGGGATTTCTAGTCCAATAACATAACCAATACACCACCGTACCCATAATCCGGAATATTGCTTTCAAACAGGGAAGGATAGCAGGACCAGAGGTTTCAGGCGTAAACTAGGTGAACTTTCTGCTTAACTGAGGATTTGGCCGTGGTTTGCCCAGTCAAAGCTCCCGGGTTCTCATGTTCCAGGCATTAGGCTGCCGAATAAAATTTTGTTTTAAACTTTACTTCCAAATACCACGGGACATCTGATATTACACAGAGAGCGGTTTCTGATCAGTTGCCAATGTTTGGTTATCTCCCAGTTACAGTTATGTTTGAAACAATCTGTTTATCTTCACAATGCTTTCTAGCACTGTAGGAACAGGAGGAGGCCGTTCAGCCCCTCGAGCCTGTTGCACAGGAACAGGAGGAGGCCGTTCAGCCCCTCGAGCCTGTTGCACAGGAACAGGAGGAGGCCGTTCAGCCCCTCGAGCCTGTTACAGAGGAACAGGAGGAGGCCGTTCAGCCCCTCGAGCCTGTTCCGCCATTCAATTAGATCATGACTGATCTGTATCTTAACTACATCTAACTGCCTTGTTTCTGTAACCCTTAATACCCTTGCCCAACAAAAATCTATCCATCTCAAGTTTAACATTTTTAATTGAATCCATCCTCAACTGTTTGGGGGAGAGAGTTCCAGATTTCCACTACCCTTTGTGTGAAGAAGTGCTTCCTGACATCACCCCTGAACGGCCTGTCTCTAAATTTAATGTTATGCCCCCCTTGTTCTGGACTCCCCCCACCAGAGGAAATAGTTTCTCTCTATCCACCCTATCGACTCCTTTGATCATCTTAAACACCTCAATCCGATCACCCCTTAATCTTCTAGACTCGAGGGAATACGAGCCTAGTCTGTGCAACGGGTCCTCGTAATTTAACCCTTTCAGCCCCGGCTGAGAAAGCCGGCCCTTCCCCATCCTTCAGTCCTTGTGTCCTGTCGGTGTCCGTGACTCTCGGGTGTTACTGGTCCCATTGTTGAGCATTATTTTGAGGAGGCAGTTGTGCACCGATTCGAAGAGGCTGATGGTCCCCTATTCCCGCTGGTTGGGGATTCTAGGACGAGGGGGCATAGTCTTAAAAATTAGAGCCAGACCTTTCAGGAGTGAAGTTAGGAAACACTTCTACACACACACACACACACACACACACTGTTAGAAGTTTGGAACTCTCTTCCGCAAACGGCAATTGGTGCTAGATCAATTGTTAATTTTAAATCGGAGATTGATAGCTTTTTGTTAACCAAAGGTATTATGGGATATGGGCCAAAGGCGGGTATATGGAGTTAGGTCACAGATCAGCCGTGATCTCACTGAATGGCGGAACAGGCTCGAGGGGCTGAATGGCCTCCTCCTGTTCCTGTGGTCCAGCTTTATATTCAAACTGATTGGCCTACTCCAGTTCGAGGTTATTCAGCCCCTCGAGCCTGTTCCGCCATTCAGTTAGATCACGGCTGACCTGCAGCTCAACTCCACTTACCCACCTTTGCACCAATACCCCTCAATACCCTTAACCCAATAAAAAAAATCTAACGATCTCAGTCTTGAAAGCTCCAATCGTCCCAGCCAAAAATAAAAGGCTGCCTATAGTGACACCACTATTCCCGGCCAGAATGGAGATGATTGGTTAATTCCCCCGTCAATCACGCCTGGAGACCGCACTACTGATTTTACGCACAGAGTTTGCATTATGTAACTATCCTCCACTCACTGCATTTTGCTGGAGAAATAATCCTGCTTTTATCGGGAGATGTTGCTGTAGTTTCGGTCATGAGTTCAGTTTGCTGCAGTTCAAGGAGACTCTGATTAAATAGACTCTGCTGAGTAAATAGACTCAGTTTGCTGTAAGTCCCGCCGTGCCTCCATCTCATTGGCTGACACACTGGTGTCAATACTCACTCCAAAAATAAAAATTTGCAAATAAAGGGTTTTTATTTCCAAAGGAGCTGGTTGAGCGAGTGAGTGGAAACTGGGAGTGTGCGAATGAAATCCCGTGCAGTGTCCTGCCTCTCCGGCCCACGCTGCTGACCGAGGCCGGGACTGTGGGCATCGACTGTCCACTGGTAACGAGAATCTGTCGGGCACGAGATGAGCTGCATTTTCAAAGCCCCTTCACCCAGCTTCTGCTGTGTCCGTCTTCTCTCTCTCTCTCTAGGTTTGCCTCCCTCTACAAATCCCCAAGTCAGAAAGAAGCGACTGTACCATACCAGATAACCGTGAGTGTTGTGACTGTATTTCTAAAACACATGTATACATTATGTGCTGATTTTTGTTAAGGTGAGGGGAATCAGTGCTGGGAGATGGAGCACATTTGACCTTTTTACGTCAAATATCAAGATCTCATGCTCCCAGTTCTGGTATAGAATGGGGGTGGGGGGTGGGGGTGCAGGGGAGGGATGAGAGAGGTTGCAATGGCGGAAGGGGAAGAGAGGCTGCAATATGGAGACGGGATGAGTGGTTGCAATGGGGGGGAAGGATGAGAAAGGTTGTAATGGGAGGGGATGAGAGGTTGCAATGAGGGGGAGGGGATGAGAGGTTGCAATGAGGGGGAGGGGATGAGAGGTTGCAATGAGGGAGAGGGGATGAGAAGTTGCAATGGAGGAGAGGGGATGAGAGGTTGCAATGAGGGGGAGGGGATGAGAGGTTGCAATGAGGGGGAGGGGATGAGAGGTTGCAATGAGGGGGAGGGGATGAGAGGTTGCAATGAGGGGGAGGGGATGAGAGGTTGCAATGGAGGAGGGGATGAGAGGTTGCAATGAGGGGGAGGGGATGAGAGGTTGTAATGAGGGGGAGGGGATGAGAGGTTGCAATGAGGGAGAGGGGATGAGAAGTTGCAATGAGGGAGAGGGGATGAGAAGTTGCAATGGAGGAGGGGATGAGAGGTTGCAATGGAGGAGGGGAAGAGAGCGAGAGAGAGAGACACTGCGACCGGTCAGTCCCTAGAAGCGAGAGAGGTATCTCTCCTCAGATGACCAGTTTTCTTTGTTCAAAGTCTCTTGCTCCTGTAGCCGAGCTGGTTTAACTGCTCACTGTCTCGTTTTCAGTCACTTGGTTTCCGTGATGTCCAATCATCAGACCCGTCTGCGACCTCGCCCATCAATGGGGATAACCCACGCAAGCGTCCGAGAACAGAAGACCAGGATGGACAGTGACATCCTCCGCAGAACGGGCGGGAATTTCTCCCGATTCAACCAATGGATTAGAGTGGCACAGTGGGAACCAAATGTGGCAAGCCGATTGGATCGTTTTGGATTCAAAACGACCCAATCGTGTAGCTAGACTTGGGTTTCCACTCCGCCTGATCTTGTGTACTCTGGTGATACCTTAACCTGGCGGCAGGTCGCGTGAAGCCAGTCGAACAGGGAAAATTGAAAGTGCATTTTGTCTTTCCGAAGAGTTGGGAGCTACCGAGTCACTGTCCCCACCCACTCCACTGCTGAGTTCCCTATCTCGGCCACATGACTGTGGGGAGTTGCGGAGCAGAGGTCAGGAATTGTAGCTGGGAGCTCCCTGGTCAGAGACAGAGACTTTGACTGTGAAGCACCTCAGTTTCTCGCCCCTCCACCCCACCAATGTTCTTCCAGCAAGAGTCCAGCTCCTCACCGATCAGTCTCCAAGCACCTGAGCCACGCTGAACCGGAGTTTTCACGCTTGTTGAAACCCTTTCAGCTGCTCTCTGGATTCCAGCTGTTGTGACGTTTTATGCAATTTATTTTTCTCTCTTGTTCCACCACATTTTAAGTAAATGTATTGTGTAACCACCTCCGCACCCCCCCCTTTCCAGCCTGGTGTTTGTTTGTCTCCCACTGACCCCCCCACCCCGTACGCTCGCCACAGTCTGCCCGAGCTTTTCCTGCACAAACCCCATCATCGTTCACCAGACAAAGCTCATCTTAACCACTCTGATTGTTTGTCCGGAGACTTGAGCACGCAATCCAGGCCGACAATCCAGGCCGACACTCCAGGCCGACACTCCCAGTGCGGGACTGTCTTTCAGCTGAGGCGTTAAACCGGGGGCCCTGTCTGCTCTCTCTCTCTCTCTCTCTGGTGGACGGAAAAGATCCCAAGATCTGGTCGTTATCTCATTGCTGCTTGTGGGATCTTGCTGTGCGCAAATTGGCTGCCGTTTTTCCTACATCACAACAGTGACTACACTTCAAAAAAGTACTTCATTGGCTGTAAAGCGCTTTGGGACATCTGAGGCGCTATATAAATCCAAGTTCTTTCTTTTGCTGTCAGTGACTCTTCCTGTACTCAGCGTGCGTATAAGAACATTGCGCGAGGACAGGGTCCGGTTCAGCCGTGAGGTACCCTCCCCCAATCCATGTCTAAACACCATGTTACATGTGTGTCTAGACCTGCCGGCACTCGCAGTCTAGACACACACACACACACGACGTAAGGCCTCTTCAACGTCCTCCAAGAACCGTACCCTAGCAAGGAGTCAACTCCTTCAGATGAGGAAAGCATTAAAAAAAGAGAGACTTGCATTTCTCTAGCGCCTTTCACGACCTCAGGACGTCCCAAAGCGCTTTACAGCCAATGAGGTACTTTTGAAGTGTGGTCACTGTTGTAATGTAGGAAATCGCAGCAACCAATTTGCGCACAGCAAGCTCCCACAAACAGCAATGAGCTAAATGATCAGGAAATCTGTTTTTTTAGTGATGTTGATTGTGGGATAAATATTGGCCCAGGACACCGGGGAGAACTCCCCTGCTCTTCTTCAAATAGTACATGGGGATCTTTAACGTCCACCTGAGAGAGCAGACGGGGCTTGGATTACATCGGATATACGGCACAGAAACAGGCCATTCGGCCCAACCAGTCCATGCCGCGTTTATGCTCCACTCAAGCCTCCTCCCGTCTTTCCTCATCTAAATCTATCAGCGTAACCCTCTATTCCTTTCTCCCTCATATGCTTGTCCAGCCTCCCCTTAAATGCATCTATAGTATTCGCTTCAACCACTCCCTGTGGTAGCGAGTTCCACATTCTCACCACTCTCTGGGTAGAGATTAACGCCTCTTGACAGTGCAGCACTCCCTCAGTACCACCCGGGGTGAGAGAGAGCCTGGATTATGTGCTCAAGTCTCTGGAGCAGGACTCAAACCCCGCGACCAATGTTCCCCACCGAAGGAGCGCGGCCGCGCACCAATCGCGAGGTCCCGCGCAGGCTGCGCACCAGCTGCTGCCGCTGGAAAAGATGCCGCGCAGCGAATTTAAAGGGGGGAAAAAAATTAGAGGGAACGTTGCCCACGACCTTGATGACTCAGAGGCGAGAGTGCTACCCACTGAGCCACCTCTTCCGCTGTATTGTAAGTGAAGATCGCAAGGAGTTAAATGCGAACCTGTAGGGGCTGAATGGAGACCCGATGGTGAAGCTCGATTTGTGTTTGTTTTGCTTCTGGACGACATAAAGGAAAAAACACATGAACTTTGCTTCAGGAAACGCGACCGTTCGAAGGGTTAGAAGCGAGGAAGAGACGCGAACCCTGCAGCTGGGGAGCGCAGTCTGTTGTGCCGCCCTGAACAAATTGGATTTAAGAATCCATGAAAAATAAATCATAGCTAACACGACAATCTCTATTACTCATCGGCGCTCTGTCATAAACCTGAGGCTATTTGAAATAGATGTACTCGAAGAATGTGGTACTGGCTAGCTGTGAAGTAGAATCGTACAGCACAGAAGGAGGCCATTCGGCCCATCGTGCCTGTGCCGGCTCTTTGAAAGAGCTCTCCAATTAGTCCCACTCCCCTGCTCTTTCCCCAGAGCCCTGCAAAAGTTTTCCTTTTCAAGTATTTATCCAATTCCCTTTTGAAAGCTCCTATATTAATCTGCTTCTACCACCCTTTCAAAAATGAGAAGTCGCACAACACCAGGTTATAGTCCAACAGTTTTATTTGAAATCACAAGCTTTCGGAGCTGTTGCTCCGAAAGCTTGTGATTTCAAATAAAACTGTTGGACTATAACCTGGTGTTGTGCGACTTCTCATTTTTGTCCACCCCAGTCCAACACCGGCATCTCCGCATCATGACCACCCTTTCAGGCAGTGCATTCCAGAACATAACAATGACATTCTCCCGATCTCCCCCTCTGGTTCTTTTGCCAATTACCTTAGATCTGTGTCCTCTGGTTACCGACCCTCCTGCCACTGGAAACAGTTTCTCCTTTTTAACTCTTATCGCAGCCCCACGTAATTTTGAACACCTCGATTACATCTCCCCCTAACCGCTGTTCTAAGGAGAACAATCCCAGCTTCTCTAGCCTCGCCACGTAACTGAAGCCCCTCAAACCTGGTTTCATTCTCGTGAATCTCCTCTGCACCCTCTCCAAGGCCCTGATATCCTTTCTCCAGAATGGGACACAATATTCCAGCTGAGGTCTAACAAGTCTGTCATGTGGCACTTTCTCAAACGCCTTTTGAAAGTCCATATACAGAATATCAACCGCACTGCCCTCATCAACCCTCTGCATTACTTCATAGAAGAACTCAATCAAGTTTAATTAAACTAAGATTAAAAGGTGAAATGTTTTAAATTTAATTATTGGTTGGTTAAGTTTCATAATACCCTTGAACTGGTTGAATTTCAGTAAACTCTACTTGTTCTGTTCCCCATGTTCTCCCTCTCCGGAAGAGCACTGACTCCTGGAGGTCCTGTGTGCTCCAGACACCCACTAGTACCTCACTCAAATAGCCTTCTTGGCCTCGTCCCTCCTTATCTCTCTAACCTCTTCCAGCCCTGTGACCCTCTACTCCCACCCCACCCCACCCATCCCCCCAACCAAACACTCTGACTCCAGCCTGATTGGTACCCCATCCACCACCTTAAACATTCACTCCCTCCACCAGCGGCGCACCGTGGCTGCAGTGAGTACCATCTACAAGATGCACTGCAGCAACTCGTCAAGGCTTCTTCGGCAGCACCTCCCAAACCCGCGACTTCTTCCACCCAGAAGGACAAAGGCAGGAGGCACATGGGAACACCACCATCTCCAAGTTCCCCTCCAAGTCACACACCATCCTGACTTGGAAATATATCGCCGTTCCTTCATCGTCGCTGGGTCAAAATCCTGGAACTCCCTCCCTAACAGCACTGTGGGAGTACCTCACAACACGGACTGCAGCGGTTCAAGAAGGCGGCTCACCACCACCTTCTGAAGGGCAATTAGGGATGGGCAATAAATGCTGGCCTTGCCAGCGATGCCTACATCCTATAAAAACGAATAAAAAGAAAGCCTGCCACCCCCTCCCTCAGCCCCACCATTGGCGGCCGAGCTTTCACCCGCTGAGGCCCCACGCTTTGACATTCCCTCCCTAAACCTCTCTGCCTCCCTCTCCTACTTAAAGCCCACCTCTTTGACCAGCAGCTGGTTTACCTTGGGATGTTTTTCTCCGTTAAAGGTGCAAGTTTTTGTGAGAGTCCAGATAGTGTGCATCAGTAGACTATTCCACCACGGAGGGCATCACACCCAAGTTTGACCTCTTCCTATTGATTTATTTTCCCTGCTCTGTAAGGATAGGAAGATGTATGGAAGTAAAAAAATAAGACTTAAGAGGGTGGCAAAGAAGGCCACTACTGGACCACTCGCAGAATGGGAGATCGTCTGGAGAACTGAAGGGAGAATTGATCCAGAACCTGCTTTAGGCAGACTACGGATGATGATGATGGTGAAGGTGGCTTTGTGACATTTTGTATCTTGTCACGGTGCTTATATAAATGCAAGTTGTTGTTGCTTAAGAGTGTGGCCAAGGGCACAAGAGCCGTGTGCTGAGGAATGGTCATCGACCTGAGGCGTTAAATCTGCTTCTCTCTCCGCACGTGCTGCCTGACCTGCTGAGTGTTTCCAGCATCTTGTGTTCTCATTGCAAAAGAAAGAAAGAACTTGCATTTCTATAGCGCCTTTCACAACCTTGGGACATCCCAAAGTGCTTCAGAGCCAATGAAGTGCTTTTGAAGAGTAGTCTCTGTTGTAATGTAGGAAACGAACTGTCTGGGCTGGATTTTGTCTTGGGGTCAGGTTGGGGTCGTGTTACCCGCATTTCGTGTCCCCCCCCCCCCCCGACTCCAGAGTAATGTGGATGAATGATGCAATTTTAACTTAATTGGGCAATTGAGTTCCAGCATGTGGGAACCCATGAACCAATTAGTGGTTTCAGTCTGAAAGTCGCCTCTGATGATGTCATCATTGGTGACTGCCTGGTCTCGGAGACTGTCTGGCTGTTGGTGAGAGAGGACCTGCCTGGCTTTTGATGTGAGTGGACCTGGATGCAAAATGGGGGGGGGGATGGGTGGGGGAGAGAGAGCAAGTCCTCTCACAGCAAAGGCCATGCAGTCTCTGAAGACATTCAATGCAGCAGCATCAGAGGCGACTTTCACACCTAATACTACTACTACCTTCATCACATCTCCGTTGTAATAGCGGACCTGCAGCTGATAGTCAGCTATCCACTAGTGCTCCCGCCAGGTTTCACTGAAGTGTTTCACATCAGGCGTACTTCACGTCGGAAAAGGGTTAAACTAGCTAAAACCTTTCAAAATGGCATTACAGAGCCAATTTAGGGCTTGTTAAGGGCTTTAATGGCCTCTCCCGCCTCTTGGAGGCGGGACGGAGTCGGGAACCCCGCGACTGATTTTGTCAAAATTGCGTGGAGGCGGGATTGGGTCGGGACCCCCGACCCCGCAAATTTAACCCCCCACACGCCTCCAAACCCGACTCCATGGTTCATTCAAAATCCAGCCCTATGTGTGTCAATGGCTGCACTTTTGTGACTTAAAAGTCTGTCTAGTCTAACGAGGAAGTGACTGCTGAGTGACATTGATCCTTGGTACCTGAAGGTTATCAGTCACAAACTCCAGGCTGTCAATCGAATATTACAGGCAATCTCAGTGCGATAAAATTACGATTTGAATTTGCATTTGGCCATGGCAAAACAATGACGTAAAAACATTTCAAAACATGTCACAGCACTTTTAACAAAACATATTTACTTTCAATTCTCACTTTCCCATGTAGAGGAGCATTCCTCTTGACTGCTACTGTTTACAGCTGGATCGAATCCAAAGCCAGCAAACCCCGTCTCACATTTCAACGATTAGTATTTTTATATCACGTCTCACCTCAACGTAGAAATGCCTCGTAGCATCACATTACCTCGCAAGCGCAGTGAATTTTGCTGTGTAGACAAATGCAGCAGCTATTTGGTGTAGGCAATATCCTGCGCGTGAAAGATCAGCTAATCTATTCTTGGTGGTGGTTGAGGGAAGAACGTTGGCCAATTCACCGGGAGAGCTCCTTGTTCTTGTTCCAATAGCATCAGGGGCGACCTTTAACATCCACCTGAACCACCGGGACAGGCAGAGGGGCCTCGGTTTAATGTCTGATCCGAAGTGTAACCTGATTCAGGGCGCCCTGAAAAAATACACACAGTTGCATATGTCTCAATGGAGTTTCAATGTATACATCAATCACACCTGTCGATCCCAATCTGCCCTCTCAGGTGGATGTAAAAAATCCCATGGCACTATTTCGAAGAAGAGCAGGAGAGATCTCCTTGGTCCTGGCCAATATTTATCCCTCAACCAACATCACTAAAACAGATAATTTGCTCATTAGCTTATTGCTGTTTGTGGGAGCTTGCTGTGCGCAGCTTGGTTTCCTACATTGCAACAGTGACTACACCTCAAAAAGTACTTCATTGGCTGTAAAGCGCTTTGGGACGTCCTGAGGTTGTGAAAGGCGCTACAGAAATGCAAGTCTTTCTTTCTCTAACATCTCATCTGAACGACAGTACCTCCAACAGAGCAGCACTCCTTCAGTACTGCACTTGTTCCAATGGCACCGAGGGGACCTTTAACATCCACCAGAACCACTGTGTCAGCCGTGGCTCAGTGGGTAGCACACTCGCCTTTGTGGATTCAAGTCCTACTCCAGGGACTTGAGCACATCAAATCCAGGCTGACACTCCTAGTGCAGTGCTGAGGGAGTGCTGCACTGTCGGAGGTGCCGTCTTTCGGATGAGACACTAAACCGGGACCCCGTCTGCTCTCCCAGGTGGACGTAAAAGATCCCAAGTCACTATTCCGAAGAAGAGCAGGGGGTGTTCTCCCCGGTGTCCTGGCCAATATTTATCCCTCAACCAACATCACTAAATAAAAAATAGATGATCTGGTCATTATCACATTGCTGTTTGTGGGAGCTTGCTGTGCGCAAATTGGCTGCCGCGTTTCCCACATTACAACAGTGACTACACTTCAAAAGTACTTCATGGGCCGTAAAGCACTTTGAGACGTCTGGTGGTCGTGAAAGGCTCTATATAAATGCAAGTCTTTCTTTTAGACCGTCAGCCTAGATTATATGCGGTGGAGTGCGGCTTTGAACCCACAACCTTCTGACTCAGAAATGAGAGTGCCAGTAGCTGAGCCAAGGCTGACACCTCAGTATAATTAAAAGTAATCCATTGGTTGTGAGGGCCTTTGGGATATCCTGAGGCTGTGGTAAAACACGATATAAAAATGTGTGTTTCTTCTTTTCCCCTCACTGGGTACTCCATGTACGCACTGAGCCATCAGCTGCCCAGGCCCTAAGCTCTGGAATTCCCTCCTTAAACCTCTTCACCTCTCTCTTCCCCACTTGGAGCGGTTGAGGCAAAAAGCATAGATGTATTTAAGGGGAAACCAGACGAGTACCTAAGGGAGAAAGGAATAGGATACGCTGTTAGGGTTCGATGAAGTACATAAGAGCATAAGAAATAGGAGCAGGAGTAGCCCATTCGGCCCCTCGAGCCTGCTCCGCTGTTCAATAAGATCATGGCTGATCTTCTACCTCAACTCCACCTTCCTGCCCGATCCCCATATCCCTTGATTCCCTTAGTATCCAAAAATCTATCGTCTCTGTCTTGAATATACACTTCACCTGACGAAGGAGCAGCGCTCCGACAGCTTGTGATTTCAAATAAAGCTGTTGGACTATAACCTGGTGTTGTGCAACTTCTCACTTTTGTCCACCCCAGTCCAACACCGGCATCTCCGCATCTTGAATATACTCAGCGACTGAGCCTCCACAGCCCTCTGGGGTAGAGAATTCCAAAGATTCACCACCGTCTGAGTGAAAAAATTTCTCCTCATCTCAGTCCTAAATGACCGCCCCCTTATTCTGAGACTGTGAGCCCTGGTTCTAGACTCACCAGCCAGGGGAAACATCCTCTCTGCATCTACCCTGTCAAGCCCCTTAAGAATTTTACATGTTTCAATGAGATCCCCTCTCATTCTTCTAAACTCTAGGGAATATAGGCCTAGTCTACTCAATCTCTCCTCACAGGACAATCCCCCCCATCCCAGGGACCAGTCTAGTGAACCTTTGTTGCACTCCCTCTAAGGCAAGTATATACTTCCTTAGGTAAATAGGGTGGGAGGAGGCTCACGTGGAATATAAACACCAGCATGGGCCAGTTGGGCCGAATGGCCTGTTTCTATGCTGTAGAAATATAAGTTGTTCCTTAAAACCTACCTCTGAACAAGCCTTTGGTCACCTGTGCTGATATCTCCTTATGCGGCTGGGTGTCAAATTTTATTTTATAATCACTCCTGTGAAGCGCGTTGGGATTTTTGTTTACTACTGTTATAAGGGAGGTGCGCATTATAAATGCAAGTTGTTGTAATGTTGTAACGTAAAAGATCCCATGGCACTATTTCGAAGAAGAGCAGGGGAGTTCTCCCCGGTGTCCTGGCCAACCAACTTCACTAAAAAACATTATCTGGTCATTATCTCATTGCTGTGTGTGGGACCTTGCTGTGCGCAAATTGGCTGCCGCCTTTCCCACATTACAACAGTGACTCCACTGCAAAAAGTACTTCATTGGCTGTAAAGCGCTTTGGGACGTCCGGCGGTCGTGAAAGGCGCTATAGAAATGCAAGTCTTTCTTTGTCACTCCAAGTGATTGACATATGACAAAAGTCAAGGTTGGCTTTAATGCAGCACTTGAGGCACGTGCACGCGTGTTATTGGAAGGTGAGGGGCGTGCACGCGTGTTATTGGAAGGTGCATGCATGGTGCGCGCATGCACGCCCATTGTCTGGGGTGCAGGGAGCGCGCACGCCCACAGTCTGGGGTGCAGGGAGCGCGCACGCCCACCGTCTGGGATGCAGGGAGCGCGCACGCCCACCGTCTGGGATGCAGGGAGCTCGTACGCCCATTGTCTGGGGTGCAGGGAGCGCGCACGCCCACCGTCTGGGGTGCAGGGAGCGCGCACGGCCACCGTCTGGGATGCAGGGAGCTCGTACGCCCATTGTCTGGGGTGCAGGGAGCGCGCACGCCCACCGTCTGGGGTGCAGGGAGCTCGTACGCCCATTGTCTGGGGTGCAGGGAGCGCGCACGCCCACCGTCTGGGGTGCAGGGAGCGCGCACGGCCATCGTCTGGGATGCAGGGAGCGCGCACGCCCACCGTCTGGGATGCTGGGAGCGCGCACGCCCACCGTCTGGGATGCAGGGAGCGCGCGTGCCCATCGTCTGGGATGCAGGGAGCGCGCACGCCCACCGTCTGGGATGCAGGGAGCTCGTACGCCCATTGTCTGGGGTGCAGGGAGCGCGCACGCCCACCGTCTGGGGTGCAGGGAGCGCGCACGGCCACCGTCTGGGATGCAGGGAGCTCGTACGCCCATTGTCTGGGGTGCAGGGAGCGCGCACGCCCACCGTCTGGGGTGCAGGGAGCGCGCACGCCCACCGTCTGGGATGCTGGGAGCGCGCACGCCCACCGTCTGGGATGCAGGGAGCGCGCGTGCCCATCGTCTGGGATGCAGGGAACGCGCACGCCCACCGTCTGGGATGCAGGGAGGGCGCACGCCCATTGTCTGGGTGCAGGGAGCGCGCACGCCCATTGTCTGGGGTGCAGGGAGCATGCACGCCCATTGTCTGGGGTGCAGGGAGCGCGCACGCCCATTGTCTGGGATGTAGGGAGCGCGCGCGCCCACTGTCTGGGACGCAGGGAGGGCGCACGCCCATTGTCTGGGATGCAGGGAGCGCGCGCGCCCATTGTCTGGGATGCAGGGAGCGCGCGCGCCCATTGTCTGGGATGCAGGGAGCGCGTGCGCCCACTGTCTGGGTGCAGGGAATGTGAACACCCATTGTCTGGGTGCGGGGAGCGCGCACGCCCATTGTCTGGGGTGCAGGGAGCGCGCACGCCCATTGTCTGGGATGCAGGGAGCGCACGCGCCCACTGTCTGGGACGCAGGGAGGGTGCACGCCCATTGTCTGGGATGCAGGGAGTGCGCGCCCATTGTCTGGGATGCAGGGAGCGCGTGCGCCCACTGTCTGGGTGCAGGGAATGTGCACACCCATTGTCTGGTATGCAGGGAGCGCGCGCGCCCACTGTCTGGGACGCAGGGAGGGCGCACGCCCATTGTCTGGGATGCAGGGAGCGCGTGCGCCCACTGTCTGGGTGCAGGGAATATGAAGACCCATTGTCTGGGTGCGGGGAGTGCCCGCGCCCATTGTCTGGGATGCAGGGAGCACGCACGCCCATTGTCTGGCTGCGGGGAGCGTGCACGCCCATTGTCTGGGTGCGGGGAGCGCGCACGCCCATTGTCTGGGGTGCAGGGAGCGCCCACGCCCATTGTCTGGGATGCAGGGAGCGCGCGCGCCCACTGTCTGGGACGCAGGGAGGGCGCACGCCCATTGTCTGGGATGCAGGGAGCGCGCGCGCCCATTGTCCGGTATGCAGGGAGCGTGTGCGCCCACTGTCTGGGTGCAGAGAATGTGCACACCCATTGTCTGGGTGCGGGGAGCGCGCACGGCCATTGTCTGGGTGTGGGGAGCGCGCACGCCCATTGTCTGGGGTGCAGGGAGCGCGCACGCCCATTGTCTGGGATGCAGGGAGCGCACGCGCCCACTGTCTGGGATGCAGGGAGGGTGCACGCCCATTGTCTGGGATGCAGGGAGTGCGCGCGCCCATTGTCTGGGATGCAGGAGCGCGTGCGCCCACTTTCTGGCTGCGGGGAATGTGCACACCCATTGTCTGGGTGCACGGAGCAAGCACGTCCATTGTCTGGATGCGGGGAGTGCCCGCGCCCATTGTCTGGGATGCAGGGAGCACGCACGCCCATTGTCTGGCTGCGGGGAGCGCGCACGCCCATTGTCTGGGTGCGGGGAGCGCGCACGCCCATTGTCTGGGATGCAGGGAGCGCGCACGGCCCACAGTCTGTGTGCAGGGAACACGCACGCCCATTGTCTCGGTGTGTAGAGCGCGCATGTCTATTGTCTGGGTGCAGGGAGCGCTCATGCCCATTGTCTGGGATGCAGGGAACATGCATGTCTATTGTCTGGGTGCAGGGAGCGCCCACACCCATTGTCTGGGATGCAGGGAGCGCCCACGCCCATTGTCTGGGATGCAGAGAGTGCGCACGCCCATTGTCTGGGATGCAGGGAGCGTGCACTCCCATCGTCTGGGATGGAGGGAGCGCGTACACCCATTCTCTGGGTGCAGGGAGTGCGCACGCCCATTGTCTGGGTGCGGGGAGCATGCACGCTCACAGTCTGGGGTGCAGGGAGCGTGCACGCCCACCGTCTGGGATGCAGGGAGCGCGCGTGCCCATCGTCTGGGATGCAGGGAGCGCGCACACCCATCGTCTGGGATGGAGGGAGCGCGCACGCCCATTGTCTGGGATGGAGGGAGCGCGCACGCCCATTGTCTGGGTGCAGGGAGCGCGCACCCAATGTCTGGGATGCAGAGAGCGCGCACGCCCACTGTCTGGGATGCAGGGAGCGTGCACGCCCACAGTCTGGTGTGCAGGGAGCGCGCACGCCCACCGTCTGGGATGCAGAGAGCGCGCACGCCCACTGTCTGGGATGCAGGGAGCTCGTACGCCCAGCGTCTGGGATGCAGGGAGCGCGCACGCCCACCGTCTGGGATGCTGGGAGCGCGCACGCCCACCGTCTTGGATGCAGGGAGCGCGCACGCCCATTGTCTGGGGTGCAGGGAGTGCGCACGCCCACCGTCTGAGATGCAGGGAGCGCGCATGCCCATTGTGTGGGTGCGGGGAGCACGCATGCCCATCGTCTGGGTGCAGGGAGCGCGCACGCCCATTGTCTGGGATGCAGGGAGCGCGCACGCCCACTGTCTGGGTGCAGAGAACGCGCACGCCCACTGTCTGGGTGCGGGGAGCGCGCACGCCCATTGTCTGGGTGCGGGGTGCGCGCACGCCCATTGTCTGGGGTGCAGGGAGCACGCACGCCCATTGTCTGGGGTGCAGGGAGCATGCATGCCCACTGTCTGGGACGCAGGGAGGGCGCACGCCCATTGTCTGGGATGCAGGGAACGCGCACGCCCATTGTCTGGGATACAGGGAGCGCACGTGCCCATTGTCTGGGATGCAGGGAGCGCACACGCCCACTGTCTGGGAGCAGGGAATGCGCACACCCATTGGCTGGGTGCACGGAGCGAGCACGCCCATTGTCTGGGTGCGGGGAGTGCCCGCGCCATTGTCTGGGATGCAGGGAGCGCGCACGCCCATTGTCTGGCTGCGGGGAGCACGCACGCCCATTGTCTGGGTGCGGGGAGCGCGCATGCCCTTTGTCTGGGATGCAGGGAGCGCGCGTGCCCACTGTCTGGGTGCAGGGAACGCGCACGCCCATTGTCTCGGTGTGTAGAGCGGCATGTCTATTGTCTGGGTGCAGGGAGCGCGCACGCCCAATGTGTGGGATGCTGGGAGCGCTCACGCCCATTGTTTGGGATGCAGGGAACATGCATGTCTATTGTCTGGGTGCAGGGAGCGCCCACACCCATTGTCTGGGATGCAGGGAGCGCCCACGCCCATTGTCTGGGATGCAGGGAGCGCGCATGCCCATTGTGTGGGGTGCAGGGAGCATGCATGCCCACTGTCTGGGACGCAGGGAGGGCGCACGCCCATTGTCTGGGATGCAGGGAGCGCACACGCCCATTGTCTGGGATACAGGGAGCGCGTGTGCCCATTGTCTGGGATGCAGGGAGCACATGCGCCCACTGTCTGGGTGCAGGGAATGCGCACACCCATTGTCTGGATGCACGGAGCGAGCACGCCCATTGTCTGGGTGCGGGGAGTGCCCGCGCCCATTGTCTGGGATGCAGGGAGCAAGCACGCCCATTGTCTGGCTGCGGGGAGCACGCACGCCCATTGTCTGGGTGCGGGGAGCGCGCATGCCCATTGTCTGGGATGCAGGGAGCGCGCGCGCCCACTGTCTGGGTGCAGGGAACGCGCACGCCCATTGTCTCAGGGTGTAGAGCGGCATGTCTATTGTCTGGGTGCAGGGAGCGCGCACGCCCAATGTGTGGGATGCTGGGAGCGCTCACGCCCATTGTCTGGGATGCAGGGAACATGCATGTCTATTGTCTGGGTGCAGGGAGCGCCCACACCCATTGTCTGGGATGCTGGGAGCGCCCACGCCCATTGTCTGGGATGCAGGGAGCGCGCACGCCCATTGTCTGGGGTGCAGGGATCACGCACGCCCACAGTCTGGGGTGCAGGGAGCGCGCACGCCCACAGTCTGAGGTGCGGGGAGCGCGCACGCCCACAGTCTGGGGTGCAGGGAGCGCGCACGCCCACAGTCTGGGGTGCAGGGAGCGCGCACGCCCACAGTCTGGGGTGCAGGGAGCTCGCACGCCCATCGTCTGGGATACAGGGAGCGCGCACGCCAACCGTCTGGGAGGCAGGGAGCGCGCACGTCCATTGTCTGGGACGCAGGGAGCGCGCCCGTCCATTGTCTGGGAAGCAGGGAGCACGCATGTCCATTGTCTGGGACGCAGGGAGCGCGCACGCCCATTGTCTGGGACGCAGGGAGCGCGCACGCCCATTGTCTGGGGTGCAGGGAGCGCTGACGCCCATTGTCTGGGGTGCAGGGAGCGCGCACGCCCATTGTCTGGGATGCAAGGAGCGCCCACGCCCATGTCTGGGATGCAAGGAGCGCCCACGCCCATTGTCTGGGATGCAGGGTGCACCCACGCCCACAGTCTGGGGTGCAGGGAGCGCGCACGCCCACAGTCTGGGGTGCAGGGAGCGCGCACGCCCACAGTCTGGGGTGCAGGGAGCGTGCACGCCCACCGTCTGGGATGCAGGGAGCGCGCGTGCCCATCGTCTGGGATGCAGGGAGCGCGCACGCCCATTGTCTGGGATGCAGGGATCGCGCAAGCCCATCGTCTGGGATGGAGGGAGCGCGCACGCCCATTGTCTGGGATGGAGGGAGCGCGCACGCCCATTGTCTGGGTGCAGGGAGCGCGCACCCAATGTCTGGGGTGCAGGGAGCGCGCACGCCCACAGTCTGGTGTGCAGGGAGCGCGCACGCCCATTGTCTGGGATGCAGGGAACATGCAAGTCTATTGTCTGGGTGCAGGGAGCGCCCACACCCATTGTCTGGGATGCAGGGAGCGCCCACGCCCATTGTCTGGGATGCAGGGAGCGCGCACGCCCATTGTCTGGGTGCGGGGAGCGTGCACGCCCACAGTCTGGGGTGCAGGGAGCGAGCACGCCCACAGTCTGGGGTGCAGGGAGCTCGCACGCCCATCGTCTGAGATACAGGGAGCGCGCACGCCAACCGTCTGGGAGGCAGGGAGCGCGCACGTCCATTGTCTGGGACGCAGGGAGCGCGCCCGTCCATTGTCTGGGACGCAGGGAGCGCGCATGTCCATTGTCTGGGACGCAGGGAGCGCGCACGCCCATTGTCTGGGACGCAGGGAACGCGCACGTCCATTGTCTGGGCTGCGGGGAGCGCGCGCGCCCACTGTCTGGGGTGCAGGGAGCGCGCACGCCCATTGTCAGGGGTGCAGGGAGCGCTCACGCCCATTGTCTGGGGTGCAGGGAGCGCGCACGCCCATTGTCAGGGGTGCAGGGTGCGCTCACGCCCATTGTCTGGGATACAGGGAGCGCCCACGCCCATTGTCTGGGGTGCAGGGATCGCGCACGCCCACAGTCTGGGGTGCAGGGAGCGCGCACGCCCACAGTCTGGGGTGCGGGGAGCGCGCACGCCCACAGTCTGGGGTGCAGGGAGCGCGCACGCCCACAGTCTGGGGTGCAGGGAGCGCGCACGCCCACAGTCTGGGGTGCAGGGAGCTCGCATCCCATCGTCTGGGATACAGGGAGCGCGCACGCCAACCGTCTGGGAGGCAGGGAGCGCGCACGTCCATTGTCTGGGTGCAGGGAGTGCCCACACCCATTGTCTGGGATGCAGGGAGCGCCCACGCCCATTGTCTGGGATGCAGGGAGCGCGCATGCCCATTGTGTGGGGTGCAGGGAGCATGCATGCCCACTGTCTGGGATGCAGGGAGGGCGCACACCCATTGTCTGGGATGCAGGGAGCACACACGCCCATTGTCTGGGATACAGGGAGCGCGTGTGCCCATTGACTGGGATGCAGGGAGCGCACGCGCCCACTGTCTGGGTGCAGGGAATGCGCACACCCATTGTCTAGGTGCACGGAGCGAGCACGCCCATTGTCTGGGTGCGGGGAGTGCCCGCGCCCATTGTCTGGGATGCAGGGAGCAAGCACGCCCATTGTCTGGCTGCGGGGAGCGCGCACGCCCATTGTCTGGGATGCTGGGAGCGCTCACGCCCATTGTCTGGGATGCAGGGAACATGCATGTCTATTGTCTGGGTGCAGGGAGCGCCCACACCCATTGTCTGGGATGCAGGGAGCGCCCACGCCCATTGTCTGGGATGCAGGGAGTGCGCACGCCCATTGTCTGGGTGCGGGGAGCGTGCACGCCCACAGTCTGGGGTGCAGGGAGCGCGCACGCCCACAGTCTGGGGTGCAGGGAGCTCACACGCCCATCGTCTGGGATACAGGGAGCGCGCACGCCAACCGTCTGGGAGGCAGGGAGCGCGCACGTCCATTGTCTGGGACGCAGGGAGCGCGCCCGTCCATTGTCTGGGACGCAGGGAGCGTGCATGTCCATTGTCTGGGACGCAGGGAGCGCGCACGCCCATTGTCCGGGATGCAGGGAGCGCGCACGTCCATTGTCTGGGCTGCGGGGAGCGCGCGCGCCCACTGTCTGGGGTGCAGGGAGCACGCACGCCCATTGTCTGGGGTGCAGGGAGCGCTCACGCCCATTGTCTGGGACGCAGGGAGCGCGCATGTCCATTGTCTGGGACGCAGGGAGCGCCCACGCCCATTGTCTGGGATGCAGGGAGCGCGCATGCCCATTGTGTGGGGTGCAGGGAGCATGCATGCCCACTGTCTGGGACGCAGGGAGGGCGCACGCCCATTGTCTGGGATGCAGGGAGCGCACACGCCCATTGTCTGGGATACAGGGAGCGCGTGTGCCCATTGTCTGGGATGCAGGGAGCACATGCGCCCACTGTCTGGGTGCAGGGAATGCGCACACCCATTGTCTGGGTGCACGGAGCGAGCACGCCCATTGTCTGGGTGCGGGGAGTGCCCGCGCCCATTGTCTGGGATGCAGGGAGCAAGCACGCCCATTGTCTGGCTGCGGGGAGCACGCACGCCCATTGTCTGGGTGCGGGGAGCGCGCATGCCCATTGTCTGGGATGCAGGGAGCGCACGCGCCCACTGTCTGGGTGCAGGGAACGCGCACGCCCATTGTCTCAGTGTGTAGAGTGGCATGTCTATTGTCTGGGTGCAGGGAGCGCGCACGCCCAATGTGTGGGATGCTGGGAGCGCTCACGCCCATTGTCTGGGATGCAGGGAACATACATGTCTATTGTCTGGGTGCAGGGAGCGCCCACACCCATTGTCTGGGATGCTGGGAGCGCCCACGCCCATTGTCTGGGATGCAGGGAGCGCGCACGCCCATTGTGTGGGGTGCAGGGAGCGCGCACGCCCATTGTCAGGGGTGCAGGGAGCGCTCACGCACATTGTCTGGGGTGCAGGGAGCGCGCACGCCCACAGTCTGGGGTGCAGGGAGCTCGCACGCCCATCGTCTGGGATACAGGGAGCGCGCACGCCAACCGTCTGGGAGGCAGGGAGCGCGCACGTCCATTGTCTGGGACGCAGGGAGCGCGCACGTCCATTGTCTGGGACGCAGGGAGCGCACGCCCATTGTCTGGGCTGCGGGGAGCGCGCGCGCCCACTGTCTGGGCTGCGGGGAGCGCGCGCTCCCACTGTCTTGGGTGCAGGGAGCGCGCACGCCCAATGTGTGGGATGCTGGGAGTGCTCACGCCCATTGTCTGGGATGCAGGGAACATGCATGTCTATTGTCTGGGTGCAGGGAGTGCCCACACCCATTGTCTGGGGTGCAGGGAGCGCCCACGCCCATTGTCTGGGATGCAGGGAGCGCGCATGCCCATTGTGTGGGGTGCAGGGAGCATGCATGCCCACTGTCTGGGATGCAGGGAGGGCGCACACCCATTGTCTGGGATGCAGGGAGCACACACGCCCATTGTCTGGGATACAGGGAGCGCGTGTGCCCATTGTCTGGGATGCAGGGAGCGCACGCGCCCACTGTCTGGGTGCAGGGAATGCGCACACCCATTGTCTAGGTGCACGGAGCGAGCACGCCCATTGTCTGGGTGCGGGGAGTGCCCGCGCCCATTGTCTGGGATGCAGGGAGCAAGCACGCCCATTGTCTGGCTGCGGGGAGCGCGCACGCCCATTGTCTGGGATGCTGGGAGCGCTCACGCCCATTGTCTGGGATGCAGGGAACATGCATGTCTATTGTCTGGGTGCAGGGAGCGCCCACGCCCATTGTCTGGGATGCAGGGAGCGCGCACGCCCATTGTCTGGGTGCGGGGAGCGTGCACGCCCACTGTCTGGGAGCAGGGAATGCGCACACCCATTGGCTGGGTGCACGGAGCGAGCACGCCCATTGTCTGGGTGCGGGGAGTGCCCGCGCCATTGTCTGGGATGCAGGGAGCGCGCACGCCCATTGTCTGGCTGCGGGGAGCACGCACGCCCATTGTCTGGGTGCGGGGAGCGCGCATGCCCTTTGTCTGGGATGCAGGGAGCGCGCGTGCCCACTGTCTGGGTGCAGGGAACGCGCACGCCCATTGTCTCGGTGTGTAGAGCGGCATGTCTATTGTCTGGGTGCAGGGAGCGCGCACGCCCAATGTGTGGGATGCTGGGAGCGCTCACGCCCATTGTTTGGGATGCAGGGAACATGCATGTCTATTGTCTGGGTGCAGGGAGCGCCCACACCCATTGTCTGGGATGCAGGGAGCAAGCACGCCCATTGTCTGGCTGCGGGGAGCGCGCACGCCCATTGTCTGGGATGCTGGGAGCGCTCACGCCCATTGTCTGGGATGCAGGGAACATGCATGTCTATTGTCTGGGTGCAGGGAGCGCCCACACCCATTGTCTGGGATGTAGGGAGCGCCCACGCCCATTGTCTGGGATGCAGGGAGTGCGCACGCCCATTGTCTGGGTGCGGGGAGCGTGCACGCCCACAGTCTGGGGTGCAGGGAGCGCGCACGCCCACAGTCTGGGGTGCAGGGAGCTCACACGCCCATCGTCTGGGATACAGGGAGCGCGCACGCCAACCGTCTGGGAGGCAGGGAGCGCGCACGTCCATTGTCTGGGACGCAGGGAGCGCGCCCGTCCATTGTCTGGGACGCAGGGAGCGTGCATGTCCATTGTCTGGGACGCAGGGAGCGCGCACGCCCATTGTCCGGGATGCAGGGAGCGCGCACGTCCATTGTCTGGGCTGCGGGGAGCGCGCGCGCCCACTGTCTGGGGTGCAGGGAGCACGCACGCCCATTGTCTGGGGTGCAGGGAGCGCTCACGCCCATTGTCTGGGACGCAGGGAGCGCGCATGTCCATTGTCTGGGACGCAGGGAGCGCCCACGCCCATTGTCTGGGATGCAGGGAGCGCGCATGCCCATTGTGTGGGGTGCAGGGAGCATGCATGCCCACTGTCTGGGACGCAGGGAGGGCGCACGCCCATTGTCTGGGATGCAGGGAGCGCACACGCCCATTGTCTGGGATACAGGGAGCGCGTGTGCCCATTGTCTGGGATGCAGGGAGCACATGCGCCCACTGTCTGGGTGCAGGGAATGCGCACACCCATTGTCTGGGTGCACGGAGCGAGCACGCCCATTGTCTGGGTGCGGGGAGTGCCCGCGCCCATTGTCTGGGATGCAGGGAGCAAGCACGCCCATTGTCTGGCTGCGGGGAGCACGCACGCCCATTGTCTGGGTGCGGGGAGCGCGCATGCCCATTGTCTGGGATGCAGGGAGCGCACGCGCCCACTGTCTGGGTGCAGGGAACGCGCACGCCCATTGTCTCAGTGTGTAGAGTGGCATGTCTATTGTCTGGGTGCAGGGAGCGCGCACGCCCAATGTGTGGGATGCTGGGAGCGCTCACGCCCATTGTCTGGGATGCAGGGAACATACATGTCTATTGTCTGGGTGCAGGGAGCGCCCACACCCATTGTCTGGGATGCTGGGAGCGCCCACGCCCATTGTCTGGGATGCAGGGAGCGCGCACGCCCATTGTGTGGGGTGCAGGGAGCGCGCACGCCCATTGTCAGGGGTGCAGGGAGCGCTCACGCACATTGTCTGGGGTGCAGGGAGCGCGCACGCCCACAGTCTGGGGTGCAGGGAGCTCGCACGCCCATCGTCTGGGATACAGGGAGCGCGCACGCCAACCGTCTGGGAGGCAGGGAGCGCGCACGTCCATTGTCTGGGACGCAGGGAGCGCGCACGTCCATTGTCTGGGACGCAGGGAGCGCACGCCCATTGTCTGGGCTGCGGGGAGCGCGCGCGCCCACTGTCTGGGCTGCGGGGAGCGCGCGCTCCCACTGTCTTGGGTGCAGGGAGCGCGCACGCCCAATGTGTGGGATGCTGGGAGTGCTCACGCCCATTGTCTGGGATGCAGGGAACATGCATGTCTATTGTCTGGGTGCAGGGAGTGCCCACACCCATTGTCTGGGGTGCAGGGAGCGCCCACGCCCATTGTCTGGGATGCAGGGAGCGCGCATGCCCATTGTGTGGGGTGCAGGGAGCATGCATGCCCACTGTCTGGGATGCAGGGAGGGCGCACACCCATTGTCTGGGATGCAGGGAGCACACACGCCCATTGTCTGGGATACAGGGAGCGCGTGTGCCCATTGTCTGGGATGCAGGGAGCGCACGCGCCCACTGTCTGGGTGCAGGGAATGCGCACACCCATTGTCTAGGTGCACGGAGCGAGCACGCCCATTGTCTGGGTGCGGGGAGTGCCCGCGCCCATTGTCTGGGATGCAGGGAGCAAGCACGCCCATTGTCTGGCTGCGGGGAGCGCGCACGCCCATTGTCTGGGATGCTGGGAGCGCTCACGCCCATTGTCAGGGGTGCAGGGAGCGCTCACGCACATTGTCTGGGGTGCAGGGAGCGCGCACGCCCACAGTCTGGGGTGCGGGGAGCGCGCACGCCCACAGTCTGGGGTGCAGGGAGCGCGCACGCCCACAGTCTGGGGTGCAGGGAGCGCGCACGCCCACAGTCTGGGGTGCAGGGAGCTCGCACGCCCATCGTCTAGGATACAGGGAGCGCGCACGCCAACCGTCTGGGAGGCAGGGAGCGCGCACGTCCATTGTCTGGGACGCAGGGAGCGCGCACGTCCATTGTCTGGGACGCAGGGAGCGCACGCCCATTGTCTGGGCTGCGGGGAGCGCGCGCGCCCACTGTCTGGGCTGCGGGGAGCGCGCGCGCCCACTGTCTTGGGTGCAGGGAGCGCGCTCGCCCAATGTGTGGGATGCTGGGAGCGCTCACGCCCATTGTCTGGGATGCAGGGAACATGCATGTCTATTGTCTGGGTGCAGGGAGTGCCCACACCCATTGTCTGGGATGCAGGGAGCGCCCACGCCCATTGTCTGGGATGCAGGGAGCGCGCATGCCCATTGTGTGGGGTGCAGGGAGCATGCATGCCCACTGTCTGGGATGCAGAGAGGGCGCACACCCATTGTCTGGGATGCAGGGAGCGCACACGCCCATTGTCTGGGATACAGGGAGCGCGTGTGCCCATTGTCTGGGATGCAGGGAGCGCACGCGCCCACTGTCTGGGTGCAGGGAATGCGCACACCCATTGTCTAGGTGCACGGAGCGAGCACGCCCATTGTCTGGGTGCGGGGAGTGCCCGCGCCCATTGTCTGGGATGCAGGGAGCAAGCACGCCCATTGTCTGGCTGCGGGGAGCGCGCACGCCCATTGTCTGGGATGCTGGGAGCGCTCACGCCCATTGTCTGGGATGCAGGGAACATGCATGTCTATTGTCTGGGTGCAGGGAGCGCCCACACCCATTGTCTGGGATGCAGGGAGCGCCCACGCCCATTGTCTGGGATGCAGGGAGTGCGCACGCCCATTGTCTGGGTGCGGGGAGCGTGCACGCCCACAGTCTGGGGTGCAGGGAGCGCGCACGCGCACAGTCTGGGGTGCAGGGAGCTCACACGCCCATTGTCTGGGATACAGGGAGCGCGTGTGCCCATTGTCTGGGATGCAGGGAGCACATGCGCCCACTGTCTGTGTGCAGGGAATGCGCACACCCATTGTCTGGGTGCACGGAGCGAGCACGCCCATTGTCTGGGTGCGGGGAGTGCCCGCGCCCATTGTCTGGGATGCAGGGAGCAAGCACGCCCATTGTCTGGCTGCGGGGAGCACGCACGCCCATTGTCTGGGTGCGGGGAGCGCGCATGCCCATTGTCTGGGATGCAGGGAGCGCACGCGCCCACTGTCTGGGTGCAGGGAACGCGCACGCCCATTGTCTCAGTGTGTAGAGCGGCATGTCTATTGTCTGGGTGCAGGGAGCGCGCACGCCCAATGTGTGGGATGCTGGGAGCGCTCACGCCCATTGTCTGGGATGCAGGGAACATACATGTCTATTGTCTGGGTGCAGGGAGCGCCCACACCCATTGTCTGGGATGCTGGGAGCGCCCACGCCCATTGTCTGGGATGCAGGGAGCGCGCACGCCCATTGTGTGGGGTGCAGGGAGCGCGCACGCCCATTGTCAGGGGTGCAGGGAGCGCTCACGCCCATTGTCTGGGGTGCAGGGAGCGCGCACGCTCATTGTCTGGGATGCAAGGAGCGCGCACGCCCATTGTCTGGGATGCAAGGAGCGCGCACGCCCATTGTCTGGGATGCAAGGAGCGCCCACGCCCATTGTCTGGGGTGCAGGGATCGCGCACGCCCACAGTCTGGGGTGCAGGGAGCGCGCACGCCCACAGTCTGGGGTGCGGGGAGCGCGCACGCCCATTGTCTGGGATGCAGGGAGCGCGCACGCCCATTGTGTGGGGTGCAGGGAGCGCGCACGCCCATTGTCAGGGGTGCAGGGAGCGCTCACGCCCATTGTCTGGGGTGCAGGGAGCGCGCACGCTCATTGTCTGGGATGCAAGGAGCGCGCACGCCCATTGTCTGGGATGCAAGGAGCGCGCACGCCCATTGTCTGGGATGCAAGGAGCGCCCACGCCCATTGTCTGGGGTGCAGGGATCGCGCACGCCCACAGTCTGGGGTGCAGGGAGCGCGCACGCCCACAGTCTGGGGTGCGGGGAGCGCGCACGCCCACAGTCTGGGGTGCTGGGAGCGCGCACGCCCACAGTCTGGGGTGCAGGGAGCGCGCACGCCCACAGTCTGGGGTGCAGGGAGCTCGCACGCCCATCGTCTGGGATACAGGGAGCGCGCACGCCAACCGTCTGGGAGGCAGGGAGCGCGCACGTCCATTGTCTGGGACGCAGGGAGCGCGCACGTCCATTGTCTGGGACGCAGGGAGCGCACGCCCATTGTCTGGGCTGCGGGGAGCGCGCGCGCCCACTGTCTGGGCTGCGGGGAGCGCGCGCTCCCACTGTCTTGGGTGCAGGGAGCGCGCACGCCCAATGTGTGGGATGCTGGGAGTGCTCACGCCCATTGTCTGGGATGCAGGGAACATGCATGTCTATTGTCTGGGTGCAGGGAGTGCCCACACCCATTGTCTGGGGTGCAGGGAGCGCCCACGCCCATTGTCTGGGATGCAGGGAGCGCGCATGCCCATTGTGTGGGGTGCAGGGAGCATGCATGCCCACTGTCTGGGATGCAGGGAGGGCGCACACCCATTGTCTGGGATGCAGGGAGCACACACGCCCATTGTCTGGGATACAGGGAGCGCGTGTGCCCATTGTCTGGGATGCAGGGAGCGCACGCGCCCACTGTCTGGGTGCAGGGAATGCGCACACCCATTGTCTAGGTGCACGGAGCGAGCACGCCCATTGTCTGGGTGCGGGGAGTGCCCGCGCCCATTGTCTGGGATGCAGGGAGCAAGCACGCCCATTGTCTGGCTGCGGGGAGCGCGCACGCCCATTGTCTGGGATGCTGGGAGCGCTCACGCCCATTGTCTGGGATGCAGGGAACATGCATGTCTATTGTCTGGGTGCAGGGAGCGCCCACGCCCATTGTCTGGGATGCAGGGAGCGCGCACGCCCATTGTCTGGGTGCAGGGAGCGTGCACGCCCACTGTCTGGGAGCAGGGAATGCGCACACCCATTGGCTGGGTGCACGGAGCGAGCACGCCCATTGTCTGGGTGCGGGGAGTGCCCGCGCCATTGTCTGGGATGCAGGGAGCGCGCACGCCCATTGTCTGGCTGCGGGGAGCACGCACGCCCATTGTCTGGGTGCGGGGAGCGCGCATGCCCTTTGTCTGGGATGCAGGGAGCGCGCGTGCCCACTGTCTGGGTGCAGGGAACGCGCACGCCCATTGTCTCGGTGTGTAGAGCGGCATGTCTATTGTCTGGGTGCAGGGAGCGCGCACGCCCAATGTGTGGGATGCTGGGAGCGCTCACGCCCATTGTTTGGGATGCAGGGAACATGCATGTCTATTGTCTGGGTGCAGGGAGCGCCCACACCCATTGTCTGGGATGCAGGGAGCAAGCACGCCCATTGTCTGGCTGCGGGGAGCGCGCACGCCCATTGTCTGGGATGCTGGGAGCGCTCACGCCCATTGTCTGGGATGCAGGGAACATGCATGTCTATTGTCTGGGTGCAGGGAGCGCCCACACCCATTGTCTGGGATGCAGGGAGCGCCCACGCCCATTGTCTGGGATGCAGGGAGTGCGCACGCCCATTGTCTGGGTGCGGGGAGCGTGCACGCCCACAGTCTGGGGTGCAGGGAGCGCGCACGCCCACAGTCTGGGGTGCAGGGAGCTCACACGCCCATCGTCTGGGATACAGGGAGCGCGCACGCCAACCGTCTGGGAGGCAGGGAGCGCGCACGTCCATTGTCTGGGACGCAGGGAGCGCGCCCGTCCATTGTCTGGGACGCAGGGAGCGTGCATGTCCATTGTCTGGGACGCAGGGAGCGCGCACGCCCATTGTCCGGGATGCAGGGAGCGCGCACGTCCATTGTCTGGGCTGCGGGGAGCGCGCGCGCCCACTGTCTGGGGTGCAGGGAGCACGCACGCCCATTGTCTGGGGTGCAGGGAGCGCTCACGCCCATTGTCTGGGACGCAGGGAGCGCGCATGTCCATTGTCTGGGACGCAGGGAGCGCCCACGCCCATTGTCTGGGATGCAGGGAGCGCGCATGCCCATTGTGTGGGGTGCAGGGAGCATGCATGCCCACTGTCTGGGACGCAGGGAGGGCGCACGCCCATTGTCTGGGATGCAGGGAGCGCACACGCCCATTGTCTGGGATACAGGGAGCGCGTGTGCCCATTGTCTGGGATGCAGGGAGCACATGCGCCCACTGTCTGGGTGCAGGGAATGCGCACACCCATTGTCTGGGTGCACGGAGCGAGCACGCCCATTGTCTGGGTGCGGGGAGTGCCCGCGCCCATTGTCTGGGATGCAGGGAGCAAGCACGCCCATTGTCTGGCTGCGGGGAGCACGCACGCCCATTGTCTGGGTGCGGGGAGCGCGCATGCCCATTGTCTGGGATGCAGGGAGCGCACGCGCCCACTGTCTGGGTGCAGGGAACGCGCACGCCCATTGTCTCAGTGTGTAGAGTGGCATGTCTATTGTCTGGGTGCAGGGAGCGCGCACGCCCAATGTGTGGGATGCTGGGAGCGCTCACGCCCATTGTCTGGGATGCAGGGAACATACATGTCTATTGTCTGGGTGCAGGGAGCGCCCACACCCATTGTCTGGGATGCTGGGAGCGCCCACGCCCATTGTCTGGGATGCAGGGAGCGCGCACGCCCATTGTGTGGGGTGCAGGGAGCGCGCACGCCCATTGTCAGGGGTGCAGGGAGCGCTCACGCACATTGTCTGGGGTGCAGGGAGCGCGCACGCCCACAGTCTGGGGTGCAGGGAGCTCGCACGCCCATCGTCTGGGATACAGGGAGCGCGCACGCCAACCGTCTGGGAGGCAGGGAGCGCGCACGTCCATTGTCTGGGACGCAGGGAGCGCGCACGTCCATTGTCTGGGACGCAGGGAGCGCACGCCCATTGTCTGGGCTGCGGGGAGCGCGCGCGCCCACTGTCTGGGCTGCGGGGAGCGCGCGCTCCCACTGTCTTGGGTGCAGGGAGCGCGCACGCCCAATGTGTGGGATGCTGGGAGTGCTCACGCCCATTGTCTGGGATGCAGGGAACATGCATGTCTATTGTCTGGGTGCAGGGAGTGCCCACACCCATTGTCTGGGGTGCAGGGAGCGCCCACGCCCATTGTCTGGGATGCAGGGAGCGCGCATGCCCATTGTGTGGGGTGCAGGGAGCATGCATGCCCACTGTCTGGGATGCAGGGAGGGCGCACACCCATTGTCTGGGATGCAGGGAGCACACACGCCCATTGTCTGGGATACAGGGAGCGCGTGTGCCCATTGTCTGGGATGCAGGGAGCGCACGCGCCCACTGTCTGGGTGCAGGGAATGCGCACACCCATTGTCTAGGTGCACGGAGCGAGCACGCCCATTGTCTGGGTGCGGGGAGTGCCCGCGCCCATTGTCTGGGATGCAGGGAGCAAGCACGCCCATTGTCTGGCTGCGGGGAGCGCGCACGCCCATTGTCTGGGATGCTGGGAGCGCTCACGCCCATTGTCTGGGATGCAGGGAACATGCATGTCTATTGTCTGGGTGCAGGGAGCGCCCACGCCCATTGTCTGGGATGCAGGGAGCGCGCACGCCCATTGTCTGGGTGCGGGGAGCGTGCACGCCCACAGTCTGGGGTGCAGGGAGCGAGCATGCCCACAGTCTGGGGTGCAGGGAGCTCGCACGCCCATCGTCTGGGATACAGGGAGCGCGCACGCCAACCGTCTGGGAGGCAGGGAGCGCGCACGTCCATTGTCTGGGACGCAGGGAGCGCGCCCGTCCATTGTCTGGGACGCAGGGAGCGCGCATGTCCATTGTCTGGGACGCAGGGAGCGCGCACGCCCATTGTCTGGGACGCAGGGAACGCGCACGTCCATTGTCTGGGCTGCGGGGAGCGCGCGCGCCCACTGTCTGGGGTGCAGGGAGCGCACACGCCCATTGTCAGGGGTGCAGGGAGCGCTCACGCCCATTGTCTGGGGTGCAGGGAGCGCGCACGCTCATTGTCTGGGATGCAAGGAGCGCGCACGCCCATTGTCTGGGATGCAAGGAGCGCGCACGCCCATTGTCTGGGATGCAAGGAGCGCCCACGCCCATTGTCTGGGGTGCAGGGATCGCGCACGCCCACAGTCTGGGGTGCGGGGAGCGCGCACGCCCACAGTCTGGGGTGCAGGGAGCGCGCACGCCCACAGTCTGGGGTGCAGGGAGCGCGCACGCCCACAGTCTGGGGTGCAGGGAGCTCGCACGCCCATCGTCTGGGATACAGGGAGCGCGCACGCCAACCGTCTGGGAGGCAGGGAGCGCGCACGTCCATTGTCTGGGACGCAGGGAGCGCGCACGTCCATTGTCTGGGACGCAGGGAGCGCACGCCCATTGTCTGGGCTGCGGGGAGCGCGCGCGCCCACTGTCTGGGCTGCGGGGAGCGCGCGCGCCCACTGTCTGGGGTGCAGGGAGCGCGCACGCCCAATGTGTGGGATGCTGGGAGCGCTCACGCCCATTGTCTGGGATGCAGGGAACATGCATGTCTATTGTCTGGGTGCAGGGAGTGCCCACACCCATTGTCTGGGATGCAGGGAGCGCCCACGCCCATTGTCTGGGATGCAGGGAGCGCGCATGCCCATTGTGTGGGGTGCAGGGAGCATGCATGCCCACTGTCTGGGATGCAGGGAGGGCGCACACCCATTGTCTGGGATGCAGGGAGCGCACACGCCCATTGTCTGGGATACAGGGAGCGCGTGTGCCCATTGTCTGGGATGCAGGGAGCGCACGCGCCCACTGTCTGGGTGCAGGGAATGCGCACACCCATTGTCTAGGTGCATGGAGCGAGCACACCCATTGTCTGGGTGCGGGGAGTGCCCGCGCCCATTGTCTGGGATGCAGGGAGCAAGCACGCCCATTGTCTGGCTGCGGGGAGCGCGCACGCCCATTGTCTGGGATGCTGGGAGCGCTCACGCCCATTGTCTGGGATGCAGGGAACATGCATGTCTATTGTCTGGGTGCAGGGAGCGCCCACACCCATTGTCTGGGATGCAGGGAGCGCCCACGCCCATTGTCTGGGATGCAGGGAGTGCGCACGCCCATTGTCTGGGTGCGGGGAGCGTGCACGCCCACAGTCTGGGGTGCAGGGAGCGCGCACGCCCACAGTCTGGGGTGCAGGGAGCTCACACGCCCATCGTCTGGGATACAGGGAGCGCGCACGCCAACCGTCTGGGAGGCAGGGAGCGCGCACGTCCATTGTCTGGGACGCAGGGAGCGCGCACGCCCATTGTCCGGGACGCAGGGAGCGCGCACGTCCATTGTCTGGGCTGCGGGGAGCGCGCGCGCCCACTGTCTGGGGTGCAGGGAGCGCGCACGCCCATTGTCTGGGGTGCAGGGAGCGCTCACGCCCATTGTCTGGGACGCAGGGAGCGCGCATGTCCATTGTCTGGGACGCAGGGAGCGCGCACGCCCATTGTCTAGGACGCAGGGAGCGCGCACGTCCATTGTCTGGGCTATGGGGAGCGTGCGCGCCCACTGTCTGGGGTGCAGGGAGCGCGCACGCCCATTGTCTGGGGTGCAGGGAGCGCTCACGCCCATTGTCTGGGGTGCAGGGAGCGCGCACGCTCATTGTTTGGGATGCAAGGAGCGCGCATGCCCATTGTCTGGGATGCAAGGAGCGCGCACGCCCATTGTCTGGGATGCAAGGAGCGCCCACGCCCATTGTCTGGGATGCAAGGAGCGCCCACGCCCATTGTCTGGGATGCAGGGAGCGCCCACGCCCATTGTCTGGGGTGCAGGGATCGCGCACGCCCACAGTCTGGGGTGCGGGGAGCGCGCACGCCCACAGTCTGGGGTGCGGGGAGCGCGCACGCCCACAGTCTGGGGTGCGGGGAGCGCGCACGCCCACAGTCTGGGGTGCGGGGAGCGCGCACGCCCACAGTCTGGGGTGCTGGGAGCGCGCACGCCCACAGTCTGGGGTGCGGGGAGCGCGCACGCCCACAGTCTGGGGTGCGGGGAGCGCGCACGCCCACAGTCTGGGGTGCGGGGAGCGCGCACGCCCACAGTCTGGGGTGCGGGGAGCTCGCGCGCCCATCGTCTGGGATACAGGGAGCGCGCACGCCAACCGTCTGGGAGGCAGGGAGCGCGCACGTCCATTGTCTGGGACACAGGGAGCGCGCACGTCCATTGTCTGGGACGCAGGGAGCGCACGCCCATTGTCTGGGCTGCGGGGAGCGCGCGCGCCCACTGTCTGGGCTGCGGGGAGTGCGCGTGCCCACTGTCTGGGGTGCAGGGAGCGCGCGCGCCCACTGTCTGGGGTGCAGGGAGCGCGCACGCCCATTGTCTGGGGTGCAGGGAGCGCGCACGCCCATTGTCTGGGGTGCAGGGAGCGCGCACGCCCATTGTCTGGGATGCAAGGAGCGCGCACGCCCATTGTCTGGGGTGCAGGGAGCGCGCACGCCCTCGCCCTGTGCAGGCAGACGGCGCTCTGTCCCGATTCTGTGCGGACTGTTCCGGGCTCTGGGAATGCGAAGCGATGGCAGCGTCGGCGACCGAAGAGAAAGCTTTCCGGAGGTTCTTGGAGCTCCTGCTGCGGGAATTCCGGGGTCCCTTCGGGGAGGAGGATCCGCTGCCCCTCCGGCCCGTGTCCAACCACATCACCGAGGAGGAGGTGGAGGGAGAGTGCCTGGACCTCTGCCTCCAGCATCTCTGCAGATAGTTAAGTACCGACATTAGACTTGAAAATACTCCAAGTGTAAACAATAGACAGCGATCCAAGTGCACCGCCGTTGCATTAAATTGAATGCAATTGAAATAAATGCAATTAATGCAAATAAAGTGAGCCCGTTGCATGGTTTAAAGTAATTGAATCTGAGACTGTAACTGGAATGGACTGGAGGTGATAACATTGCAGCCTTTGGAAACCTGTCGTTATCAGGGGGGGGGAAATGGCTGAGAGCAAATTACATTTGTGCTGAGAGCGAACTGGTAATTGCATTGAAATGAAATGCAATCGGAGAGAATGAAAGAGAAAAGAGCATTTGTTAGATTAACCGGGTTTTTTTTTAAAGCTGGCACTGTGCAAGTGTTAAAACAAGTCAGCCTTTTCCCTTTATGCCGTACGGAAACGGGAGTTTGACATTGAAACTCCCGGCGTAGTAACCTGTAAAGGAGACCGAGATTAGGGGCTTTATATTAGAGCCTTCTCAAATATGCAAACAGTCTGAAACTGCCTGTGCAACCAAAGGGGGAAAATGCAAAAACAAAAAGGCACGTTGCATTCTCTGTATTTATCGAAGCTTATCTTAAGCATTAAATCGGAAAGGATCAGGAGGGCTGACACGGGGGAAATGACCGATTAATCTGCTCTTAGCTTTAAGACGCGAAGTCCCTGACGTTAACAGGAACCCCATGCTATTTATTAATTTATATATATATATTGTCTGCAAAGCAACGATTTAACAAGGGGCGAAAAAGTTACGGGTCACTATTAAAGTTGGTTTGCAGAAATGTGATTTATGTTTGTTGAAAAAAGCGCTTGTGTTTCCTTTTTATGTAAACACAGGTATAAATGTCGCTGCTGACCATCCGCTCGGCACCGGGTTAAACGTGTTCACGCTTTGGGTTGCAAACGTTACAAAAGATTGTTGGAATTATGTTATGAAAGCAGCGGGGGGGATATGTCTGATTGACCTTGTTTTATTATTTTTTTTTTAAAATTGCATTTGGAGGTTTAGTGCTGCTTATTTTTTTGTTTTTCATTCGAGTTTCCAATGTGTCAGATCATACTTGACTTGGGTCCCCCTCTCTCATACTGGCTGAAGTCTGGTCGTGGCATTTAGTGGGAAGGAAAGTCCTTTGTGTGGTAAGGCACGAAGCAGAATTATTATGATTTGCAAGCCCCCGTGTATTTGTCAAAATATCACCGTTTGATTGCAAAAAAAATAAATCAGAATGCATTGGGTTGTAGCCCTCCAGTGCTGAGGAGAAGCGCTCCCAGTACCTGTCCCGGGGGTCTCTTCCCCTCCCAGTCAAGCTATTTCCAGAGGTTCAAGGTATTTCTGGTGCTCTGGGAAGCTGACAGGCGCGCCCCCGGGCTCTCGCTGCGCGCCCCCGAGCCTCCCACAGCGCGCCCCCGGCCCCCTCCAAGTCATTCATTCTCAGCCCTGTCACTCAGGAGACTGATAGATTCATTTTTTTTAAATTGAACTACATTTTATTGCTTGCTGCTTTTTAAAATGCAAATTCAGTAACTATTTTTGCATTTCATTTATATCAACAATTGTTTTTTTTTTTAAAAAAGGCATTTTCAGTCTGTGCCTCTTAATTAAAAGTTGCTTCATTCAATTTTTTTTAAGGTCCAAATCCCCACTTTGCCCTGTTATCTATCTTGTTTTAATTCAAATTCAATTGATTTTTTGTTGCGCACAAAAAACTTTGAATTGTCAGGAGTCAAATTTATTTGGAAGGCGGGGAGGAAATTTAGTTGCATCTTATGTCACAGAGTTGGGGAGGGGGCGGTAGTTTATTTGGTGATTAGTGTAACAGAACCAGTGGATAGTTACAGCTCTGGAGTTTGGGGCACCTGTGTGTTGGTCCCAGTCGAGACTGATATTTATTCCTGGGTGCTCGTCCCCAATTTATATCTCTGCGAACTCCATTTATATCTCTCCCTCCACTCCAAACATACCTCCTAACAGCTGTTTTACCAGCAGAGTGGCTGGTAGCTTACTGTGCGTGTCGTACATAAGGTAAATCGTATCACTGTGTATTAAAAAGGCAGTGGCACGAATCCTGGGAGTGTCAGCCTTGGCTCCGTGGTAGCTCTTTTGCCTCTGGGAGTCGGAAGAGATGTGGATCCAAGCCCCGTAATCCCAGTAACCAAGGTATTGCACTGACAGTAGCCGTGGCGATCTCTCGAGTCCTGGGATGTCCTATTTTCCCACTTAAGGAGTACAATAGGATGGTAATTTGAGAACGGTGTCCTCAGGGTATCTCGGTGAGTGGCCTGCTGTGAGGAGCCTGTTTTACATAATTCAGGTATTAAGACATCAGTAGGTCACACTTAGTCTATCAAAGTGCTGTCGGGGAAGGTCACCCAGTTTATCCTGCAGCAAAGATCCAGTGGGCTGCTCAGTATTGGTAATGCTCAACTGAAGTCCGTCCGATTCTTATGTACTGTGTCCTGGTGCAGCACTGCACTGTTTCACACTGAGCACAGCTCTGGTCTCCATATTACAAAAAGGATATAGAGGCACTGGAGAAGGTGCAAGAAAGATTTACACGGATGATACCAGAACTGGGAGCTTATACCCATCAGGAAAGATTGAACAGGCTGGGGCTCTTTTCTGCAGAAAAGAGAAGACTGAGAGGTGGCCTGATGGAGGTCTTTAAGATTATGAAGGGGTTCGATAGGGTAGACGTAGAGAAGATGTTTCCACTTGTGGGGGAGACCAGAACTAGGGGCTGTAAATATAAGATAGTCACTAATAAATCCAAAGGGAATTCAGGAGAAACTTCCTTACCCAGAGAGTGGGGAGAATGTGGAACTCGCTACCACAGGGAGTGTTTGAGGTGAATCTGTGGAATTCTCTGCCCCAGAGAGCCACGGAGGCTGGGTCATTAAATACATTTAAGGTGGAGATAGACAGATTTTTTACAAGATAAGGGAGTGAAGGGTTATGGGGATCGGGCGGGGAAGTGGCTTTGAGCCCAAGATCAGCCATGATCTTATTGAATGGCGGAGCAGGCTCGAGGGGCCAAGTGGCCTATTCCTGCTCCTATTTCTTATGTTCTTATGAATAGTATAGTTGCATTTAAGGGGAGGCTAGATAAACACATGAGGGAGAAAGGAATAGAAGGATATGTTGATGGGGTGAGATGAAGTAGGGGTGGGAGGAGGCTCGTGTGGAGCATAAACACCGGCACGGACCAGCTGGGCCGAATGGCCTGTTCCTGTGCTGTAAATTCTATGTAAATCCTGTGTAATCTATGTAACCATGTAAGCCCCCTTCAAGCACACACTTTCTTGCTCACTCAGTCATGTAATCAGTTATTGTCAATGTCATGACTGTGATCTTGTTGGTGTCGGATGGTATCTGTGAATTTATCGGACGGTGATATTCTTTCAAGTGCAGCTATCAGAATGTTTCTTTGTACACCCTCATTACGCACCACCCCACCCAATATATCTCGCAACATCCCATCCAACATCCGGCTGTGTAGTTCTCCCTCTTCCTGCTAGAGGGCAGTGTGGGCCGAGCCAGACGGGGGGCCACTTCTCTTCGAGTGCCAGTGTGGCACCGCGGTCGTCCAGCAGGAGGCGGATGTCTGTGGGGAGCGACTGATCCTGCCAGTCTTCGGAAAACCCTGTCGTAGCTGAGGTGCAATGTTTCCCTGCCCGTTCCTTTGTGTGCGTCGGCCGTGGCTCGGTTAGTAGCACCCTTGCCTCTGAGGTCGTGGGTTCAAGTCCCACTCCCAGGGACTTGAGCACTAAAATCTAGGCTGGCACTCCCAGTGCGGGGCTGAGGGGGTGCCGCACTGTCGGAGGTGCCGTCTTTTCAATGAGACGTTAAACCGAGGCCCCGTCTGCTCTCAGGTGGCCGTACAAGATCCCGCGGCACTATTTCGTAGAAGAGCAGGGGAGTTCTCCCCGGTGTCCTGAGGCCAATATTTACCCCTCAATCAATATCACTAAACCAGATTATCTGGTCATTATCATATTGCTGTTTGTGGGATCTTGCTGTGTGCAAATTGGCTGCCGCATTTCCTACATTACAACAGTGACTACACATCAAAAAAAAAAGTACTTAATTGGCTGTAAAGCACTTTGGGATGTCCAGAGGTCGAGAAAGGTGCTACAGAAATGCAAGTCTTTCTTTCTAGCCCACGCCCCCACCCCACTGTGCTGTCCCTCACCTAGCCACCTGGCTGAGAATTTGAGTCGCTTGTAGGTTGAAATATCTGTCAAGGCCAGAAGCTGAACGTGTTCTTTTAACGTTCTACCTGCAGAGTAGCCAGTGGCATTTTGTGTATGTCGTACATAAAGTAAATCTTAACGCTGAGTATTAAAAGGCAGTTATGCAAATCTGCCGTGACTCAGTGGTAGCCCTCTCGCCTCTGATTTCAAGCCACATAATCTAGGCTGACACTGCAGTGCAGTGCTGAGGGACTGCTGCACTGTCAGAAGTGCCGTCTTTCGGATGAGATGTTAAATCGAGGCTCTGTCCGCTCTCTCTCTCTCTCGGGTAGATGTGAAAGATCCCACTGCCACTACTGGAAGACGAGCAGGGGAGTTCTCCCCAGTGTGCTGGCAGCATCACTAAAGCAGATTACCTGGTCGTTCTCTCGTTGCTGTTTGTGGGAGCTTGCTGCGCGCAGATGGGCAAATTACTACACTTCAACAAGTACTTCACTTGCTGTAAAATGAGCCAGTGATCCAACGCGAGCCAGAAAGAAAGAAAGAACTTGCGTTTATATAGCGCCTTTCATGACTTCAGGACATCCCAAAGCCCTTTACAGCCAGTGAAGTACTTTTTGAAGTGTAGTCACTGTTGTGATGTAGGAAACGGCAGCCAATTTGTGCACAGCAAGCTCCCACGAACAGCAATGTGCCGATGACCAGATAATCTGTCTTGGGTGTTGGTTGAGGGATAAATATTGACCAGGACATCGGGGAGAACTCCCCTGCTATTCTTCGAAATAGTGACATGGGATCTTCTATGTTCACCTGAGAGAGTAGATGGGGCCTCGGTTTAACGTCTCATCCGAATGGACGGCACCTTTGACAGTGCCGCCCGCTCCCTCAGCACTGCATTGGGAGTGTCGGCCTGGATTATGTACTCAAATGCTTGCAGTGAACCCACCACCTTCAGACTCAGAGCTAGGGAGAGCGCTACCATCTAGTTTACTGCTGACACTTGTAACGGAATCAGCCCCGGCTGCGGTGCCTCCAGGGTTGAATAGCTGACTGGCACTCACCCATAAGGAAGGTTCATTTGGACGAGTGCCTCTGGTTGAGGGAAGAATGTTTGATCGGGACACCGGGTGGGGGGGGGGAAGGGGGAAAAACTCCCCAGCCCATCTTCGAAATAGTGCCGTGGGATCTTTTCTGTCCAGCTGAGAGAGGGCAGACATATCTCGCTGGAAGAGCTGAACCTCCGACAGTGCAGCGCTCCCTCAGCCCTAGCCCTGCCCCTGCATTGCACTGAGATGGCAGCCTGGAGTGGGGCTCAGACCCACAACCTTCTGGCTCACAGACGATGGTACTGCCAACTGAGCCACTGACACTGAGAGGACTGGAATTTTCAACAACAACAACAACTTGTATTTATATAGCGCCTTTAACGTAGTAAAACATCCCAAGGCGCTGCACAGGAGTATTTTAAGACAAAACAATTTGACACCGATCCACATAAGGATAAATTAGGGCAGGTTTTCCAGAGCAATGCGTGCGTATCTTCCCCCAGCTGGGCTGCTGACAGTGGGTTTAACCCCCATCGCGAAACCCTTGCTGGAATTAGTAGGCCCAGCGTGGGGTTTTGACCTTGCCTCCGGGTTTTGTGACCTGCCGTCCAATAAGATGAATCCGTTTGGGTTTGACCTTTTGGGTACAGGTCGCTGAGGCCCAGCGGGAGATTATCCATCCCTGCTGCCTCACTACACCGCAGAGGCTCTGGAGACAGAGCGACTTGGGGGGCCGTGAGGGGAATGTGCGCGCGCGCAGGGGTTGTTCAAGCAAACCCGCGTCTTCAAAAGGAAATTGTTTGCAGTCACTAAAACAGTTAAAGGAATGCTTGGGAGCAAGCCTCGAGGAGGGCCCTGCCTCACCACCACCTCTCTCGACCCCACCACTGCACCTGATTTGTCACGTTGCTTGTCCGACATCCAGTCCTGGACGAGCAGAAATTTCCTGCAATTAAGCGTTGGGAAGATCGAAGACAATGGCTTCGGTCCTCGCCGCAACCTCCGTTCCCTAGCCACCGACTCCATCCCCCTTCCTGGCTACAGACTGAGGCTGAACCAGACTGTTCGCAACCTCGGCGTGCAGTTGGACCATGACCTGAGCTTCCGACCCCATATCATAAGAACATAAAGATGTAGGAGCAGGAGTCGGCCATTCGGCCCCTCGAGCCTGCTCCGCCATTCAATAAGATCATGGCTGATCTGATCTTGGCCTTAATTCCACTTCCCTGCCCGCTCCCCATAACCCTTGACTCCCTTATCGTTCAAAAATCTGTCTATCTCCACCTTGAATATATTCAATGACCCAGCTTCCACAGCTCTCTGGGGTAGAGAATTCCACAGATTCACGACCCTCTGAGAGAAGAAATTCCTCCTCATCTCCGTTTTAAATCGGCGACCCCTTATTCTGAAACAATACCCCCTAGTTCTAAATAACAACAGAAAACGCTGGAAAAACTCAGCAGGCCAGGCAGCATCCGTGGAGAGAGAAACAGAGTTAACGTTTCAGGTCGAAGACCTTTCGTCAGAACTGGAAAAAGCAGGAAATGAAATAGATTTAAAGCAAGGATAAAGCTAGTTCTAGATTCCCTCACTCTCCATCACCAAGATCGCCTACTTCCACCTCCGTAATGCCACCCGTCTCCGCCCCTGCCTCAGTCCATCTGCTGCTGAAACCCTCATCCATGCCTTTGTCACCTCCAGACTCGACTGTTCCAGCGCTCTCCTGGCCGGCCTCCCATCTTCCACCCTCCCTAAACTTGGGATCATCTAAAACTCCGCTGCTCGTATCCTAACTCGCACCAAGTCTTGCTCGCCCTGTGCTCACTGACCTACATTGGCTCCCGGTCCAGCAACGCCTTGATTTTAAAATTTTCATCCTTGTTTTCAAATCTCTCCACGGCCCTCACACCCTCCCGATCTCTGTAACCTCCTCCAGCCCTGGAACCCACCGAGATCTCTGCGCTCTGTCAGTTCTGGCCTCTTCTGCATCCTCCTCTTCCTTCTTTCGCCTCACCATTGGCGGCCGCGCCTTCAGCTGCCTAGGCTCTAAGCTCTGGAATTCCCTCCCTAAGTCTCTCTGCTTCTCCACCTCTCTCTCCTCCTTTTAAGACCCTCCTTAAATCATAGAAACATAGAAGATAGGAGCAGGAGTAGACCATTCGGCCCCTCGAGCCTGCTCCGCCATTCAATGCGATCATGGCTGATCATCCAAATTCAGTACCCTGTCCCTGCTTTCTCCCCATATCCCTTCATCCCCTTAGCCTTAAGAAATATATCCAACTCCTTCTTGAATATATTTAATGAATTGGACTCAACTGTCTTCTGTGGTAGAGAATTCCACAGGTTCACCACTCTCTGGGTGAAGAAATTCCTCCTCATCTCTGTCCTAAATGGCTTACCCCTTATCCTTAGACTGTGACCCCTGGTTCTGGACTCCCCTGCCATCGGGAACATCCTTCCTGCATCTAGTCTGTCTAGTCCTGTTAGAATTTTATAAGTTTCAATGAGATCCCCTCTCATTCTTCTAAACTCTAGCGAATACAAACCCAATCGACCCAATCTCTCTCCATACGTCATTCCTGCCATCCCAGGTATCGGTCAAACCCTACCTCTTTGACCAAGCTTTTTGTTACCCCTCATATCTCTGTATGTGGCTCGGTGTCAAATTTTGTCTGATTACAGTCGCTCCTGTGAAGCGCCTTGGGACATTTTCCTACGTTCAAGGCGCTATATAAATGCAAGTTGTTAATTATGGGGCAAGGCTAAATGTGGCTCTAATTTGCACAGACAGGAAGCTGGGGAGGATGCATATCATCACAGGGATGCAAAGCTGGGGGACTCTACTCACGACAGACTGCGAGAGGATTTCACAGGTGCTGGTGACTGGATCCAAATTCATCGGGAGCTCTTTCCGAACTGTGGCAATTAATGGAATGCCTGCAAATTGGGTCGCGAATGTGCGACTGTCGCTAGCGCGATCCCAAAGGAGGGGTTTCCATTCACAGACTTACCTCACACATTGAAAGACTATCTGGGCCAATAACCTACATGCTCCCCACCCTCGGAGGATAAGAAAGGAAACGTTTTTAGCGTGAAATCGAAATACCTCGGTTTGTTTTCACTAGGCCTCGGGCCTAGATTTGCCCCCACCCGGTCAAACAGCCTCTTGGAATCATAGAACGGTACAGCACAGAAGGAGGCCGTTCGGCCCATCGAGGCTGCGCCGGCTCTTTCGAAGAGCAATCCAGTTAGTCCCACTCCCCCCGCTCTTTCCCCACATCTCTGCAATTTTTTTCTGGTTCAATTTTTTATCCGATCCCCTTTTGAAAGCTACTATTGAATCTGTATCCCCCACCCTATCAGGCGGCGCATTCCAAATCCTAACCACTCGTTGCGTAAAAAAGTTTTTCCTCATGTCGCCTCTGGTTCTTTTGCCAATCGCCTTAAATCTGTGCCCTCTGGTTATCGACCCTTCTGCCCCTGGGAACAGCTTCTCTTTATTTACTCCATCCAAACCCTTCATGATTTTAAACACCTCTATCGAATCTTTCCCCCGTCTCCCATGAACTAATGAACAAAAGTGTTCAAAAGAAAATGAGGAAAAACACGCAATTTTTTTGGAATGCTCCTGTGATTTTTCTCCCGGGTTTGCTGGCAGCGGTGAGTGTCCGGGAGACTCCAGGGCAGTCCAGGAGGGTTGGCGAGCCCAGACTCAAGGCCTCTCTCGCATTTTCAAAAACAAAACGCTGCTAGAATGTAGATGTGGTTTGCTGTACATTTGATGTTCAGCTGGTCCACGGTCACAGGGGCTTCCTGAGTGTAATTGTTTGTGGAGCTAGTGTCGGCCGTGGCTCAGTGGGCAGCACCCTCGCCTCTGAGTCAGAAGGTCGTGGGTTCATAGTCCCCACTTCAGAGACTCGAGCACAAAAAGCTAGGCTGACACTCCAGTGCAGTGCTGAGGGAGTGCTGCACTGTCGGAGGTGCCGTCTTTCGGATGAGACGTTAAACCGAGGCCCCGTCTGCTCTCTTAGGTGAATGTAAAAGATCCCATAGGCACTATTTCGAAGAAGAGCAGGGGCGTTATCCCCGGTGTCCTGGCCAATATTTATCCCTCAACCAACATCACTAAAACAGATTATCTGGTCATTATCACATTGCAGTTTGTGGGAGCTTGCTGTGCACAAATTAGCTGCCGCCTTTCCCACATTACAACAGTGACTACACTTCAAAAAGTACTTCATTGGCTGTAAAGCGCATTGAGACGTCCGGTGGTCGTGAAAGGCGCTATATAAATGCAAGTCTGTCTTTTCTTTAACTAAACATCACAAAGTCTCTTAACGTGTTTGTTTTCCATTTGAGAAGCCGCAACAGAAAGATAAATGTTTATAAAGGAGGTCTGAAGTGCAGGCCATGCACCCAGGGTTGCCAACCCCTCCAGGATTGGCCTGGAGTCTCCAGGAATTAGAGATTAATCTCCTGGACAACCGCTGGGAGCAAAAACTGGGAGAAAGATCATAAGGGCAGTAAAAAAAAAAGTGTTTATTTTCATTTTCTTTGAACACATTTGCTTATTTGTTATAAAAATATTGGAGTGCCAAAAAAGATTAGTCAGTTAAGATTCATCCAGTGGGTTAACGAAGACTCCATTAGCTTTCCAATTGGTTTAGGAAGAAAAAAAAAGAAAGACTTGCATTTATATAGCGCCTTTCACGACCTCAGGACATCCCAAAGCGCTTTACAGCCAATGAAGTAATTTTTGAAGTGTAGTCGCTGTCGTAATGTAGGAAACGCGGCAGCCAATTTGCGCACAGCAAGCTCCCACAAACAGCAATGTGATAATGACCAGATAATCTGTTTTACTGATGTTGGTTGAGGGATAAATATTGGCCCCAGGACACCGGGGAGAACTCCCCTGCTCCTCTTCAAAATAGTTGCCATGGGAACTTTTGCGTCCACCTGAGCGAGCAGACGGGGCCTCGGTTTAACGTCTCATCCAAAAACGGCACCTCCGACGGTGCGGCACTCCCTCAGTCGGCCTGGATTTTTGTGCTCAAGTGTCTGGAGTGGGGCTTGAACCCACAACCTTCTGACTCCGAGGCGAGTGTGCTGCCCACTGAGCCACGACTGACACAAGAGGCGCAGATGTAGAGTCGAGCCTATTCTTCATTCGACCCAAAGGCAGTGCGTCTTGGCAGGCTGTTTGACCACAAGGATGCATCGCCACTGAGCCCAATCCTGTCCAAAATTAACATCGACACCTTCCACCGGGTAGCAATCGGGAGCCAGGAACACTTCCCTAGCCCAGAGGATGTTGAGGCCAACTTTAGCAACCCAAGGGCTGCCTTGGCTGGGATTGGCTCTCCCAGCACAGGCCAACGCTGAAAGCCAGACCGAGTCTTTGAAGAGCCGCAGGAAACTGTGTCCAATTCTGGCCGCCACATTTTTCAGGAAGGATATCAAAGGTTCTTGGAGAAGGTGCAGAGCAGATTTACTGGAATGGTACCAGGGACGAGGGACTTCAGTTACGTGGAGAGACTAGAGAAGCTGGGATTGTTCTCCTTCGAGCAGAGAAGGTTAAAAGGACATTTAATCGAGGTGCTTAAAATTATGAGGGGTTTTGATAGAGTAGAGAGGGAGAAACTGTTTCCACTGGCAGGAGGGTCGGTAACCAGAGGACATCGATTTAAGGTAATTGGCAAAAGAAGCAGAGGGGGAGGAGAGAATGTTTTTCCCGCAGCGGGTTATGATGATCTGGAATGCACTTCCTAAAAGGGTGGTCGAACCACATTCGTTATAGCTTCCAAAAGGGAATTGATAAATGCTTGAAAAGGAAAAATTTTGCAGGGCTATGGGGAAAGAGCAGGAGGGAGTGGGACTAATTGGAGAGCTCTTTCTAAGAGCCGGCACAGGCTCCTTCTGTGCTGTAAGGCAGGGATGAACCGAGAGCGAAAAGGCGTGTGAGAGAGATCGACTGACACAGAGCCAAGGCACCAGAACTAGAGGTGGAGAGAGTCCACTGGAAAGGGAGAGGAGCCAGAGACAGCTTAGTGTCAGGAAGTGCGAAAAGGGGAAGCATTCGCAAAGAACAGATGGTTGATATAGTCACAAGAGAACAAAGGCGAGTCAGGGCAAATGGAAAAGTGACACAGCGAGAGAAGGTGAGGAACAGCTTCTCCGACAGCCAATCCCATGGCACAGCTTTGACGATCAGGTCAACATTCCTCCCACGACCCAAAAGCTGATTGACTGGCCGTTCACACTCGTAGTTTGATGGGAGCTCGCTGTGTCCAAGGTGGCTGCTGTGTTTGCCCGCGTAACAACAGTCACTGCGCTTGACTCATTCACCGCACGTGAAGCGTTGGGAGATGTTTCCGAGGGAGGTGGACTGAAGCCATCCTTGCACTCTCGGCTGCGGCTCCCTCAGTTCGCCATGAACCTGGTGGACCCCGTAACATGGACACCGGGGTAACGTCAGACGGGCGGACAGTGACCGTCGGTACCGCGGATGAGACGTTAACCCGAGGCCCCGTCTGCTCTCTCAGGTGGACGTAAAAGATCTTTTGAAGAAGAGCAGGGGAGTTCTCCCCGGTGTCCTGGGCCAATATTTATCCCTCAACCAACATCACTAAAAAAAAGCAGATGATCTGGTCAATATCACATTGCTGCTGCCGTGTTTCCCACATTACAACAGTGACTACACTTCAAAAATACTTCATTGGCTGTAAAGCACTTTGAGTTGTCCCGACATCTTGAGGTGCCGCCTTTTGGATGAGACGTTAAACCAAGGCCCTGTTTGCCTGGGAGTGTGTTAATATTTGCAGGAGATTCCTGGTTACCGAGGGGGAGCCGATTGCCGACAGTTACCGAGTGGGAGTTCTGTGTGAGGCGTGTGTTATTTCCCCAAGTCCCTCAGTCAGTGTCTGTTGGCCGGACCCTGATCAGATTTGCATTTTTCATTTTATTTCCATGCATCAGATTTTGCATCTGTGTCTGTTCCTAAGCGACAGACACAAACAGGAGGCTGTAATTTGCCTAAAGGAGCCTCACTCCACCTGAAGTGAGAGATACAATTGCAGGAGTTGAGGCGAATAGCACAGTTGCATTGAAGGGGAAGCGAGAGTAACAGATGAGGGAGAAAGGATATGCTGATGGGGGTCGGAGTGAAGCATAAACACCAGCATTGTTTTTTTTTTACTCATTCACGGGATGTGGGCATCGCTGGCAAGGCCAGCAATTATTGCCCTTGAGAAGGTGGTGGTGAGCCGCCGCCTTGAACCGCTGCAGTCCGTGTGGTGAAGGTGCTCCCACAGTGCTGTTAGGGAGGGAGTCACTTTGTTGTAGCGGTTTGGTACAACTGAGTGTCTTGCTCGGCCATTTCAGAGGGGCAGTTAAGAGTCAACCACATTGCTGTGGGTCTGGAGTCGCATATCGGCCATACCGGGTAAGGGCGGCAGATTTCCTTCCCTAAAAGACATTATCATAGAATCATAGAATGGTTACAGCACGGAAGAAGGCCATTCGGCCCGTCCAGCCCGTGCCGGCTCTCTGTAAGAGCACCGCAGCTAGTCCCACTCCCCCGCCCTTTCCCCGTAGCCCTGCAAATTTCTTTCCTTCAGATACTTATCCAACTTCCTTTTGAAAGCCGTGATTGAATCTGCCTCCACCACCCTTTCAGGCAGCGCATTCCAGATCATAACCACTCGCTGCGTAAAAAAAGTTTTTTCTCATGTCGCCTTTGGTTCTTTTGCCAATCACCTTAAATCTGTGTCCTCTGGTACTCGACCCTTCTGCCAATGGGAACAGTTTCTCTCTATCCACTCTGTCCAGACCCCTCATGATTTTGAACACCTCTATCAAATCTCCTCTCAATCTTCTCTGCTCTAAGGAGAACAACCCCAGCTTCTCTAGTCTATCCACGTAGCTGAAGTCCCTCATCCCTGGAATCATTCTCGTAAATCTTTTCTGCACCCTCTCTAAGGCTTTCACATTTTTCCTAAAGTGCGGTGCCCAGAATTGGACACAATACTCCAGTTGGGGCTGAACCAGTGATTTATAAAGGTTCATCATAATTTCCACGCTTTTGTACTCTATACCTCTATTCATGAAGCCCAGGATCCCGTAAGCTTTTTTAACTGCTTTCTCAACCTGCCCTGCCACCTTCAACAATTTGTGCACATATACCCCCAGGTCTCTCTATTCATGCACCCACTTTAGGATTGTATCATTTAGTTTATATGTCCTCTCCTCATTCTTTCTACCAAAATGTATCACTTCACACTGCATTAAATTTTTTCTGCCACGTGTCCGCCCATTCCACCAGCCTGTCCATATCCTCTTGAAGTCTATCACTATCCTCTTCACTGTTCACTATACTTCCTAGTTTTGTGTCATCTGCAAATTTTGAAATTGTGCCCTGTACACCCATGTCCAAGTTATTAATATATATCAAGAAAAGCAGTGGTCCTAATACCGATCCCTGGGGAACCCCACTGTATACCTTCCTCCAGTCTGAAAAACAACCGTTCACCACTACTCTCTGTTTCCTGTCACTTAGCCAATTTCGTATCCATGCTGCCACTGTCCCTTTTATTCCATGGGCTTCAACTTTTCAAGCCTATTATGTGGCACTTTATCAAACACTTTTTGAAAATCCATGTACACCACGTCAACTGCATTACCCTCATCAACCCTCTCTGTTACCTCATCAAAGAACTCAATCAAGTTGGTTAAACACAATTTGCCTTTAACAAATTCACGCTGGCTTTCCTTAATGAATCCACACTTATCCAAGAGACTGTTAATTTTGTCCCTGATTATTGTTTTTAAAAGCTTCCCCACTGCCGAGGTTAAACTGACTGGCCTGTAGTTGCTGGGTTTAATCTTTGCACCCTTTTTGAACAAGGGTTTAACATTTGCAATTCTCCAGTCCTCTGGCACCACCCCCGTTTCTAAGGAGGATTAGAAGATTATGGCCAGTAACTCTGCAATTTCTTCCTTCACTTCCCTCAGCATCCGAGGATGCATCCCATCCAGTCCTGATGATTTACCTACTTTAAGTAGGGAAGCCAGCCTTTCTAGTACCTCGTCTTTATCAATTCTTATCCCATCCAGTGTCTTCTCTACCTCCTCCTTTACTATGTCTGTGGCAGTATCCTCTTCCTTGGTGAAGACAGATGCAAAGTACTCATTTAGTCCCTCAGTTATGCCCTCTGCCTCCATTTTGGTCCCTAATCGGCCCCGGCCCCACCCATTTACTATTTATATGCCGATAGTGAACCAGATGGGTTTTTACGACAATCCAATACTTACATGGTCGCCATTACTGATACTAGCTCTTTATTCCAGATTTATTTAATTAACTGAATTTAAATTCCCCAGCTGCCGTGGTGGGATTTGCACTCATGTCTCCAGATCTCTGGAATACTAGTCCAGTAACATAACCACTATGCTACTGTACCCTCATGGACCAGTTATGCCGAATGGATGTTTCTGTGCTGTAAATTCTATGTAATTCCTCAGCATCCCAACCCGTCGTGTTTTAAAAAACCCCCGCCCCCCACAATTTTTCCCGCTCTAAATGTCCAACATTTAATCTTAAATCCATGTCCACCATATTCCAGAGCCATCAATCCGCAGGAGAGGGTCAATTTCTCACTCCCCAGCCCATCATCGCAGAAAGCTCTGAGGAGACTCAACATTACAAGTGAGGAGAGGGGTCGGGGTGAGGTCACTCACTGGCTCAGTTGGTGAGAGCCCCCCCCCCCGCCCGCTCGCTCGCTCCCAATTCAGAATCACCGGCTCGCTCGACGCTGTCACTGAGGCTCCCAGCCCATGCTGTCGGATCAGCGCTCTCGGTGAAGTCCGCAGCAGAACAGTAATGTTTGCCGGCTGCGCAGTTTCGAGACCTCTGCTCCCACCAGCGCTAGTTAAAGGGATCGTCGCCTGCTTTCAGGCAAGTCGCTGATTGATTGATTTCTGCTGGCTCTCGGTGAGTTTGTAGAAGTGTTTGGTGGTTTGTTGTCTTATTTGAAGCTGCTGAAGTCTCCAGCGAGTGGTGTGGCAGGCTACTTCAAGGCTTCTGCTCAAGACAAGTTGCTCCCAGACATGGGCGCGGTAGTTTGTATCCCCCTCGGCCTGCAGCATGATCGGGAATGTTGAACAGGACCATCGAGGCTCCCTGTGTAAAGTGTCCAAATGCTCAGCTGGACGTGAAAGATCCCACAGCACTTATCCCGAAGAAGAGCAGGGGAGTTCTCCCCGGTGACCTGGGCCAATATTTATCCCTCAACCAACATAACAAAAACAGATCATCTGGTCAGAAACGGGAGAATTTATAACGGGGAACAAGGAAACGGCAGAGCAATTAAACAAATACTTTGGTTCTGTCTTCACGGAAGAGGACACAAATAACTTCCCAGAAATGCTAGGGAACCAAGGGTCTAGTGAGAAGGAGGAATTAAAGGAAATTAGTATTAGTAAAAAAATAGTGCTGGAGAAATTAATGGGACTGAAAGCCGATAAATCCCCAGGGCCTGATAATCTGCATCCCAGAGTACTAAAAGAGGTAGCCATGGAAATAGTGGATGCATTGGTTGTCATCTTCCAAAATTCTATAGATTATGGAACAGTTCCTGCAGATTGGAGGGTGGCAAATGTAACCCCACTATTTAAAAAAGGAGGGAGAGAGAAAACAGGGAACTACAGACCGGTTAGCCTAACATCAGTAGTAGGGAAAATGCTAGAGTATTATAAAGGATGTGATATCAGGACACTTAGAAAATATCATCGGGATTAGACAAAGTCAACATGGATTTATGAAAGGGAAATCGTGTTTGACAAACCTACTGGAGTTTTTTGAGGATGTAACTGGTAGAATAGATAAGGGAGAACCAGTGGATGTGGTGTATTTGGATTTTCAGAATGCCTTTGATAAAGTCCCACTTAAGAGGTTAGTGTGCAAAATTAAAGCACATGGGATTGGGGGTAATATACTGGCATGGATTGAAAATTGGTAAACAGAGAGTAGGAATAAATGGGTCTTTTTCGGGGTGGCAGGCGGTAACTCGTGGGGTACCACAGGGATCAGTGCTTGGGCCCCAGCTATTCACAATATATATCAATGATTTGGATGAGGGAACCAAATGTAATATTTCCAAGTTTGCTGATGACACGAAACTAGGTGGGATTGTGAGTTGTGAGGAGGATGCAAAGAGGCTTCAAGGCGATTTAGACAAGTTGAGTGAGTGGGCAAATACATGGCAGATGCAGTATAACGTGGATAAATGTGAAGTTATCCACTTCGGTAGGAAAAACAGAAAGGCAGAGTATTATTTAAATGGTACTAGATTGGGAAATGCTGATGTACAAAGGGACCTAGGTGTCCTTGTACACCAGTCACTGAAAGCAAACATGCAGGTGCAGCAAGCAGTTAGGAAGGCAAATGGTATGTTGGCCTTCATTGCAAGAGGATTTGAGTACAGGAGCAAGGATGTCTTACTACAGTTATACAGGGCCTTGGTGAGACCACACCTGGAGTACTGTGTGCAGTTTTGGTCTCCTTACCTAAGAAAGGATATACTTGCCATAGAGGGAGTGCAGCGAAGGTTCACCCGACTGATTCCTGGGATGGCAGGACTGTCGTATGAGGAGAGATTGGGTCGACTAGGCCTGTATTCACTAGAGTTTAGAAGAATGAGAGGGGATCTCATTGAAATGTATAAAATTCTGACAGGGCTAGACAGACTGGATGCAGGGAGGATGTTTCCCCTGGCTGGGGGGTCTAGAACGAGGGGTCACAGTCTCAGGATATGGGGTAGGACATTTAGGACTGAGATGAGGAGAAATTTCTTCACTCAGAGGGTGGTGAACCTGTGGAATTCTCTACCACAGAAGGCTGTGGAGGCCAAGTCACTGAATATATTTAAGAAGGAGAGAGATAGATTTCTAATCACAAAAGGTATCAAGGGGTATGGGGAGAGAGCGGGAATATGGTATTGAGATAGAGGATCAGCCATGATAATAAGAACATAAGAAATAGGAGCAGGAGTAGGCCAATCGGCCCTTTGAGCCTGCTCCGCCATTCAATAAGATCATGGCTGATCTGATCCTCACCTCAAATCTAAAGAACACAAGAAGTAGGAGCAGGACCAGGCCACTCAGCCCCTGGGCCCGCTATGCCACCCACTCGACCGATCCGAACTCAGCCTCATGTCCAATTTCCTGCCCGCTCCCCATAACCCCTAATTCCCTTTACTTCTAGGAAACTGTCTATTTCTGTTTTAAATTTATTTAATGATGTAGCTTCCACAGCTTCCTGGGGCAGCAAATTCCACAGACCTACTACCCTCTGAGTGAAGAAGTTTCTCCTCATCTCAGTTTTGAAAGAGCAGCCCCTTATTCTAAGATTATGCCCCCTAGTTCTAGTTTCACCCATCCTTGGGAACATCCTTACCGCATCCACCCGATCAAGCCCCTTCACAATCTTATATGTTTCAATAAGATCGCCTCTCATTCTTCTGAACTCCAATGAGTAGAGTCCCAATCTACTCAACCTCTCCTCGTATGTCCACCCCCTCATCCCGGGGATTAACCGAGTGAACCTTCTTTGTACTGCCTCGAGAGCAAGTATGTCTTTTCTTAAGTATGGACACCAAAACTGTATGCAGTATTCCAGATGTGGTCTCACCAATACCTTATATAACTGCAGCAATACCTCCCTGTTTTTATAATCTATCCCCCTAGCAATAAAAGCCAACATTCCGTTGGCCTTCTTGATCACCTGCTGCACCTGCATACTAACATAATGATCATATTGAATGGTGGAGCAGGTTCGAATGGCCTACTCCTGCTCCTATTTTTCTATGTTTCTATTACCACATTGCTGTTTGTGGGAGCTTGCTGTGCGCAAATTGGCTGCCGCGTTTCCCACATTACAACAGTGACCACACTTCAGAAATACTTCATTGGCATTAAGCACTTTGAGTCGTCCCTACATCGTGAGGTGCCGCCCTTTGGCCGAGGCTCCCTGTGTAAAGTGTCCAGAACTGGCCACTCCCGTTCCCTGCATCAAAGGTGTCAGCCGTGGCTCAGTGGGCAGCGCTCTCGCTTCTGAGTCAGAAGGTCGTGGGTTCGAGCCCCGCTCCAGAGACTTGAGCACAAAAATCTAGGCCGACGCTCCCAGTGCGGTACTGAGGGAGTGCTGCACTGTCGAGGTGCCGTCTTTCAATGAGACATTAAACCGAGGCCCCGCCTGCTCTCTCGGGTGGATGTAAAAGATCCCACGGCACTATTTGAAGAAGAGCAGTAGCGTTCTCCCCGGTGTCCCGGCCAAAATTTATCCCTCAACCAACATCGCAAGAAATAGATTATCTTGTCTTTATCTCATGGCTGTTTGTGGGATCTTGCTGTGTGTAAATTAGCTGCCACGTCTCTTACTTTTTTAAAAATGTAGTCACTGTTGTAAAGTACTTCATCGGCTGTAAAGCACTTCGGAGCGTCCTGAGGTTGTGAAAGGCGCCGTATAAATGCAAGAATTTCTTTATCTCCCAATCATTGTTTAAATTACAGATCGATGCTGCCACCTGCTGTCTGAAAGTAGGAAAGACTTCACTGGGGGACTTTCCAGGTGTAAGAGAGTCAAGATTTGGGGGGAATTGTAACCTAACCAGCCCATCGGGAAACTGACGGGATCGAGTGTAACGCTGGTTTAGAGTAACATAGTGCGGGATGTGAAATCAGCGTCCCAACCCATCCTGCTGTTTCCGCCAGGTTAAAATTACCCCAGTTGTTTTGGTCTCTTTCTCGATACTCACACACACACACACACACGCTCAACCTTGTGTGGCCCACACGATACAGTAACACACTGTGGTAGGCCACTTTGTGAGTAGTTTAACAAGCACAGAGGCCCTGTCTTCTCAGCCCATGTGCTACCAGTTCCAGGTAACATCAGCCAGAGGTCAGATTTGTTACGCCTTGCCTCCGTCATGTATTGGAAACCCAGTTGTTTCTGAGCAAGGTCCTCATTGACTCCAGCCCTTTCTTTACACAGCCAACGAGCAAGAAAACTGAGCAAGGCTGCCCAGGGGTAACCGAGTGCCTTCCCAAGCCTGGAGGTAGAACTCATTCCAGTAACATAACCACCATGCGACCGTTCCCTACTCTGTGTGTGCGCGCCTCTTTCTGTGCGCGCGTGCCTGTTTCTGTGCGCGCGCCTGTTTCTGTGAGCGCGCGCCTCTTTCTGTGCGCGCGTCTGTGTCGGTGTTTCTGTTTCTGTGTGCCTGTCTTTTTTTTTGCTGTAAAATCCATTTTCTTCTGCCAACTTCCCCAGGAGTTGATCGACGTGAAGAATGTCAGTGCGAGCCGATGGTATTTTTTGAATAGCAGACAGTTGCCTGGATACCTTGGCAATAGGTGAAGGCACAAACAGCCTGTAGGAATGATGCCAAACTCTGCCTCTGCCCTGTGTAACCGCGGCACGTTAACTGTGATGCCCATGACTCCAGCTGAAGACTTGTGCTGTAAATGGCCACAGCCGCCCTCTGCTCAGTTCTGGCTTCAGTTGGTTTCTATCTGTTTCGAGGCCGCAACTCTTCCGACGCCAAGGCTGCTCGTCAGCCCCGCACAATTACTCAAAGTCTGCATTTAATCACTGGAGGTCCCTCAATGAAAATTGCTTGGCTTCCTTTGTGACTGTGTCCCAGGATTTTTCACAAAGAAAGTTCTTTAGCAAAGCCATTTAGAGTTCCGGTGAATTGTTAAAACAGATCTTTCCTTGGGCCAAACAGATTTTTATTTTGGAAGGAGCATTTGGTACAAAGGAACTTGCATTTCTATCGCGCCTTTCACATTCTCAGGGCGTCCCAAAGCGCTTTACAGCCAATGAAGTGTAGTCACTGTTGTAATGTAGGAAACGTGGCAGCCAATTTGCGCACAGCAAGCTCCCACAAACAGCAATGTGATAATGACCAGATAATCTGTTTTAGTGATGTTGGTTGAGAGATAAATATTGGCCAGGACACTGGGGAGAACTCCACTGCTCTTCTTCGAAATAGTGCCTATGGGATCTTTTACATCCACCTGAGAGCAGACGGGGCCTCAGTTTAACGTCTCATCCGAAAGACGGCACCTCCGACAGTGCAGCTCTCCCTCAGCACTGCACTGGCGTGTCAGCCTGGATTTTGTGCTCAAGTCTCTGGAGTGGGACTTGAACCCACAACCTTCTGACGCAGAGGCGAGAGTGCTGCCCACTGAGCCATGGCTGACACATGTAGAAGCATGGGGTAACTTGCAGGAGGCTCTGCTTCCAGCGCGGAGACGCAGGGCGGGGGTGGGGGGTGGGGCTTGTGTGCGATCAGGCCGTTACTGCAAGCTGCATAGCCAGGGAACGAGGCTCCTCGCCTGGAACACAGCCTCACAGAATCGCCCCTCCCAGCACCAAAGACGATCCATTGTGACCCTTAGACACGTCCGCCTCAATTATCCAATCGGCTTTGATTATGAAATGAAAGGGTTACCAGTGATTGGGCGGTCGGCCGGGCAAGTTCAGTCTCCCGACCAGTAAATTCTGCAGATGTAGTAGATACGGAGAAACTATTTCCTCTGGTGGGGAAATCGAGAACACGGGGACACAATTAGAAGGATATGTTGATAGGGTTAGATGAAGTAGGTTGTGAGGAGTAAAACCAGAAAATGCTGGAGATACTCAGCAGGTCAGGCAGCATCTGTGAAGAGAGAAACAGAGTTAACGTTTCAGGTCGATGACCTTTCGTCAGAACATCGACCTGAAACGTTGACTCTGTTTCTCTCTCCACAGATGCTGCCTGACCTGCTGAGTGTCTCCAGCATTTTCTGTTTTTATTTCAGATTTCCAGCATCTGCAGTATTTTCTTTTTGTATCAAGTTGGGAGGAGGCTCATGTGGACCAGTTGGACTGAATGGCCCATATTCTGTGCTGTACGTTCTACGTAACTCTATGTATTAATCTTAAAATTAGAGCCAGGGCGTTCAGAAACAAAATCACCAAGCACTTTTTCACACAAAGGGTAGTAGAAATCTGGAACTCTCGGGGCGGGGTGGGGGGGGTGTTCAATTGGAGCTTTCAAGACCGAGATCGATAGATTATTTTTGGGCAAGAGTATATTAAGGGATACAGAACCCGAGGCGGATGGATGGGAATTCAGGTGCGGATCAGCTGCGATCTCATTGAATGGCGGAGCAGGCTCGAAGGGCCGAATGGCCTCCCCCCCCCCCCCTCCTGTTCCTAAGGTTCCCAGCCCACCCGGAAAGGGCTCGGCACCCGATACGATCCGTGTCTCAGCGGGAAGAGGCTTAAGGGAACTCAATCCGTGCCTCTCGCCTCCTCTCTCGCATCCCGCGATCCTGCAGTCACAGCTAAAGCTCCCGACTAAAGCATTAAAGAATGTGTCAGATTATTAAGGATTAATTACAGCGACGGGAAGGGTGTTTTTCACAGAATTAGCTGCTAGCCTGTCCAAATCAGTGCAGGTGCCGTGCATTACATTTTTGTTCAAAAAAAAAAGTTCTGCCAGTGCTTAATAGAAAGACTCGCATTTGTATAGCGCCTTTCACGACCTCAGGACATCCCAAAGCGCTTTACGGCCAATGAAGTACTTTTTTTTTGAAGTGCAGTCATTGTTGTAATGTAGGAAACGTGGCAGCCAATTTGCGCACAGCAAGATCCAACAAACAGCAACGTGATAATGACCAGATAATCTGTTTTTTAGTTGAGGGATAACTATAGGCCAGGATAAGTGTAGAGGAAGCTTCACTCTGGAGAGGAGATTGGCATTGGAAGCTCAGCTCGGGGTGAGATAGGTTCGCTCAAGGTTGCGAACAGTCTGGTTCAACCTGAGACACGGAGGAAGGGGGGCTGGAATCGGTGGCTGAGGGGAACAGCGTTTGTGACAGGAGCCGAAGACAGTGACTTCGGTCTTCCCAATGTTTAATTGGAGGAAACGTTTGGCTCATCCAGGATCGGATTTTTTTTTAATTCATTCACGGGATGTGGGCATCGCTGGCCCCGGCATTTATAGCCCATGAGAAGGTGGCGGTGAGGTGCCATTTCAGAGGGTAGTTAAGAGTCAACCACATTGCTGTGGGTCTGGAGTCACATATCGGCCAGACCGGGTAAGGACGGCAGATTTCCTAAAGGACATTAGTGAACCAGATGGGTTTTTACAACGATCCGGTAGTTTCATGGTCACCATTACTGATACTAGCTTTTTCATTTATTCCAGATTTAAATTCCCCAGCTGCCGTGGTGGGATTTGAACTCATGTCTCCGGATCATTAGTCCAGGGCCTCTGGATTACTAGTCCAGTAACATAACCACGATGCTACCGTTCCCCCTTACTGGATGTGGGAACGGGCAGCCTGACGACAGACTCAACAAGTTCCACAAGCGGTGTGTTTAAACAGTTTTAGATGCTGTGCCGGATACTGGGAGCTCCTGACTGCTTTTCCTGACCCCAATTTGTCGAGCGGCCCTGAACCAGATTTCCTGGCCAGGTGTCTTGTGTGCAAAGTGCCAAGTGAGCAAATGTGCCCCACTCTCCGGCACAGTCGCTCAGTGACTACAATTAGCATCCCCCCCTCCTCCCCCTGACACCACCCACCAACCGATGTCCAGCCAGATGGGCGAGGCAGATGGAGCGACCGCAGTCACTGGGCAGGAGTTCAAGGCGTCCTCCTGTGCTCGGATTAGGCTTCAGGCGATACAATTTGAACGGTTAGTGATCCTGCTCAGGGATCGGGCAGCCAGTGATGAAAACTACAGGATATCTCTGCTTCACAGCCAGGGAGGTATTAAGTTAACTGGGCCAGGTCTGCTGGCTCGTCGAAGGCCTGATCTTGGGGATGGGGGAAGGGAAGAGATGAGTTATCATGGAAACAAGATTCAGGAACCTGAAATAGGGAGCTCGCCCTCTCCGTCTCTCTCACACTGTCTGTCTGTCTCTCTCGCTCAGTCTCTCTCGCTCGGTCTCTCTCTCTCTCGGTCTCTCTCTCGCTCGGTCTCTCTCTCGCTCGGTCTCTCTCTCGCTCGGTCTCTCTCTCACTCGGTCTCTCTCTCACTCGGTCTCTCTCTCTCTCGGTCTCTCTCTCTCACTCGGTCTCTCTCTCACTCGGTCTCTCTCTCACTCGGTCTCTCTCTCTCTCGGTCTCTCTCACTCGGTCTCTCTCTCACTCGGTCTCTCTCTCACTCGGTCTCTCTCTCACTCGGTCTCTCTCTCACTCGGTCTCTCTCTCACTCGGTCTCTCTCTCACTCGGTCTCTCTCTCTCACTCGGTCTCTCTCTCTCACTCGGTCTCTCTCTCTCACTCGGTCTCTCTCTCACTCGGTCTCTCTCTCTCGGTCTCTCTCTCTCGGTCTCTTTCTGTCTCTGTCTCTATCTACCTGTCTGTCTGTCTGTCTCTGTCTCTCCAGCTGTCTCTGACATCTGTAATCGCCCTAAGTGAAGTGAGTTTTGGCAGTCTTGATCTGCTTCCTAGTGGGAATGAGTCGAGAGCAGGAAGCTGTCTGTATTTCAGCACTAATTTGGCAGTCTCGCTCAGAGAGACTGAGGAACGGCTGATGTGGGAAATGGAGAAGGCCACACTGGCACAGTAAGGGATGGTGCTGTGGACTGGGGCTGGATCGAGCAGCTGGCTGGGAGCGCTCGGTGCTGAGACTGTACAAAGTGTGCTAAAGTGTTCCATCGTGAGCACTGCTCCTGAAAATCTCTGCGAGCTCTATCGCCACAAAACTTAGTGCATCAGCCGCTCGGGACTGAGGCAGGATAGAGCGGTGATTACAGATGTATCTTTCATGAAGAAATTATTCCAATTTTAATTACCTGTTGAAGTCAATTCATTAGTGATTATTTCGCAAACTGGTTCAAGGCTGCTGAAGAAAATTAATGGAGATAGGAGCGGATTTAGCCCCTTACTGTTTCATATTTTCAGCATTTGCTGTTATTTCATAGTACTAATACAAATTGGCTGCCGCGTTTCCTACAGTACAACAGTGACTACACTTCAAAAAGTACTTCATTGGCTGTAAAGTGCTTTGGGACGTCCTGAGGTGGTGAAGAGCAGGGGCGTTCTCCCCGGTGTCCTGGCCCAATATTGATCTCTCAATCGACATCACTAACTGGGAACGGTAGCATAGTGGCTATGTTACTGGCCTAGTAATCTGAGAGGCCTGGACTAATAATCCGGAGGTTCAAATCCCACCACAACAGCTTAAATTCAGTTAATTAAATAAATCTGGAATAAAAAGCTAGTACAGTAAACTCTTCCGTATCCGGCACCTATGGGACCGGGATGGTGCCGGTTGATATAAAATTCTGGATAACAGAGGTAGGCAATTTTTAACACAAACAAAAATAAAAGCCACTGACTAACTCGGCCACCGCGGGAAACTTGGACTCGGAAAAACGAATGCTGGATGGATTCGGCAAGATTGCCGGCTATCGATTTTGCCGGTTATTAAAGAATTCCGGATGATTAAGTGCCGTTTAAACAAGAGTTTACTGTACCATGATTGTCGTAAAAACCCATCTGGTTCACTAATGTGAACCTTTAGGGAAGGAAATCTGCCGTCCTTACCCGGTCTGGCCTATGTGTGACTCCAGACCCACAGCAATGTGGTTGACTCTTAACTGCCCTCTGAAATGGCCCAGCAAGACACTCAGTTGTAAAAAAAAACGCGACGAAAAACAATAAGAATAAATCCGGATGGACTACCTGGCATCGACATCAGTACTGGCTACGGACACGACAACGGCACACCCAGCCCTGTCGACCCTGCAAAGTCCTCCTCACCAATATCTGGGGACTTGTGCCAAAATTGGGAGAGCTGTCCCACAGACTAGTCAAGCAACAGCCCGACATAGTCATACTCACAGAATCATACCTGGGTAGGTCCTGTCCCACCGGCAGGACAGACCCACCAGGGGTGGTGGCACAGTTGGGAAGGAGTCCTGAACATTGACCCCGGACCCCATGAAGTCTCATGGCTTCAGGTCAAGCATGGGCAAAGAAACCTCCTGCTGCCCTCCCTCAGCTGATGAATCAGTACTCCTCCATGTTGAACACCACTTGGAAGAAGCACTGAGAGTAGCAAGGGCACAGAATGTACTTTGGGTGGGGGACTTCAATGTCCATCACTAAGAGTGGCTCGGTAGCACCACTACTGACCGAGCTGGCCAAGTCCTGAAGGACATAGCTGCCAGTCTGGGCCTGCGACAGGTGGTGAGAGAACCGACACGAGGGAAAAACCTACTTGACCTCGTCCTCACCAATCTACCTGTCACAGATGCATCTGTCCATGACAGCATTGGTAGCAGTGACCACCGCACAGTCATTGCGGAGACAAAGTCCTGTCTTCACACTGAGGACACCCCCCATCGTGTTGTGTGGCACTACTACCGTGCTAAATGGGATAGATTCAGAACAGATCTAGCAACTCAAAACTGGCCATCCATGAGGCGCTGTGGGCTATTAACAGCAGCAGAATTGTATTCCACCAAAATCTGTAACCTCATGGCCCGGCGTATCCCTCACTCTACCATTACCATCAAGCCAGGGGACCAACCCTGGTTCAATAAGGAGTGTAGAAGAGCATGCCAGGAGCAGCACCAGGCGTACCTAAAAATGAGGTGCCAACCTGGGGAAGCTGCAACACAGGACTACATGCATGCTACAAAGCGGAAACAGCATGCTATAGACAGAGCTAAGCGATCCCACAATCAACGGATCAGATCAAAGTTCTGCAGTCCTGCCACATCCAGTCATGAATGGTGGTGGACCATTAAACAACTAACGGGAGGAGGCGGCTCCATGAATATCCCCATCCTCAATGATGGAGCCTAGCACGTGAGTGCAAAAGACAAGGCTGAAGCGTTTGCAACCATCTTCAGCCAGAAATGCCGAGTGGATGATCCATATCAGCCTCCTCCTGAGGCCCCCACTACCACAGAAGCCAGTCTTCAGCCAATTTGATTCACTCCACGTGATATCAAGAAACGGCTGAGCGCACTGGATACAGCAAAGACTGTGGGCTGAAGACTTGTGCTCCAGAACTAGCCGCGCCTCTAGCCAAGCTGTTCCAGTACAGCTGTAACACTGGCATCTATCCAACAATTTGGAAAACTGCCCAAATATATCCTGTCCACAAAAAGCAGGACAAATCCAATCCAGCCATTTACCGCCCCATCAGTCTACTCTCAATCATCAGCAAAGTGATGGAAGGTGTCATCGACAGTGCTATCAAGCAGTACTTACTCACCAATAACCTGCTCACTGATGTCCAGTTTGGGTTCCACCAGGATCACTCGGCTCCAGACCTCATTACAGCCCAGATCCCAGAAGTGAGGTGAGAGTGACTGCCCTTGACATCAAGGCAGCAATTGACCGAGTGTGGCATCAAGGAGCTGCAGGAGTTCCTCAGGGCAGTGTCCTAGGCCTAACCATCTTCAGCTGCTTCATCAATGACCTTCCCCTCATCAGAAGTGGGGATGTTCGCTGATGACTGCACGGTGTTCAGTGCCATTCGCAACTCCTCCGATAATGAAGCAGTCCATGCCCACACACAGCAAGACCTGGACAACATTCAGGCTTGGGCTGATAAGTGGCAGGTAACATTCGCGCCACACAAGTGCCAGGCAATGACTATCTCCAACAAGTGAGCGTCTAACCACCACCCCATGACATTCAACGGCATTACCATCGCCGAATCCCCCACCATCAATATCCTGGGGGTCACCATTGACCAGAAACTTAACTGGACCAGCCATATAAATACTGTGACAACAAGAGCAGGTCAGAGGCTAGGTATTCTGCGGCGAGTGTCTCCCCTCCTGACTCCCCAAAGCCTTTCCACCATCTACAAGGCACAAGTAAGGAGTGTGATGGAATACTCTCCACCTGCCTGGATGAGTGCAGCTCCAACAACACTCAAGAAGCTCGACACCATCCAAGACAAAGCAGCCCGCTTGATTGGCACCCCATCCACCACCTTAAACCACCAGGGACTTGAGCACATAAAGCTAGGCTGACACTCCAATGCAGTGCTGAGGGAGTGCTGCACTGTTGGAGGTGCCGTCATTCGGATGAGATGTTAAACCGAGGCCCCGTCTGCTCTCTCAGGTGGATGTAAAAGATCCCATGGCACTATTTCGAAGAAGAGTAGGGGAGTTATCCCCAGTGTCCTGGCCAATATTTATCCCTCAACCAACATAACAAAAACAGATTACCTGGTCATTATCACATTGCTGTTTGTGGGAGCTTCATTGGCTGTAAAGCGCTTTGAGACGTCCGGTGGTCGTGAAAGGCGCTATATAAATTCAAGTCTTTTCTTTTAAACATTCACTCCCTCCACCACCGGCGTACCGTGGCTGCAGTGTGTACCATCTACAAGATGCACTGCAGCAACTCGCCAAGGCTTCTTCGGCAGCACCTCCCAAACCCGCGACCTCTTCCACCTAGAAGGACAAGGGCAGCAGGCGCATGGGAACACCACCACCTCCAAGTTCCCCTCCAAGTCACACACCATCCTGACTTGGAAGTATATCGGCCGTTCCTTCATCGTCGCTGGGTCAAAATCCTGGAACTCCCTCCCTGACAGCACTGGTGGGAGCACCTTCACCACACGGACTGCAGCGGTTGAAGAAGGCGGCTCACCACCACCTTCTCGAGGGCAGCTAGAGATGGGCAATAAATGCTGGGCCTTGCCAGCGATGCCCACATCCCATGAACGAATATTTAAAAAAAATTAAACTATCTGGTCATTATTACGCTGCTGTTTGTGGGAGCTTGCTGTGCGCAAATTGGTTGCTGCGTTTCCTACATTACAACAGTGACTACACTTCAAAAAAGTACTTCATTGGCTGTAAAGCACTTTGGGATGATCTGGGGTCTTGAAAGGTGCTATAGAAATGCAAGTTCTTATCTTTTTCTTTCAATGAACGATACACAACACTGGGACGAAGGCGAGTTGGAAGGGCAACGATAAAAGACCAAGAAACAATTTCATTCTATGTTTAATGAAGCAGGTGGGTGTGAAGAGCCCAAAAGATTAAATCACAGCCAGAGGCCAACGATGCAAAAAAGCACCCTTCAGATTTAAAAGCTTTTACGGGAATGAAGTGGCTTAATGAGGAGTTTCAAGGTCAGGCTATGTGATGTAAGGACCACACAGATCAGTCCCTCCCAGTCAGACTCCAGTATCACCTCCTCAACAGAACTGCACGGGGAGCTCTTAAATATTTTAAAAAAATAATAATTTCAGCCTTTTGTTTAAATGTCAAACAGTAAATCTAGGCTGACGCTCCCAGTGCGGTGCTGAGGGAGTGCGTCACTGTCAAGAGGTGCCGTCTTTCGGATGAGACGTTAAACCGAGGCCCCGTCTGCTCTCTCGGGTGGATGTATAAGATCCCACGACCACTGTTTCAAAGAAGAGCCACGGGAGTTCTCCCCAGTGTCCTGGGCCGATATTTATCCCTCAACCAAAATCACTCTGTACTGGGAGAGCAGTTTCGACGAAATTTCCTTCATATCTCACTCATGCAAACCAGCTTGTTTCACACTCAGAGGGTTGTGAATCTTTGGAATTCTCTGCCCCAGAGGGCTGTGGATGCTCAGTCGTTGAGTATATTCAAGGCTGAGATCGATAGATTTTTGGACACTAAGGGAATCAAGGGATATGGGGATTGGGCGGGAAAGAGGAGTTGAGGTCGAAGATCAGCCGTGATCTTATTGAATGGGGCAGCAGGCTCGAGGGGCCGTATGAAAAGAAAGACTTGCATTTATATAGCGCCTTTCACAACCTCCGGACGTCCCAAATGCTGTACAGCCAATGAAGTACTTTTAAGCGTAGTCACTGTGGTAATGTAGGAAACACGGCAGCCAATTTGCGCACAGCAAGCTCCCACAAACAGCATGTAGTAATGACCAGATAATCTGTCTTTGTGATGTTGATTGAGGGATAAATATTGGCCCCAGGGCACTGGGGAGAACTCCTCTGCTTTACTTTGAATTAGTGTCATGGGATCTTTAACGTCCACCTGAGAGGGCAGACGTATCCTCGGTTTAACGTCTCATCCGAAAGACGGCACCTCTGACAGCGCGGCGCTCCCTCAGCACTGCACTGGAGTGTCAGCCTGGATTTTATGATCAAGTATCTGGAGTGGGACTTGAACTCACAACCTTCTGGCTCAGAGGCGAGGGTGCTACCCACTGAGCCACGGCTGACACTTGCTCCTTTTTCTTATGTTCTTACCCTCCCCACCTCCCCCCGACCTTCCAGAAACAACACTTCACAAATCACCTTTTAATAATTTGTCCGGTCATTTGGAACGAAATGATTGGAGGGGAGGGGTTGTTGGGGGGGGGGGGGGGGGGGTGAATCTCGTGGAGGCTCTGTGTCCTCTTGCAGTTGCTTGTTCGTTATTGTCACGGGCTGTGGGCGTGTGACTCGCCTGTGAAAGATCCAGCACTGAAAGTGTTGGGTAATTACCCGTCTGTGTGGGATGCTAGTAATTACAATCCTAGTGATTCAGGGAGAGGAATAAAGCATCGACTGCTCCGAATGACATCCTTCTGATAGCGAGGGGGTGGACGGTGCATTTAACATAATTAGGGCTTTGCATTTTGCACGGTCTAGGAATGGAGAGAGGACTGCAGACATCATCTGGATCTGGGAGCCAGTGTCTCTTCAATGTCATATCTTCCAGTTGTGTGTGTGTTATTTTTGAAAGGTTGAATCTTCCTTCCCCCTTTTTTTTTTTTGCTTCGTGAGAAGGGGCATTTTGACAGGAACGTGTATAGGTTTATAAATAAACCGGAGGTGTGAGCAGGTTACAGGGCGCATCTTCCTGTCCCAGCCCTCTTCAAAGGCAGCATCAGTGGCAATGGGGACATGTCTGTGTCACAAGCCTTCCTCACCCGGCCTCTGCTTTATTAAAAACAAAAATAATTCCCTCCCTCTCTCTCCGTCAGTTTTCTCCCCTCCCAAGCCCTTCCTTCCCCTCCGCGTCCAGTGAAGGCATCGACTCTTGGGGTACAGTTCCAAGGCGATGCGAGTCGACCTTTGCCGCCTCATCCAAGTAGGACATGTCCCTAAACGTAAGAGTTTCGCTCGTGAATCTGAGCAGGTTATTCGGTCGCACGGATTGGGGTGGGTGGTGGGGGGGGCTGCTCGAAGGGAACGATAACTGAGTCGTATCCTGTCTTCACTCAATGCCCACGCGTGCATCCCTCCAGAAGGTGACTTCATCAAGATGTTTAAAATTATGAAAGGCTACATACAGAGTAACTATTTTGTCTGGTGTGGGAATCCAGACAAGGGGGCATAACCTTAAAATTAAAACGAGGACATTCATTTGTGAAATCAGGAAGCACTTCTTCACACAAAGGCTGGTAGAAATCTGCAACTCTCTCCCACAAAAGGCTGTAGATGCTGGGGGTCAGTTGAAATTTTCTTGACAGGAAAGCACTAGCGAGGGTACAGAGGAGATTTACGAGGATGATGCCAGGACTGGAGAATTTTAGCTATGAGGAAAGATTGGATAGGCTGGGGTTATTTTCTTTGGAACAGAGGAGGCGGAGGGGAGACTTAATTGAGGTGTATAAAATTATGAGGGGCCGAGATAGAGTGGATTGGCAGAACCTATTTCCCTTAGCAGAGAGATCAATAACCAGGGGGCATTGATTTAAAGTAATTGCTAGAAGGATTAGAGGAGAGGAGGTGAGAACTTTTTTCACCCAGAGGGTGGCGGGGGTCTGGAACTCACTGCCTGAAAGGGTGGTAGAGGCAGAAACCCTCATCACATTTAAAAAGTACTTGGATATGCACTTGAAGTGCCGTAAACAGCAAGGCTACGGACCAAGAGCTGGAAAGTGGGATTAGGCTGGAGAGCTCTTTTTCGGCTGGCACAGACACGAGGGGTCGAATGGCCTCCTTCTGTGCCGTAAATTTCTATGGTTCGATGACAGAGTTGATAGATTGTTGTTAGTTAAGGGTTGAGGTACAGATCAGCCATGATCTAATTGAATGGCGGAACAGACACGAGGGGCTGAATGACCTTGCCACTCCAACAGTTTAACATTCACAAAACTCCTGTTTCTTGAATGGGGGGGGGGCGGTGGAAAAGGTATAGAATGGAACTGAAGGTATCCAAATCCGAATGAGTGACTCTCGTCCTCCGATTGGGAAAAACACGTATCACGATTTCCTCTCGAACACTCAAACCACTTCCAAAAGGAGGGAAACGACCAGGCCAGGGTGGGGAAGGATAGCGACCCCGACTACCAAGACCATCAGTAGACATGACGCCCTCTCCCATCCCCCCACTTCCCAACCCAACCCAACCCAACCCAGAGTCCATTGCTACAGCCCTTAAACCCAGATTGGTTGTGAAGTGCTTTAGGAATCCCGAGGAGCTGAAAATTTCTAAATCAAAGTTCTTTCTCTTCTTACTGAATCGGGGGAGCGGGGGGGAGAGGGAGGGTTACAATGAGTGTTTAGTAATTGAATGTCTCTTTATCTTTATACATACGTCTTTTTTATCCTTCTCATGGCTCGCTCAGCACTCCGAAAGGTTAAAAAATTCCAAGTGATACAAGTTGGAGGGTCTTGCTGAGTTAAGCAACTGACGGCGAGATGTTTGTCACTGTCGGAGTGGCAAGATCCTGGTGCAGGCTGGTGTTTATGGATGACCCCTGGGGTAATTGATACGATCTTGATGTGCTGGTGCCACGCTGAGGTATTAATGCTTCATGACCTTCCTCCGAGAGCCTTCTGGGTCTTTACAGCCTTGCAAATGCCACTGTTCAATCACTCAACTCAACTGCGAAGCATTCGGGCCTCGGTGGGGGAAGCAAACCTTGGAAATGGCCGATGAATAATAGATAGCAACAGATCCAGAAATGTCAGGACTAGGGAGACAACCTGAGGGGGTGGCGAGGGCTGGGGTTGACAAAACCCATTGTCCTTGAGGTGAAAGAGATCATCAGTCAGTTGCCTGGGAGGCCTGGAGTGGATTGACCCAGTTTTGAATAACCCTTTCCTGAAATCGTAACGGCTTAAAGCACTCGGCACACAGAAGGTCGACGCTGAATGCAAGTTCCTTGCTGTCATTTTAAATGGTTCTGTCCTTGGACCAAAAGGTTTCCTGTGAATGGCTGAAGAGTTGTGTGAATTTAATAGTTTACACCATTATTTATTAATTGCTATCCGCAAGGAAGAACTTGCACTCTTCCCCATCTCTCTAACCCCCTACAGCCCTCTGAGATCTCTGCGCGCCTCCAATTCTGGCCACTTGCGCATCCCTGATTTTAATCGCTCCACCATTGGCGGCCGTGCCTTCAGCTGCCTAGGCCCTAAGCTCTGGAATTCCCTCCCTTAACCTTTCCGTCTCTCCACCTCTCTCTCCTCCTTTAAGGCGCTCCTTAAATCCTACCCACCTGTCCTAGTATCTCCTTATGTGGCTTGGTGTCAAATTTTGTTTGATAACCACCCTACGAAGTGCTGTGGGACGTTTTACGACGTTGAAGGCGCTATATAAATGCAAGTTGTTGTTTATATATGACACCTTTCACGATCAGGCCGCCCTAAACCGCTTTACATCCAATGAAGTACTTTCTGGAAGTGCAGTCACTGTTGTAATGTAGGAAATGCGGCAGCCACATTTGTGCACAGCAAGGTCCCACAGACAGCAATGAGATGCATGACCAGATCATCTGTTTTAGTGACGTTGGTTGAGGGATAAATGTTGGCCGGGACACCGGGGAGAACCGTGGTCTTCACGAGGGGTCTTCAAGGTACTTCAAGATAGTGGTCTTCGAGGCACTCTGGGCTGCAATCTTCACCAAGGGCTTTTGGTGAGGGGTCATGAGTGAACAGTTGTCTTTGGCAGTGTGTAGGTCATGCTGCTGTCTTCAATGAAGACCTTTTGAAGAAGGCTGAGAGTGCAGTAGACTTCAACAAGGAACAATGGGCGCCAAGCTTTAGAAAGGTGTATCAGTGGGGACGATGGTGCACAGCAGATTTTAACGTCAAACGTGAAAAGAAAACACAGGCTACAGACTGTGCAAGGGAGTTAAAGTGCTCTTATCTTGAGGCAATGATTAAAAGCATTGTGAAGACAAACAGACTGTTTCAAACCTAACTGTAACTGGGAGACAAGTAACAATAAGCAAACATTGGCAACGTATCAGAAGTGTAATACAAAGATGTTCTGTGATTTTCGGAAGTAAAGTTTAAAACAAAAATTTTATTCGGCAGCCTAGTAGCGGGAATGTTCGAACACTGGAGCTTTGACTGGATAAACCTCGGCCAAATCCCCAAAGATAGTTAAGCAGAAGTTTCACTTTAGCAGGTGTGTCTCAGCCCAAGGTTGGTTTCCCGAAGGGGGGAAGAACGTTTGCTTAGCTCCCCCCAGTGGTCTCCTAGGTGACGACATTGCCCAGTGTGGCAATGGGCCATACAGACTAGAAGGTCCCAGGTTTGACCCCTGGTCCGTGCTGATCTGATCCTGGGCACTTGCCACTGTCCACAGTGTCCCAGAAATTAGGGATGGGGAAATCCGCCAGAGTTTCTAGACACAAAAGGCATCAAGGGGTATGGGGAGAGAGCGGGGGGATATGGTATTGAGATAGAGGATCAGCCATGATCATATTGAATGGCGGAGCAGGCTCGAAGGGCCGAATGGCCGACTCCTGCTCCTATTTTTCTATGTTTCTAGTTCCCAGCTCATGGGTTGCCATCTAGTGACTGCTGCTGGTTGCAGGTGTACCTGGGTGCCAGGTGAGGGCGAGCTCAGGTGTGATGCCCCATTGTTGACTGGCCCACTGGCACCCGGGGTGTAATCCAACCTTGGGCGGCGGTGGCGCAAATCAGGCGGCATCGAATGGGCAGCCCGTTTTACGTTGAGGTCGACGGAAAAGAAATTTGTGCGGAGTGTAAAAAGGCAGCAAGCGCCCGCTTTGCACTGCCACCCGAGAAGGATCTGTGCGCCCGTCACTGTCCAGGGGTGAAATCTGGTCACTCGGGTGAGGCACAGGAGGGACGCAGCAAGTTATTTCCATGTCTTTTAGGAGAGAGAGAATCGGTATTTCCGTAGCCGACCGGCACTCGCTGGGTTAAACGCAGATTTGGAAACGGTGGGGGAGCTCGCAGGCCGCGATTGTTTGAGCCGTGTTGGGGGCGAGCTGGGTACCTCGGCCCCGGCCGGACTGTCTGGGATTGGGCGCGGAGAGTGGCAGTTCCAACGGGCTGGGAGCGCCAATGAAATCTACACTGAGTGTGAATTACTGGCATTGGGGGGGGGGGGGGCGCTGAACGAGAGGAAATGATCGTGTCTTTGGGAGGTTAAAAAAATAGACTTGTGCCTTTCACAACCTCAGGTCGTCCCAAAGCGCTTTACAGCCAATGAAGTACTTCTTTTGAAGCGCAGTTACTGTTGTAATGTAGGAAACACGGCAGCCAATTTGTGCACAGCAAGCTCCCACAAACAGCAGTGTGATCATGACCAGATCATCTGTTTTTTAGTGATGCTGATTGAGGGATAAACGTTGGCCCCAGGACACCGGGGAGAACCCCCCCCCCCCCCCCGCTCTTCTTCGAAATAGTGGCCGCGGGGTCTTTTACGTCCAGCTGAGAGGGCAGGCGGGGCCCATCGGTTTAACGTCGCATCTGAAAGCTGGCATCTCTGACAGTGCAGCAGTCCCTCAGCACTGCGCTGGAGTACTGTGTAATTAGTGTTTGTGAGGTGGAGTGGTGTTGAATCATATTGGGGGAGGATTTCTTATGTGTCAGCGACGCTGTAAAATCAGTGGGAAGGTTTCCTTTAATTGTAACTTCCGTCAAATGTAGAATGCGCTCACAATTTCACTAAAAATAGCAAACAAAAGACTTCTTGGTGCGCTGTTGGCATAGCGAGCGACCAAAGCCTTCACCCCCACGGTGATATAAAAAGATGATTAGCAGTCACCGCGAAAGAGTGGGGGGTGGGGGGGGTCACAGGTCAGGAGGTCGCAGGCTCGTCATTCCCCGACCCGCACTCCCTCCGACTGTCGCTCCTCACAGGTGCAGTGTCTGAGTGCAGTGTCATTGGCATAAAATGCTACAGAGTGGGGTCCTTTTGAAGATCATCTCCAACCCAAGAATCTCCATCTTAAAATCCCTGTGTCAGCCATGGCTCAGTGGGTAGCACTGCTCGCGTCTGAGTCAAGAAGGTCGCGGGCTCAAGCCCCACTCCAGAGACTTGAGCACAAAAATCTAGGCTGACGCTCCAGTGCGGTGCTGAGGGAGTGCTGCACTGTCGGAGGTGCCGCTTTTCAGATGAGACGTTAAGCTGAGGCCCTGTCTACTCTCTCAGGTGGATGTAAAAGATCCCACGGCCACTATTTCAAAGAAGAGCAGGGGAGTCCTCCCCGGTGTCCTGGTCAATGTTTATCCCTCAATCAACATCAGATTATCTGGTCATTATCACATTGCTGTTTGTGGGAGCTTGCTACATTTCCTACATTACAACAGTGACTACACTCCAAAAGTACTTCATTGGTTGTAAATGGCTTTGAGACGTCCGGTGGTCGTGAAAGGCGCTATAGAAATGCAAGTCTTTCTTTTTCAACAGCTTTCTGCTTCCATTCTGTTTGGTGTTTTTTTTACATAGCATTACGTAGAATTTACAGCACAGAAACAGGCCATTCAACCCAGCGGGTCTGTGCCAGTGTTTATGCTCACTCGAGCCTCCTCCCGCCCCTCTTCTTCTCTCTCTATCAACATATCCTTCTATTCCTTCCTCCTGCATGTGTTTTTCTAGCTTCCCCTTAATTATATCTATGCTATTTGCCTCATAACTCCACGCAGCAAGTTCCACATTCTCACCACTCTCTGGGTGAAGAAGTTTCTTCTGAATTCCTTATTGGATTTATTAGTGACTGTCTTATATTTATGACCCCTAGTTTTGGTCTCCCCCACAAGCGGATACATCTTCTCTCCGTCTACCCTATCGAACCCCTTCATGATTTTAAAGACCTCGATCAGGTCGCCCCTCGGCCTTCTCTTTTCTAAAGAAAAGAGCCCCAGCCTGTTCAGCCTTTCCTGATAGGTATAGCCTCTCCGTTCTGGTATCATCTTTGTAAATCATTTTGGCACCTTCTCCAATGCCTCTATCCTTTTTTATAATATGGAGACCAGCACTGTGCACAGAACTCCCAGTGCGGTCTAACCAAGGTTCAATGCAAGTTTAACATAACTTCTCTGCTTTTCAATTCTATTCCTCAAGAAATGAACCTCAGTGTTTGGTTTGCATTTTTTTATGGCCTTGTTAACCTGCGTCGCTCCTTTTAGTGTGTATTTGTACCCCTAGATCGCTCTGCTCCTCTACCCCATTTAGACTCTTATTTTGCAAGTAGTGTGTGGCCTCCTTATTCTTCCTACCAAAATGCACCACCTCACACTTACCCATATTGAAGTTCATTTGCCAGTTTAATATTGTTTCTTTAATGCGACTGCCTCCTTCATAAGCCATTAGCCTGGCTGCTGTGTTGTTGGGTTAAGCCTGGCTTCCTCTCAGCGTCTTGTCTACTGGGGAAGAAGGGGAGCAATGAGACCCACACCTCGCCTCGAATAACAGTTGACATTGCTTGTTGATGGCTGTTCATGACCGAAGATTGGGATTGTTCCTTGCAATCCCCATGGTCTGTGGAGAGGTTGCGCGTGAGGAGCAGAAGGTATATCCCATCGTACAGATGGCGGCCTTCAGCGGGAGTTTATTGCGCAATAGAAAATTATAGTTTAAATCAAATACGCACAAGGAGGAGGATGCTGCTTCAGTGGCATTTTATTAAGCTCTAGTTTATTATTGACCTCGCAATATTTCTCGTTCTCCCCCCTTTTCTCTTTCTCTCTCTCTCTCTCTCTTTCTACTGCTCTCATTCCTCTCTGTCCACAGTCTCTGCCAACTCTACCTTCCTCCCTCTGTCTCCCTCACGCTACCTCTCTTTCTTCCCACATCTCTCGCTTTGCTCCCCATCTCTGTGCCTCCCCCATCCTCCCTCTGATTCCTCACTTTATCCTCACTGCCCCTCTCTCTCTCTCTCTCTCTCTCTCTCTCTCTCTCTCTCTCTCTCTCTGATTGCTGCTTTTCTCTCTTCCCTCTCCCTGCTCTCCCTTCCTTACTGCCTCTTTCTGTCTTTTCCTCTTTCCCCCCCCCCCCCCCCTCACCCCCAACGACAGGAAATCGTCCACAACTGCGACCTGACTGAGCTCGGGCTGCAGAAACTATTGACATTTGCCGTGAGACAGAGGAGAAAATCCCAGCCTCGGAGAAACCGTTAGTGCGGAAAATAAAACCCGCCTATCCCAGCGCCGGGCTAAATCGGACACAGCCTCTCACTGTTCTGATAAACCAACCCTTACCGCCATGGATTCGAAGGGCTTTTCAAATGTAATTTCAGCCTGTGTCACCGTGGCGTTAATTAACAATAATTTATTTGACTGTGATGGGGACAGCTGGCGAAAGCTTTTAATGAGGCAAATCTTCAGCTAATTGTGTGTTGTAATGGCAGAGAAACCAGGAGATCTAAACAGGGGGGGGGACTGACGATCTGTAGCCTAGTGGTGGCACTGGACGAGCAAGCTGGGGGTCGTCAGTTCAAATACCACAATGGCAAGCTGGGGAGGGGACGGAATTCAGTACATCAGCTCATTTCGGCAGCACTGCACTGATGTGGCGGCCCGCTCAAGTTCAGGAGCGGCTGGAACCGCTGGAGGCTCCAGTAGTTTTGAGGTTCAGGTGGGACCTTCAGTACCAGTTGTCTCAATTTGATAAAACATTCCAGTCTAACAGATTGGGGAGGACTAGGGGACGCGAGTTTAAGCTGTGCGAGAGTAGGAACAGACCAGACGTTGGGCGGTGGTTCTTTTCCCGGAGAGTAGTGAGCCTCTGGGATGCGTTGCCGGCTGGTGCGGTGGGTGCTGACTCTCTGCCTGCCAGAGGGAGCTGGACCGGTTCCTGACTGGGGCAGAGATCGCATCATACCAGGGTTGCCAACGCTCCAGGGTTGCCCTGGAGTCTCTAGGAATGAAAGATTAATCTCTTTCTTCTGTAGGCTGATTTGATTTATCCGTTTCCTCGACATTGTAAAGTCCGATCTATATTTTTTTTTAAAAAAAGGTCTCAACTAGTCAGGGCAACTTGAGAGTAGATGGTGATGGTAACGGGACAGCGTTCATCGCCCTGCTGACATTCTGTTGCTGGGAGTTTGTTCCTTGTCCTTTATCCATCAATAGACTCTGTCCCAAACTGACAGTTTCACCCCACCGGTATTCTCCAGCCCAATATCCCGAATACAGCGGCTTGTGCTGCGATATCTGGCTGCTGGCCGAGTGGCTGCCCTTCGCCCACGTGGTGACAGTCACCAGGCTATCCAACTGTGGTGGGCCTCGGAGCTGAGCCCGATCTCGTTCTGGCACGGCACGGTACGGCCCGGTACGGCCCGGCCCGGCACGGTACGGCACGGCCCGGCACGGTACGGTACGCACGCACACTTTCCACCAGGGAGCATCGGAACAGGAGGAGGCCGTTCAGCCCCTCGAGCCTGTTCCGCCGTTCAGTTAGATCATGGCCGATCTGCACCTCATACTCCACCTTACCCGCCTTTGCTCCATATCCCTCGGTACTCTCACCCAACAAGAATCCATCGATCTCGCTCTTGAAAGCTCCAGTACACCCCCAGCAGCCACAGTCTTTTGAGGGAGAGAGTTCCAGATTTCCACTACCCTTTGACTGGAAAAAGTGCTTCCTGATTTCAATCCTGAACGGCCTGGCTCTAATTTTAAGATTATAGAATCATAGACTGACGCAGCACAGAAAGAGGGCAGGCGGCCCATTCTGCCTGTGCCGGCTCTTTGAAAGAGCTCTCCAATTAATCCCACTCCCCCGCTCTTTCCCCACAGCCCTGCAAATGTTTTCCCTTCAAGTGTTTATCTAATTCCCTTTTGAAAGTTGCTATTGAATCTGCTTCCACCGCCCTTTCAGGCAGCGCGTTCCAGATCACAACAATTATGTCCCCTTGTTCATAACTGTCCCAGCCAGAGGAAACAGTTTCTCTGTATCTACCCTATCGATTAGATCACCCCTCAATCTTGTAAACTCAAGGGAATACAAGGCAAGTTAATGCCACCAAGACAAAGCATTCCGCTCGATCGGCACCCCATCCACCACCTTAAACATTCACTCCCTCCACCACCGGCGTACCGTGGCTGCAGTGTGTACCATCTACAAGATGCACTGCAGCAACTCGCCAAGGCTTCTTCGGCAGCACCTCCCAAACCCGCGACCTCTACCACCTAGAAGGACAAGGGCAGCAGGCGCATGGGAACACCACCACCTCCAAGTTCCCCTCCAAGTCACACACCATCCTGACTTGTAAATATATCAGCCGTTCCTTCAGCACAGGGACAGCAGCGGTTCAAGAGGGCGGCTCACCACCACCAAGGGCAACTAGGGATGGGCAATAAATGCTGTCCTTGCCAGTGATGCCCACATCCCGGGAATGAATAAATAAAAACCTCTTGCTGGATAGAAATCAGGAGCGTGAACTGAGGTGATTTTTTTCCTCTACCCTCTCGCTAGGCCACTGAGTCCAATGGTCAAACCTCAAGTGCTGCTACCCCCTGAACAAACGAGCCACTGATTCTGGGTCCTCCTGAATTGCCTGGCTGTGTGTGGCAAAAGGAGACTCCCCCAATTAACTTTTCTAACAAACCTATACACAAATACTTTGTTCGTCAAAGGCATTGTATACCAGAGCGTGGTTCGAATGTGGAACTCGCTACCACAAGGAGTAGTTGAGGCGAATATCATAGATACATTTAAGGGGAAGCTGGATAAGTACATTTTTTTTTCGTTTATGGGATGTGGGCGTCGCTGACAAGGCCCAGCATTTATTGCCCATCCCTAGTTTCCCTTGAGAGGGTGGTGGTGAGCCGCCTTCTTGAACCGCTGCAGTCCGTGTGGTGAAGGTACTCCCACAGTGCTGTTGGGGAGGGAGTTCCAGGATTTTGACCCAGCGATGATAAGGGAACGGCTGATATACTTCCAAGTCAGGATGGTGTGTGACTTGGAGGGGTACTTGGAGGTGGTGGTGTTCCCATGCGCCTGCTGCCCTTGTCCTTCTAGGTGGTAGAGGTCGCGGGTTTGGGAGGTGCTGCCGAAGAAGCCTTGGCGAGTTGCTGCAGTGCATCTTGTAGACGGTGTACACTGCAGCCACGGTACGCCGGTGGTGGAGGGAGTGAATGTTTAAGGTGGTGGATGGGGTGCCAATCAAGCGGGCTGCTTTGTCCTGGATGGTGTCGAGCTTCTTGAGTGTTGTTGGAGCTGCACTCATCCAGGCAAGTGGAGAGTCTTCCATCACACTCCTTACTTGTGCCTTGTAGACGGTGGAAAGGCTTTGTGGAGTCAGGAGGTGAGACGCTCGCCGCAGAATACCCAGCCTCTGACCTGCTCTTGTAGCCACAGTATTTATGTGGCTGGTCCAGTTAAGTTTCTGGTCAATGGTGACCCCCCAGGATGTTGATGGTGGGGGATTCAGCAATGAGGGTGAAAGGAATATGCTGATAGGGTGAGATGAAGTAGGGTGTGGAGCAAAAACCAGTTGGGCCGAATGGCCTGTTTCTGTGCTGTACATTCTGTGTAATCTATGTAACCCCCCCCCGAGATATCTGCGCTCCTCTAATTCTGCCCTCTTGAGCATCCCTGATTATAATCGCTCAACCATTGGTTGCCTAGGCCCTAAGCGCTGGAATTCCCTGCCTAAACCTCTCCGCCTCTCTACCTCTCTTTCCTCCTTTAAGACGCTCCTTAAAACCTACCTCTTTGACCAAGCTTTTGGTCACCTGCCCTAATTTAGCCTTATGTGGCTCGGTGTCAAATTTTTTGTCTTAAAATACTCCTGTGCAGCGCCTTGGGACGTTTTACTACGTTAAAGGCGCTATATAAATACAAGTTGTTGTTGTTATATGTATAACAACAAGTTTGTCCCTTCTTTGCCTGGTGATCAGGGACTAGCACCAGTGGCAGCAGCAAAAAGCCCGAGTCCTTCATTGACCTATGACGCAGAGAGAGGTGGCGAATAAATGTAACATCATTGCGGCCATTTTAAGGGCGTAACCGTGACGGATTTCGCAGGGCGACGGCCCGAGAGCGATTTGCACGTATCCGGGCCGCCGCCGCCGCTAAATTCCTCGTGCCTTTATTTTTTTTTTAGGCAGCAATATTGCAATGAGGCTCCTGCGCCCATTTACGGGAAATTTGTTAAGGTTGGTCAGAGCTTGCGCTGCACAAGCCCCCGACTAGTTTTTTTAAGGCTCTACAGCGGCCTAACCAGGGGTCTTCAAAGGGAACGGCGGAGGCCATTGAAGGAAAAATGGAAAAATAAGGACGTGCATTTCTCCAGCGCCTTTCACAACCTCAGGATGTCCCCAAAGCGCTTTATAGCCAATGACGTACTTTTTGAAGTGTAGTCACTGCTGTAATGTAGGAAAAACAGCAGCCAATTTGCACACAGCAAAGTTCCACAAATGACCAGATAATCTGTTTTTCAGTGACGTTGGTTAAGAGATAAATATTGGCCCAGGACACCGGGGAGAACTTCCCTGCTCTTCTTCAAAATAGTGGCCGTGGGTTCTTTTACATCCACCTGAGAGAGCAGACGGGGCCTCGGTTTAACGTCTCATCCGAAAGACGGCACCTCCGACAGTGCGGCTCTCCCTCAGCACTGCACTGGGAGTGTCAGCCTGGAGTTTTGTGCTCAAATCTCTGGAGTGGGGCTTGAAACCCATAATCTTCTGACTCCGAGGCAGAGAGTGCTGCCCACTGAGCCACGGCAGGGAAGGTTTTTTTTTCAGTTCTCCTCCTGCCTCCACATTAATACCACGGGCCGCTGACGGCCTGCCCCCCCCCCGCCCCGCTTTGCCCTCCTGAGCCAGCTGGACTTTGAAGGGCCCAAACCTGTAAGCTGGGTCTAGGCGTCCGATCGGCGTCCGCTGCTTGCTCGCTGGCTTTATTCCAGTGAGGCCCGAAGACGGTTCTGCCGCGCGAGTTCAGCGCGCCCACACAATATCGAATTTAGGCTCCAGTTGGGGCCTCGGGGCCTGAGTAGGGTCGCCCCAACCCTCCAGGATTGCCCTGGGGGTCTCCAGGAATTAAAGGTAACACCCAGGAGGGGAAAAAAAATCATAGGGGCATTAAAAAAACATGGTGCATTTATTAGCCGTGGTCAGTCGTGGCTCAGTGGGCAGCACTCTCGCCTCTGAGTCAGAAGGCCGTGGGTTCAAGTCCCACTCCAGGGACTTGGGCACAAAAATCCAGGCTGACACTCCCGGTGCAGTGCTGAGGGAGTGCTGCACTGTCAGAGGTGCCGCCTTTCGGATGAGACGTTAAACCGAGGCCCCGTCTGCTCTCTCAGGTGGACGTAAAAAATCCCGTGGCACTATTTCGAAGAAGAGCAGGGGAGTTCTCCCCGGTGTCCTGGGGCCAATATTTATCCCTCAATCAAAATCACTAAAAACAGATTATCTGGTCATTATCACATTGCTGTTTGTGGGAGCTTGCTGTGCGCAAATTGGCTGCTGCGTTTCCCACATTACAACAGTGACTACACTTCAAAAAGTACCTCATTGGCTGTAAAGCGCTTTGGGACGTCTGGTGGTCGTGAAAGGCGCTAGATAAATGCAAGTTTATCTTTCTTTTACATTGAACTCTTTTGTTTATTACTGATAAATAAATATTGGAGATGGGAAGAAAGGCTGTTCAACCGGCTGGGGTGGTTGGAGCCGGGAGGTTATATGATGAAACCTCCAGGAATATGTCCACAAGCGTTGGGAACCCTGGGGCGTGGGGAAGGAAGTATTAAATCAGTCAAAGCCTGAGGGGAACTTTGTGTCTCTCGAGGGCTGCAGGAGGACTTCTGCAGTTAATTGCCATGTAGTTACATTTTTGTAGTTTACTGAGAGAGTTCTTCAAAGAAACATAATACTTCATTTCCCCGAACTTTCCATCAAACAGCACTGGCAGGACATCAGAGTGATCTGAAAGAAAATGTGTGTGTGTGTGTGTTTTGAAAGCTTTGACAGTAACGCATTAACTACCCCAGGCTTTCCTTCTATTTTTAGCTGCTTGAAGTGTCCTTGCAGAATGGAGCTGTGTTCTTTCCCCCTCCCCTGGCGCCCTTTCATTTCTCTGAGTGAGGCAGAATGTGGGTTGTGGATTAGACTCCACTGCCCTTAATCTGTGTGTCTGTGTGTGCGCGTGTCTGTGCGCGCGCGTGTCTGTGCGCGCGCGTGTCTGTGCGCGAGCGTGTCTGTGCGCGCGCGTGTCTGTGCCCGCGCGTGTCTGTGCCCGCGCGTGTCTGTGCCCGCGTGTGTCTGTGCGCGCGTGTGTCTGTGCGCGCGTGTGTCTGTGCGCGGGTGTGTCTGTGCATCTGTGTGCGTGTGTGCGTGTCTGTGCTTGTGTCTGTGCGTCTGTGTGCCTGTGTGCGTGTGTCTGTGTGCGTGTGCGTGTGCGCGCCCGTCTGTGCGCGCCCGTCTGTGTGCGTGTGTGTCTATGTGTGTGTCTTTCTGTCTGTGTGTGTCTGTGTCTCTCTCTGTGTATTTAATATCCGCCCCCTCTCTGATTCCCCCTCCCCTGTAAATGCCGCATTGGGTCCCGGCTGAATAGACCCACGGCTCAGGCTAATTTTATCCCGGGCTGAGTGGAGTGACGTCAGTGAGCCAGCTGCTCGTGGTCGATGTCAGGTCCTGGGGGGAGGTCTAAATTGAGCACCAGGCTGCCGATATCCTACACAAATCTCCTTTGCCCAAACTGCCTCAGTCAGAGAGAATTCTTCACTGCGACCGACGCAATTTAGAAGATTGTTGCGAAGCAAACAAGAAGGAGAGGTTATTGATTTTCACTTAAAATGCTACTCAGCAACATCAGGGAGCCCCTGTGATGCAGTCACACTGAGATATCTATTAACTGGAAGACAGCTAGCCTTCCCTAGAGGGAAATTGCTCATGGCTTCACCCCAGTAGAATTAACCCTTTCTGTTGCTGTCTTCAGTTTTTTTACCCAGTCAATCAGAAATGGCCTCAAAACAGTGGTGTCCCTCCGCCCCCCTCCGCCTCCCTCAGTCCCTCCCCCCCCTCAGTCCCTCCCCTCCCTCAGTCCCTCCGCCCCCCCCTCCGCCCCCTCAGTCCCTCCGCCCCCTCAGTCCCTCCGCCCCCTCAGTCCCTCCGCCCCCTCAGTCCCTCCGCCCCCTCAGTCCCTCCGCCCCCCCTCTGCCTCCCTCAGTCCCTCCGCCCTCCCTCAGTCCCTCCGCCCCCCTCAGTCCCTCCCCCCCTCAGTCCCTCCGCCCCCTCAGTCCCTCCGCCCCCCTCTGCCTCCCTCAGTCCCTCCGCCCCCTCAGTCCCTCCGCCCCCCCCTCAGTCCCTCCGCCCCCCTCTGCCTCCCTCAGTCCCCTCCGCCCCCTCAGTCCCTCCGCCCCCTCAGTCCCTCCGCCCCCTCAGTCCCTCCGCCCCCTCAGTCCCTCCGCCCCCTCAGTCCCTCCGCCCCCTCAGTCCCTCCGCCCCCTCTGTCCCTCCGCCCCCTCAGTCCCTCCGCCCCCTCAGTCCCTCCGCCCCCTCAGTCCCTCCGCCCCCTCAGTCCCTCCGCCCCCTCAGTCCCTCCGCCCCCCTCCGCCCCCTCAGTCCCTCCGCCCCCTCAGTCCCTCCGCCCCCCTCCGCCCCCTCAGTCCCTCCGCCCCCTCAGTCCCTCCGCCCCCTCAGTCCCTCCGCCCCTCAGTCCCTCCGCCCCCCCTCAGTCCCTCCGCCCCCCTCAGTCCCTCCGCCCCCCCTCAGTCCCTCCGCCCCCCCTCAGTCCCTCCGCCCCCCCTCAGTCCCTCCGCCCCCCCTCAGTCCTCCGCCCCCCCTCAGTCCCTCCGCCCCCCCTCAGTCCCTCCGCCCCCCCTCAGTCCCTCCGCCCCCCCTCAGTCCCTCCGCCCCCCCTCAGTCCCTCCGCCCCCCCTCAAGTCCCTCCGCCCCCCCTCAGTCCCTCCGCCCCCCCTCAGTCCCTCCGCCCCCCCTCAGTCCCTCCGCCCCCCCTCAGTCCCTCCGCCCCCTCAGTCCCTCCGCCCCCTCAGTCCCTCAGTCTCCGCCCCCTCAGCCCTCGCCCTCAGTCCCTCCGCCCCCTCAGTCCCTCCGCCCCCTCAGTCCCTCCGCCCCCCTCAGTCCCTCCGCCCCCCCTCAGTCCCTCCGCCCCCTCAGTCCCTCCCGCCCCCTCAGTCCCTCCGCCCCCTCAGTCCCTCCGCCCCCTCAGTCCCTCCCCCCCTTCAGTCCCTCCTCCCCCCCCTCAGTCTCCTCTCGCCCCCCCCTCAGGTCTCTCTCGCCCCCCCCTCAGTCTCTCTCGCCCCCCCCTCAGTCTCTCTCGCCCCCCCCTCAGTCTCTCTCGCCCCCCCTCAGTCTCTCTCGCCCCCCCCTCAGTCTCTTCGCCCCCCCACCTCAGTCCCTTGCCCCCCCCTCAGTCCCTCTCGGCCCCCCCCTCAGTCCCTCTCGCCCCCCCCTCAGTCCCTCTCGCCCCCCCCTCAGTCCCTCTCGCCCCCCCCTCAGTCCCTCTCGCCCCCCCCTCAGTCCCTCTCGCCCCCCCCTCAGTCCCTCTCGCCCCCCCCCTCAGTCCCTCGCCCCCCCCCTCAGTCCCCTCCGCCCCCCCTCAGTCCCTCCGCCCCCCTCAGTCCCTCCGCCCCCCTCAGTCCCTCTCGCCCCCCCCTCAGTCCCTCTCGCCCCCCCCTCAGTCCCTCTCGCCCCCCCCTCAGTCCCTCTCGCCCCCCCCTCAGTCCCTCTCGCCCCCCCCTCAGTCCCCTCTCGCCCCCCCCTCAGTCCCTCTCGCCCCCCCCTCAGTCCCTTGCCCCCCCCCCCTCGGTCCCTCCGCCCCCCCTCGGTCCCTCCGCCCCCCTCGGTCCCTCCGCCTCCCTCGGTCCCTCATTCCCTCCGCCTCCCTCAGTCCCTCCACCTCCCTCAGTGGGGGGGAGGGGTGGGGGGGGTGGAGGGGTGATCCCCCGACCACATCTGCTGTAACCTCTGGCAGGAAGATCCACGGAACCTTCCGGAGATAACGACCGACGTTACGGTGACGATTTGGGGTAACTCACCCAGGGGGCAATTCAAACCCCATAGCATCAGTCACCAAAACGAGCAAAATACTGCGGATGCTGGAAATCTGAAATAGAAGCAGAAAATGCTGGAAATACTCATCAGGTCAGGCAGCATCTGTGGAGAGAGAAACAGAGTTAACGTTTCAGGTCTGTGACCTTTCATCTGAACTGGAAGATGTTAGAGATGAGCCACTTTTTTTTTAAAGTCGGTTCTGATGAGATGAGATGTTAAACCGAGGCCCCGTCTGCTCTCAGGTGGACGTAAAAGATCCCATGGCACTGACATGAATCTTGTCATTCATGGGAAATGACTTATGACATCATACTGAGTGGCCTGCAGGTGGCGCTGTCCAGGGAGAGTATAAATACTCGGGCATGGGCCCAGCTTGCTCAGGACATTCTTTAACAGGAACTAGTGAAGGACAACTAGGATCTCCATGTTGTAAAACAGTTGATTAAAGCTTTGTTTAACGCTTAGACCAAGTACCTAGTAGTTTTCTTACGTCAGCACTATTTTGAAGAAGAGCAGGGGAGTTCTCCCCGGTGTCCTAACCAATATTTATCCCTCATCCAACGTCACTAAAACAGATTATATGGCCATTATCACATTGCTGTTTGTGGGATCTTGCTGTGCGCAAATTGGCTGCCGTGTTTCCCACATTACAACAGCGACCACACTTCAAAAAGTACTTCATTGGCTGTCGAGCGCTTTGGGACATCCAGTGGTCGTGAAAGGCGCTATAGAAATGCAAGTCTTTCACAGTTGCTGTCTGGTTTGGGTTGCCAACTCTGATTGGACGTATTCCTGGAGGTTTCTTCACATGACCGCCCACCTCCAACCGCCCCACCCGGTCAAACAGCCTTTATTTTTACCCGCCCCCCCCCCCTCCCCCATCTTCAATATTGTTATAACTGGTAAACAAATGATTTTCTTTGCATGTCATCATGAGTTTTGCTGGCAGCAGTCCCTGGGAGGTAAAACCTTCAATTCCAGGAGACTCCAGGGCAATCCTGGAGGGTTGGCAACCTTGTGCCTCTTCAGTTCTCCCCCTCCCCCCCCCCCCCCCCCCCCCCCCAAAATCAAGCCAGTCATGGTGGCACTGCATCACTCCGAGGGGGCACCGCATTGCGATCGCCCCGAACCGAGAAAACGGGGAATTTTAAAACAACAGAGAAATAAATTAAATGAATGTTGAAACTTTGGAGGTGTCACTTGCAGAGTAACAAACGCCTCAGTGTCCGTTGTAATCAGGCACCTTTAAAGGGAAATCCTCCGGGAGACACTCTCCATCGGCAGATAAGCTCTTCCAGATGTACTAATATATGCATATCATGTGCCCGAATAAACAAACAGCCAATTAACATTCATATTTTATGCAAATGTTCAATATGCCGGTGCTGGCTGCTCTCTTGCTACCAGCTTGTCATTAGCCAATCACGTCGCGCGATGCTGCAGCGGATGTCTCCAGGGAAACGCAGACTATGAATAAAGATGTCCTTGGATTTGGGAGGGGCGGGGGCAGGATTTGCAGCATCTTTGATGGTGAATAAATTAAATTAAGCCAAAGCATGGCCCATTTTCGCATTTAACATTAGCCAAGAGTGGGGAATCTGTGCCCCGTCAGCACTGGGACTTGGCCCACACCCGGAGAGAGTCAAACCACCACAAAATGGAATGGGGAAACGCCGTAAAAGAACAGGAGTAAACATAAGAACTAGGAGCTGGAGTCGGCCATACGGCCCCTCGAGCCTGCTCCGCCATTCAATAAGATCATGGCCGGCCTTCGACCTCAACTCCACTTTCTGGCCCAATCTCCACATTCCTTGATTCCCCTGGAGTCAAAAGAAAGAAAGAACTTGCATTTCTATAGCAACCTTTCATGACCTCAGGATGTCCCAAAGCACTTTATAGCCAATGAAGTACTTTTTGAAGTGTGGTCACTGTTGTAATGTAGGAAACGCGGCAGCCAATTTGCGCACAGCAAGCTCCCACAAACAGCAATGAGATAATGACCATGCTTTGTTGGTTGAGGGATAAATATCGGCCATGACACCAGGGATAACTCCCCCTGCTCTTCTTCAAAATAGTGGCCGTGGGATCTTTTATGTCCACCCGAGCGGGCAGACGGGGCCTCGGTTTAACGTCTTGTTCACAAAAAACGCCACCTGCGACAGTGCGGCACTCCCTCAGTACTGCACTGGAGTGTCAGCCTAGATTTTTGTGCTCAGGTCTCTGGAGGGGGGCGCGAACCCACAACCTTCTGACTCAGAGGCGAGAGTGCTGCCCACTGAGCCACTGGCTGACACATTAAAGTAGGCCATTCGGGCCCTCGAACATATTCAGTTAGATCATGGGTGATCTGTATCTTAACTCCATTTACCCGCCATCATTCCATAACCCTTACTACCCTCACCCTGCAAAAGAAAATCTTTATCCATTACAGTTTTGAGATTTTCAGTTGACTTAACCAGCTCACATGGCTAGTTGGGCACGTGGGTGAGGTGTGAGGAGCAGCTGGCACTATACCAGCGTGAGTCGACACCTCCAGGACAGGAGGGGGTGGGTGCGGGGTGGGTGCGGGGGGGGGCGATCAGGCAAAAACAGCCAAAGGAAAACAGAAATAGAATTGTGCTTGAGCGAAATTCTTTCAAAATTACAAGCTTGTAGTGTGAGGCGTAAAGTCTTTGGATGTTACAGTTGTATAAAGCTTTGGTTAGATCCCAGTTAGAGTCACTGCGTTCAGTTCTGGGCACCGCACCTCAAGAAGGATATCGTGGCCTTGGAGGGAGAGCAGCGCAGATTCACCAGAATGATACCGGGGCTAAAAGGGTTAAATTATGAGGACAGATTGCACAAACCAGGCTTGTATTCCCTTGAATATAGAAGATTAAGGGGTGATCTAATTGAGGTGTTTAAGATGATTAAAGGAGTTGATCGGGTAGAGAGAGAGAGAAACTATTTCCTCTGGTGGGGGGAGTCCAGAACAAAGGGGGCATAACCTTAAAATTAGAGCCAGGCCGTTCAGGGGTGATGTCAGGAAGCACTTCTTCACACAAAGGGTAGTGGAAATCTGGAACACTTCTGCCTCAAAGAGCTGTTGAGGCTGGGGGGGTCAATTGTAAAATTTCAAAACTGAGATTGAAAGGTTTAGGTTAGCCAAGGGTATTAAGGGTTTTCGGAACCAATGCAGGTAGATGGAGTTAAGATATAGAGATCAGCCGTGACCTAACTGAGTGGCGGAACAGGCCTCAAGGGGCCGAATGGCCTCCTCCTGTTCCTATAGACAACCGCCAAGGCGCCATCACTGCCCAGGCTGACTGTCCGCGTGGGCACTTGCGAGCTAGCGACACTGACGATGGTGATGATCCTGAGCCTGATATTGAGGCCAAAGCCGAGAGCTCTGCTGACAGCTCCGCCGATATCAGCTGACTGGATGGGGACCAGCGGTAGTTTCCAGAAGCTTCTTGGTCTGTGTGACTCACCAGGTGGTGGCAATCATCTTAACAGCAGCTGAATGGAACACATAATCCAGGCTGACACTCCAGGGCAGCGCTGAGGGAGTGCTGCACTGTCGGAGGAGCCGTCTTTCGGATGAGACGTTAAACCGAGGCCCCGCCTGCTCTCTCTTTTTCAGGTGGATGTAAAAGATCCACGGGCACTATTTTCGAAGATGAGCAGGCGAGTTGTCCCCGCTGTCCTAGGGCCAATATTTATCCCTCAACCAACATCATCAAGCATATTATCTGGTCATTATCACGTTGCTGTTTGTGGGAGCTTGCTGTGCGCAAATCGGCTGCCGCGTTTCCTACATTACAACAGTGACTACACTTCAATAAGTACTTCATTGGCTGTAAAGCGCTTTGGGACGCCCGGAGGTTGTGAAAGGTGCTATAGAAATGCACGTTCTGGTGATGTCTGCTCACTCGCAGTCTGAGCATTACAGATGGGAAAGTGGTAATGATCTATATTTACACGTATTTTATTATATATAGTTTTAAAAAAATGAAGAGAGAGGGACTAACCACTGTGATTAAGTGCTATAGACGTCACCTGCTAATAGATAGTTCAACGCACTGCAATTACCCTGCTGTTAAACGGCTGTTCCCTGGGTTTCCATGGTTTTGTATGTTTTCTGATCAATTATTCAATCCCCGACTGCTTGTTTCTGTGTCTGAGACAGAATGTGGGTCGGACTCAGAATCTCCGCCCCCCCACCCCACCCTGTTTCCAATTCTCCACGCCATACTGCGGGTCAGAGATGGCGGGAAGCACTGGGCTTCTCCGAGACCTTCAGCTACCTTGGCATGTCATTCTCTTACCAACGCTATCGTCAGACTTGTGCAGCACAGCTGGAGCTCTCCAATTAGTCCCGCTGCCCCCGCTCTTTCCCCATAGCCCTGTGAATTTTTCCTTTTCAAGTATTTATCCAATTCCCTTTGGAAAGTTACTATTGAATCTGCTTCCACCGCCCTTTCAGGCTGTGCATTCCAGATCACAACAACTCGCTGAGTAAAGAAATGTCTCCTCATAGAATCATAGAATAGTACAGCACAGAAGGAGGCCATTTGGCCCATCGAGTCTGCGCCGGCTCTTTCGAAGAGCAATCCAGTTAATCCCACTCCCCCCGCTCTTTCCCCATATCCCTGCAATTTTTTCTCCTTCAAGTATTTATCCAATTCCCTTTTGAAGGTGACTATTGAATCTGCATCCACCACCCTATCAGGTAGTGCATTCCAAATCCTAACCACTCGTTGCGTAAAAACGTTTTTCCTCCTGTCGCCTCTGGTTCTTTTGCCAATCACCTTAAATCTCTGCCCTCTGGTTATCGACCCTTCAGCCATTGGAAACAGTTTCTCTTTATTTACTCGATCTAAACCCTTCATGATTTTAAACACCTCGATCAAATCTCCTCTTCGCCTTCTCTGCTCTGCTCATCTTCCCCTCTGGTTCTTTCAGATTATTCCTGAGCGTATGGAATCCGCCATTAAACACTACGGGCCAGTGTGGGGTTGTTGAGTAAGAGCAATTCCTTGAGAAACTAGCCTTGATGACATTTTCACGGGAGAATTGACTGCACGTGGCCCTCGACAGGCACCCTTGCATTTCACCCCAATGGTTTCAGATGGGATGAGAATGGGGTTGGTCCTACAACGGGCAGGAGATTCTCTCCGGTGACGGTGACAATGACCCCCTCCCCCACCCCCAACCCGGGTCTCTGCTCCGGTCCCCAACGTCGCTCACTCCGTTCACAACTGAGTGGCTCGCTCGGCAACGAGGAATAACGCAACCTTAATCCCCCCTCCCCACCACCAGGTGCAAAACCCCACTTCTTTCCAGCAGGCTTCGCACCACGCTGCCTAAAGTGCTGGCGTAGCACAGTTGCAGTTAACCGGCACTAGTAATCCAGAGAAGGTGAGTTCAATTCCCGCCACGGCAGCGTGAGAATTGGAACTCGGTTTAAAGAATCTAGAAATAAAAAGCCGGTATCGGTAAAAGTCACCATGAAGCTGTTGGATTGTCGTAAAAAAAAAACAACCGGTTCGTAGGTTTCCTTACCTGTGCACCAGTCGCTGAAGGTAATGATCTAGATAAGGGAACTAAATGTAATATCTCCAAGTTTGCAGATGACACAAAGCTGGGTGGGAGTGTGTGCTGCGAGGAGGATACCGAGAAACTCCAGGATGATTTGGACAGGTTGGGTGAGTGGGCAGAAGCGTGGCAGATGCAATATAACGTGGATAAATGCGAGGTTATCCATTTTGGTGTCAAAAACAGAAAGGCAGACTATTATCTGAATGGCAATAGATTTGGAGAAGGGGAAGTGCAACGAGACCTGGGTGTCCTTGTGCACCAGTCGCTGAAGGTAAGCATGCAGGTGCAGCAGGCGGTGAAGAAGGCAAATGGTATGTTGGCCTTTATAGCGAAAGGGTTCGAGTATAGGAACAGGGATGTCCTGCTGCAGTTGTACAGGGCCTTGGTGAGACCACACCTTGAGTATTGTGTGCAGTTTTGGTTGCCTTATCTGAGGAAGGATGTTCTTGCCATGGAAGGAGTTCAGCGAAGATTCACAAGGCTGATACCTGGGATGGCAGGAATGACATATGAGGAGAGATTGGGTCGATTGGGCTTATACTTGCTGGAGTATAGAAGAATGAGAGGGGATCTCATCGAAACGTATGAAATTCTGACAGGTCTGGACAAACTAGATGCAGGAAGAATGTTCCCGATGGTCGGAGAGTCCAGAACCAGGGGTCATAATCTAAGGATAAGGGGTAAGCCATTTAGGACAGAAATGAGGAAGAATTTCTTCACCCAGAGAGTGGTGAACCTGTGGAATTCTCTACCGCAGAAGGTAGTTGAGGCCAAGTCATTAAATATATTCAAGAATGAGTTAGATATATTTCTTAAAGCTAAAGGTATCAAGGGATATGGGGAGAAGGCAGGTACAGGGTACTGAGTTTGGATGATCAGCCATGATCTCATCGAATGGCGGAGCAGGCTCGAGGGGCCGAATGGCCTACTCCTGCTCCTATCTTCTATATTTCTATGTTTCTGAAGGACATCAGCCGTCCTTAACCGGCCTGGGCCTACATGTGACTCCAGTCCCACCCCAAGTGGCCTAGCGAGCTACTCAGTACGATAGCAAAATACTGCGGATGCTGGAAATCCGAAATAACAACAGAAAACGCTGGAAAAACTCAGCAGGCCAGGCAACATCCGTGGAGAGAGAAAGAGAGTTAACGTTTCAGGTCGAAACCCTTAGTCGGAACTGAGAGAGCAAGAAATAAACAGATAAAAATGCAAGGGGGAGGCTGGGGGGAGGAATAAAAGAACAAAAGGGATGGTCTTTAGTGAGTAGAGACATTGAGAGATGCTCAAGGCAAGACGAGATGGTAATGGGACAGGTTGAGAAACAAAAGGTAAGGTGTGAAATGCTGGCAGAATCAGAGACAGCTGCCGTGGGGGGAGAGAGAGAAAAAAAGGAAAAAGGCACGGACCAAAAGAGTGGATAAAATGTATACATATGTGGTAGGGGCCGGGGTTATGATCTGAAATTGTTGAACTCGATATTGAGTCCGGAAGGCTGTAAAGTGCCTAAACGGAAGATGAGGTGCTGTTCCTGGAGCTTACGCTGCGCTTCCGTTGTGTCCTCAGTTGTGTCCAGCTGCTAGCACCACCACCTTCTCAAGGGCAACTAGGGATGGGCAATAAATGCCGGCCTTGCCAGCGATGCCCACGTCCTGAGATTTTAAACCTCGCTGCTGGGCAAACCTTGACAGCAGGGGAAAGATGAATTCAAAGGTGGTGTTGCCTCTCGCAGCACAGCACAGCACTCCGCTTTGAAGCTTAAGCATCCCTTTCTTGTTAAGCTCCCAATTTCTTGACCTTGAAAAAAAATCATCTCACAGAACATTGCAAAGTCATCTGTTTTCTCTGACTAACCCTCCGTTTATTTAAAGATATATTTTTAATTCCAAAATGCCACTGGCGATGACTCAGAAAGGAGTTAAAGAATCATATACGACGGCAGAGGCACATTTGGTCCAATCTGTTTTGTAGAAACCTTCTTACACAAAATCTAACAAATGCACATTGGGTGAAATAATGTGCGACATAAGTACAGAAGGAATGGAATAGAATTAGTGCAGAGTGACTCAGGAGAAGATCCGGCAGTGAGGGTGAACTCGTCATTTAGATAATGCGGTGAGGTGATTACAAAAAAAAAAGTAAAAGATTACTGGGAGATGTACAGGCAAAAGAGTGGAATACGAGTCTGCTGATGTCATCCCAAGGCTGCACAATACACTGTGTATAGTTGTCAGCAAGTGTCTGGATTAGTCTGCCAGGCTTAGAATCATAGACGCTTATGGCACAGGAGGAGGCCATTCGGCCCATCGTGTCTGCGCCGGCCGACAAAGAGCTCTCCAGCCTAATCCCACTTTCCAGCTCTTGGACCGTAGCCTTGCAGGTTACGGCACTTCAAGTGCATATCCAAGTACTTTTTAAATGTGATGAGGGTTTCTGTCTCTTCCACCCTTTCAGGCAGTGAGTTCCAGACCCCCACCACCCTCTGGGTGAAAAAAATCTCTCCTCAACTCCCCTCTAATCCTTCTACCAATTACTTTAAATCTATGCTCCCTGGTTATTGACCTCTCTGCTAAGGGAAATAGGTCCTTCCTGTCTACACTATCTAGGCCCCTGGTAGTATAGAGAAAGAGTTCAGGGGGTTTATGAGTTTGGTAGCCTATGGTACTGGACTAACAATCCAAGAGTTGGGAGTTCAGATCCCACCATGTGTAAATTGGGAGGTCAATCTGGTAATTTGTGGGTTGGTGAATTGTCGTAAAAATCTTAATGTCCCGTCACCCCTACTTGATGTGGCCTACATGTGACTCCAGTCCCACCCTTTGTGGTTGACTTTGAATGCCCTCAGGGCAGCTAGAGATGGATAATAAATCTTGCCTTGCCCACATCCCAAATGCAGATAAAAGGTCCCTGGTTGCATTCCGTCCACAGCCTGTACTGGGTTAGCTAATCTAAGACAGGCCGAAGGTAAAAGGGAAAACTGCATTTATATAGCACCTTCCACAACGTCCCAAAGTGCTTCACAGCCAGTGACGCACTAATGTGGGGAAACACAGCAGCCAATTTACTGATTGAGATAAGTTACCTTTTTTTTTTAGTGGTGTTGCTCTTCTTCGAAATAGTGCCGCGTATATGTCAAGGTTATGGGTTCAAGGCCCACTCCAGAATCTTGACGGCCCCGGTCTGCCCTCTCAGGTAGACGTAAAAGATCCAAAGACACATGGGATCTTTTACATCCGCCTGAGAGGGCAGACGGGGCCACGGTTTAGCGTCTCGTCCAAAAAGACGGCGCCTCCGACAGTGCAGCACACCCTCAGCGATGCACTGAAGTGCCAGTCTAGGTTTTGTGCTCGAGTCCCTGGAGTGGGGCCTGAACCCACGACCTTCTGTTTAAGAGCCTGAAGTGCTACTAATGGAGCCAAGCGACACTTAATTAAGGAGTCAAATGGTTGCTGTGTTTGGGGAGGAGGGAAATTTGGGGTAGCATGTAGTATAATTCCATGGCTCACTCCACAACCCACTGTACCCTGGAGCACAACAACAACAACTTGTATTTAAATAGCACCTTTAACGTAGTAAAACGTCCCAAGGCACTTCACAGGAGTGATTATCAAATAAAATTTGACACCGAGCCACATAAGGAGATATTGGGACAGGTGAGGTAGGTTTTAAGGAGCGTCTTAAAGGAGGAAAGAGAGGTAGAGAGGCGGAGAGGCTTAGGGAGGGAATTCCAGAGCTTGGAGCCCAGGCAGCTGACGGCACGGCCACCAATGGTGGAGTGATTGAAATCGGGGATGGGCAAGAGGCCAGAATTGGAGAAGCGCCGAGATCGCTGAGGGTTGTGGTTACAGAGATAGGGAAGGGCGGCGAGGCCATGGTCAATGTTGTGATGGCCTCAGCAGGTCACTGGGCCGCAGTGTAACCATTACCAAAGCATTGAAACATTTCATCTGTATTACATCTCACCCGTAAAGGTTTCACAAAATGGAACAAGTTGCACTTGAAAGGAATAAAAGACTCATCGAGAGTATTACAATTAAATTCCCGCAAACATAAAACGGCTCTAAATGTTTTAATTACTTGACCCGAAAGAGCTAGTAGTTGCAAAACAAACGCATTGTATTTATTTTTTTACCCCCCCTGATGTCGTGTTCTCCTCACTCTGGAAACGTGAACTGGGTGAAAGCTCACGAGAAGGAGAATAAATAAACCTGTTTGTCAAACCCTGCCTCATCTGAAACAAGACCAAGATACATCTTGTGGGTTTTGACACTAATGGCTAGATATCAGGATGTTCTTTTTAAAAAAAAAAAGGAAATGGGAGTCAAGGGTAGCTATTCACAGTGGCAGAAGGTGGGTAGTGGTGTTCCACAAGGTTCAGTGCTGGGACCACTGTTGTTCACAATTTATATTAACGATTTAAACTTTGGAATAAAAACACAATTTCTAAATTTGCGGATGACACCAAATTAGGGGGCATAGCCAATACTGAAGAGGACTGCAACAAATTACAGGAAGACATTAATAAACTTGCAGAATGGGCATATAATTGGCAAATGAAGTTCAACACAGATAAATGTGAGGTATTGCATTTTGGTAGGAAGAATAGGGAGGTCACTTATTACTTGGAGAGTGCGAGTATAGGTGGGGTAGAGAAACAAAGGGATCTCGGAGTACAAATACACAAATCACTAAAAGTTGCGACACAGGTTAGCAAGGCCGTAAGAAAATGCAAACCAAGCACTAGGGTTTATTTCTAGAGTTATAGAATTGAAAAGTAGGGAAGTTATGCTAAACCTGTATTGAACCTTGGTTAGACCACACTTCTGGTCGCCATATTATAAAAAGGATATAGAGGCACTGGAGAGGGTGCAGAGAAGATTTACAAGGGTACATTGATACCAGAAATGCGAGGGTATACATATCAGGAAAGGATGAACAGGCTGGGTCTCTTTTCTCTTGAAAAAGGAAGGCTGAGGGGTGACCTAATAGAGGTCTTTAAAATTATGAAAGATTTTGATAGAGTGGATACAGAGAGAATGTTTCCACTTGTGGGGAAGAGCATAACTAGAGGCCATCAATATAAGATAGTCATCAAGAAATCCAATAGGGAATTCAGAAGAAACTTCTTTACCCAAAGAGTGGTGAGAATGTGGAACTCGCTACCACAGGGAGTGGTTGAAAGAATTAGTATAGATGCATTTAAGGGGAAGCTAGATAAACATATGAGGGAGAAGGGAATAGAGGGTTATGTTGATAGATTTAGATGAGGAAAGACGGGAGGAGGCTGGAGTGGAGCATAAACGCTGGCATGGACTGGTTGGGCCGAATGGCCTGTTTCTGTGCCGTATATCCTATGAAATTGCTGGCTCCATAAACAGCCTCCTGCACACTTCTTCTTCGAGAAGATTCCGTGTTCTTCCCAGCTCAGACACAGGCGTTTGGGCCTCTCACTCCTAATGTTCCTCGTCAACCACCATCGGGCTCATTTTTAACCTTCCTTTTCTTTTGCTTTATTTTATTATTAAGGATTTGGTTTCCCCATCCCTGTCTTTCCATTTGCCTCCTTTAATCAGCAGTCTATTGCCCCGGGAATAATCCCTGCAGGTACTCTTGGCCCCTCGCTCTGATGGCTAACAGGAGGTGCAGTCAACAAGGTGGTCCTTGTTGCTGGGAGACGAGGGTGCAGGGGGCAAGGTCCATAACACAGGCACAGGACCACTGCTGCCAAGGTTGAAATGAGAAAAGGAAGGTATCATGGTATCAAAAGAATTGTATGGCACAGAACGAGGCCATTCAGCCCATTCTGCCTATGCCAGCTCTTTGAAAGAAAAAAGAAAGACTTGCATTTATACAGCGCCTTTCACGACCTATGAGGAGAGATTGAGTAGACTAGGTCTATTTTCCCTAGAGTTTAGAAGAATGAGAGGTGATCTCATTGAAACATAAAACTCTTAAGGGGCTTGACGGTAGATGCTGAGAGGCCGTTTCCCCTGGCTGGAGAGTCTAGAACTAGGGGTCACAGTCTCAGGATAAGGGGTCGGCCATTTAAGACTGAGATGGGGAGGAATTTCTTCACTCAGAGGGTTGTGAATCTTTGGAATTCTCTGCCCCAGAGGGCTGTGGATGCTCAGTCGTTGAGTATATTCAAGGCTGAGATCGATAGATTTTTGGACTCGAGGGGAATCAAGGGATATGGAGTAACAACAGAAAACGCTGGAAAAACTCAGCAGGCCAGGCAGCATCCGTGGAGAGAGAAAGAGAGTTGACGTTTCAGGTCGATGACCTTTCATCAGGGATATGGAGATCGGGCGGGAAAGTGGAGTTGAGGTAAAAGATCAGTCATGATCTTATTGAATGACAGAGCAGGCTCGAGGGGCCGAATGGCCGACTCCTGCTCCTAATTCTTATGTTCTTATGACCTCGGGACGTCCCAAAGCACTTTACAGCCAATTAAGTATTTTTGAAGTGTAGTCACTGTTGTAATGTAAACACAGCAGCCAATTTGCGCACAGCAAGCTAAAAGAGCTGTCCAATTAGTTCCACTCCCCCGCTCTTTCCCCATAGCTCTGCAATTTTTTATTTTCAAGTATTTATCTAATTCCCTTTAGAAAGTGACTATTGAATCTGCTTCCATCACCCTTTCAGGCAGCGCATTGCTGATCACAACAACTCACTGCGTTTAAAAAAAACAACTTCTCCTCTCGCCTCTGGTTCTGGTGAGTTCAGATAAATTAAGAAATAGTGATTTGGTTTTAAAAACCTGTAGATTGTAGGTGGTAGGGGAGACTGAGGGAAGTCAAGAGTCCCACAGCTTTGACATCCTTTGAAAGGTTGGGAGTAGGAGAAGGGAAGTGATGTCATTACGAGAGGACTTCCTTCTGTACGCTCCGCACTCCCAGGTCAGGTGTAGCACGGGTGGTATGCAGTGAGGAGCGCGTTGTACATTACTCTGACAGAGTGCCTCCAATTTATATCCAGTGTCAGCACTGAGAATTCCTTGAGACAGCCAAGGGATGCAGAGTAAACCTTCCCCTGCCACAAAGTGCTTCAATATCACAACCAAACCCCATACTGCACTGTTTCCCTACCCAACCGTCCCTAACGTCTCTCAAACTGAGATGGCCCCCTCGCCCCTGAGTCAGGTCATGGGTTCGAGACCCACTTTAGAGTCTCGAGTACGTAATCCAGGCTGATACTTTCAGTGCCAGTAGTGAGGGAGTGCTGCACTGTAACTGTACTCCTCGATGTTTCTCACACTTTACGTGGGCACAGTCATAGAAGATAGGAGCAGGAGTAGGCCATTCAGCCCCTCGAGCCTGCTCCGCCATTCGATGAGATCATGGCTGATCATCCAAATTCAGTACCCTGTCCCTGCCTTCTCTCCATATCCCTTGATCCCTTTAGCTTTAAGAAATATATCTAACTCCTTCTTGAATATATTTAATGAATTGGCCTCTACTGCCTTCTGTGGTAGAGAATTCCACAGGTTCACCACTCTCTGGGTGAAGAAATTCCTCCTCATCTCAGTCCTAAATGGCTTACCCCTTATCCTTAGACTGTGACCCCTGGTTCTGGACTCCCCGGCCATCGGGAACATCCTTCCTGCATCTAGTCTGTCTAGTCCTGTTAGAATTTTATAAGTTTCAATGAGATCCCCTCTCATTCTTCTAAACTCCAGCGAGTATAAGCCCGATCGACCCAATCTCTCCTCATACGTCATTCCTGCCATCCCAGGTATCAGCCTGGTGAATCTTCGCTGCACTCCCTCCATGGCAAGAACATCCTTCCTCAGATAAGGCGACCAAAACTGTACACAATACTCAAGATGTGGTCTCACCAAGGCCCTGTACAACTGCAGCAAGACATCCTTGTTCCTGTACTCGAACCCTTTCGCTACGAAGGCCAACATACCATTTGCCTTCTTAACCGCCTGCTGCACCTGCATGCTTACCTTCAGCGACTGGTGCACAAGGACACCCAGGTCTCGTTGCACTTCCCCTTCTCCAAATCTATTGCCATTCAGATAATAATCTGCCTTCCTGTTTTTGATACCAAAGTGGATAACCTCGCATTTATCCACATTATATTGCATCCAAAAAGAAAATTGCATGCCCATCATTACACGCTAATGAAATCCTAGCCCTAGGTGTCAGCTGTGGCTCAGTGGGAAGCGCTCTCGCCTCTGAGTCAGAAGGGTGTGGATTCACAACTCCCCCACTCCAGAGACTTGAACACAAAATCCAGGCCGACACTCCCAGTGCAGTACTGGGGGAGCGCTGCACTGGGGGGCGGGGCAGTACTGAGGGAGCGCCACACTCTCGGAGGGGCAGTACGGAGGGAGCGCTGCACTGGGGGAGGTGCCGTCTTTCAGATGAACCGAGTCCCATCTGCCCCCTCAGGTAAAAGATCCCTGAGAGGGCAGACGGGGCCCTCGAGATTCTGGCATGGGACTTGAACCCATAACCTTGACCCAAAGGCGAGAGTGCTACCAACTGAGTCAAGGCTGACACCTAAGGGAGATAGCGTTAAAGGTGAGGAGAGAAGTAGCAAGGGGAAGGGGTTTATGAAGGACATTGTAGAGAGTAGGGCCAAGACAGTTGAAGGCTCTGCTACTAATGGTGGAGATGGAAGGGCTGCATGCACAGGTGGCCAGAGCTGGAGGACTCGATTGCATTGGGTGGGATGTGACGCTGGATAAGGCTGCAGAGATAGAGTGCGGCTTCAACACAAGGGTCTTGAGCATGACTTGGGATTGTGACCCTGGGTGAAAAGTAACTGTCTTCAAGGGAAAGTCTTCAACAGATCATTTTATTAACACAGGGCGGTGATGGATATCGCAACGGTTGCACGTGATGTCATCGCGATGAAAGCGACACGTGGCTGCTCCAGCCACTCCCCCCACAAACTAACCCCTAACTCCAACTCCGAACCCTAACCCTCCGCTGACCCTAACCCTCCACTAACCCGAACCCAACCCCTAACCCTAACCTCCACTGACACGAAACCTAACCTAATGACCCTAACCCTAATCTATAACCCTGACCTCTTATCTTGATCTTAAGTACGACTGCTCTTTCAACCAGACATACCCTCTTTTAAGAGTCTTACGTATACCTTGAACCCCAACTATAACACCAGCTGAGGATAAATAATGGCAAGTAAGACTGGACAAAAAGCAATGCAAAGCGTGAGCCAAACAAAAGTGGCAAGTACCAGTGAGACAAAAAAAAATCGAGAAATGAGAATACAAACACAAGAGGGGACATTTCCCCACTGCCCGCATACCCTCACCTAACCATAAACCCTAACCCCAACCCTAATCACTAACCCCTAACTCGAACCACTAACCCCAACCCTGAACCGGTGTCAATAGTCATGATTAAAATCTCTTTGAGGAACCATGCCTTGCCTGTATGAAAGCACTAGACTGACTTGGGGAATGAGATGCAGCGTACGTGTTTTTAAGCTGACGGCAGCGTGCTGAGAAATTAAATGCTTCTGCTCTTTGCAATTTGTATTGTGAATTTTTTTTTTTCTTGGCCACTTTTCCCATTTTCCATAAATAGCTTTCTGTTTTTTTTTTTTCTCTCCACCCTGTGTAAGATGTTACGGTTTGGTGACTACGTCTGATGCGCTACAAATAAACAGGGGGGGGCATCAGAGGCTGGGGTCTGGGGGCTTCTCTGACGCACTTGCTTGCATGGCTCATTAACATACATATTGCAAAGGTTCCTCTGGGTTCCTGTGTGGGCGGAATGCTCATCGATTAATACAGTCAGTGACAAGTGTGATGTGTCATCGTCACACTCGACGACACCCAGTGTGAACCTGGGGCTTTTACACTTAAACCTTAGGTTAGTGCAAGAACCAGGCAGCTCTCGAACTGTAGCAAACCCTTTCGGAGAGATTTTAAAAAAAAAATTCATTCCTGGGATGTGGGCGTCGCTGGCAAGGCCAGCATTTATTGCCCATCCCTAATTGCCCTTGAGAAGGTGCTAGTGAGCTGCCATCTTGAACCACTGCAGTCTGTGTGGTGAAGGTGCTCCCACAGTGCTGTTAGGGAGTGAGTTCCAGGATTTTGACCCAGCGACGATGAAGGATCGGCGATATATTTCCAAGTCAGGATGGTGTGTGACTTGGAGGGGAACTTGGAGGTGGTGGTGTTCCCATGCGCCTGCTGCCCTTGTCCTTTAAGGTGGTAGAGGTCGTGGGTTTGGGAGGTGCTGTCAAAGAAACCTTGGTGAGTTGCTGCAGTGCATCTTGTAGAGAGATAGGTTGCCTCTAATCTCCGACCTCTCTGTTTATCCATGATGCGATGCTTCTACTGAACTCTTCTCTCTTGGATTTCTTAAGACCCAAGTACAGCCTCCAACGCTCTCTTCCTCCTCCCGCATCCCCTCACCACACCGTCTCTATGTCTTAATTTGTCCTTTTGAAAGCCTTAATCCTGCTGAGGTCTCAGTCAGACCTGCAGCCCTAACCTCTGCTGGCCTCCTGCATCTGAAGCTGTACCTCCTGGACCTGGAGCTCTGACTCTTGCAGAGCTTTCTGTGCAAAGCCCCCACTCCTGTTGGTCTCTCTGACCCAATCCCTGGCCCCTGCTCTTCTCTCAAACCCAATCCCTGGATCCTGCTGGTCTCTCAAACCCAATCTCGGACCTAAAACCCCAAATCCTGCTTCTGCTGATCTCTCTAAGCCAATCCCTGACTCTTGCTGGTGCCTCAGACTCAATCCCTGACTCCAACTGGTCTATCTGACCTGAAGCCCCAAAAGCTGCTGGCCTTCTGGAAGAGAAGCTCTGGCTCCTGCTGGTCTACAGGTCCAAGGCCAGAATTCCCAGTGGTCTCCGATCCCCTGGAAAATCTCTTGCGGATTATGAAAGAAAGTGGATTATGGGAGCGCGGATAATCGAGGTTTCACTGTAAACCATTCTACCTCAATAATACTTGGGAATTGCAAAGCGGAGCTTACGATAGGTTAATGAAAAGCTTCACTGTGGTAGAGGCAGTCTTTGTAATTACTGTGCTGAACTGCGGAGTGTTAGGAAATGAGTTTGCACCTCCCAATTCCCCAAGTGCTGAGTTCTTGATCTCTATTAGATAATTACTGCAACAAAAAAAGACACATTTTTAATAAAGCTGGATTGAAGATCCTGTAAGATCTATGTTGGAATCGATTTTTTTTTTTCTTTCCCCCCTCCAATTTCCTCCACTTCTTTCCTGAAGGCATGCGGTTCCACGTGGGCCGGAGTGCGGTTCCTCGGGGAACATAAAAATTAGGAGCAGGAGTCGGCCATACGACCCCTCAAGCCTGCTCCGTCATTCAATAAGATCATGGCTGATCTTCGACCTCAACTCACTTTCCCGCCCGATCCCCATATCCCTTGATTCCCGTAGAGTCCAAAAATCTATCGATCTCAGTCTTGAATATACTCAAAGACTCAGCATTCACAGCCCTCTGGGGTGGAGAATTCCAAGGATTCATCACCCTCTGAGTGAAGAAATTCCTCCTCATCTCGGTCTTAAATGGCCTGACCCCTTATCCTGAGACTGTGACCCCGAGTTCTAGACTCCCCAGACAGGGGAAACAACCTCTCAGCATCTACCCTGTCAATCCCCCTCAGACTGGAGTCTTGTTCTGGTTCCACACGGTTGGAGTCCGGTTGCCTCCACATGGGCTGGATTATGTTTTTATTCATTCTCGGGATACGGGCGTCACTAGCAAGACCGGCATTTATTGCCCGTGCCTAGTTGCCCTGAGAAAGTGGTACTGGGCCACTTCAGAAGGCAGTTCAGAGTCAACCAATTGGTGTGGGACTGGAGTCAACCATTGGTGTGGGACTGGAGTCAACCATTGGTGTGGGACTGGAGTCAACCATTGGTGTGGGACTGGAGTCAACCATTGGTGTGGGACTGGAGTCAACCATTGGTGTGGGACTGGAGTCAACCATTGGTGTGGGACTGGAGTCAACCATTGGTGTGGGACTGGAGTCAACCATTGGTGTGCGACTGGAGTCAACCATTGGTGTGGGACTGGAGTCAACCATTGGTGTGGGACTGGAGTCAACCATTGGTGTGGGACTGGAGTCAACCATTGGTGTGGGACTGGAGTCAACCATTGGTGTGCGACTGGAGTCAACCATTGGTGTGGGACTGGAGTCAACCATTGGTGTGCGACTGGAGTCAACCATTGGTGTGGGACTGGAGTCAACCATTGGTGTGCGACTGGAGTCAACCATTGGTGTGGGACTGGAGTCAACCATTGGCGTGGGACTGCAGTCAACCATTGGTGTGGGACTGGAGTCAACCATTGGTGTGGGACTGGAGTCACATATAGGCCCAGACTGGGTAAGGAAGGAGCTTATTGAATCAGTTGGATTTTTATGACAATCCGACAGCTTCATGTTCACTGTTGGACCCAGGAGCGAGGACGAGCCCAGGAGCGAGGACGAGCCCAACAGCAAGGTCAAGGCCCAGGAGTGGTGCAGCGTTGACCAGCAGTGAGGTCAAGGCCCAGGGAAGGTGTGGCATGGGCCAACAGCGAGGTCGGGAAGACCACAATGCATCCTACGAAACCCAGGCAGAGAGGACCTGCGGGAAGGAGGGAGGAGGACAGTAGGAGTATGTTTGTGTGTGTGTGTGCTAGGCCGATGTAGCAGAGCCTGGTCTCCAATCGTCTTGGATCCCCTTGCCATTGGTCCAAGACCTTGCTCTGTCAAGCCCGTGTGGTAGCTGATGTGCAACGGCCACCCCACGTTAAAGAATTCACGCACAGGCATCTTCCACTGTTTAAAATGAAGTTCGGGACCTGGAACGTCAGGACCCTCATGGACAACCCCACCTGTGACAGAGACTGTGAGCTGGATTTTGATACTGGGGCGGGTTGGGGTCGTGTCATCCACTTTTCGTGTTATCCACCCGACTGCAATTGGATGTGGGAGATTGATGCGATTTTCACCTAATTGGGCAATTGAGTTCCAGCATGTGGGAACCCATGAACCAATTAGTGTTTTCAGTCTGAAAGTCGCCTCTGATGATGTCATCATTGCTGCTGCATTGAAGGTCTGCAAAGACTGCCTGGCCTTTGCTGTGAGAGGACCTGGATGCAAAATGAGCAGCAGCCCTAAGTCTGCTCCCAGATATTTTTGCACCACCACTCCCAGATATGTCTCCCATCCACTACCACTCCCAGATATTCCATCCATCCATCCAGCCAGGTAGGTTTCACATTCGTGGTTCAGAACAGACGTGCTTCACGTACAAAAAGGGTTAAAATCACAAAGGCCTTTCAAAATGGCATTATAGAGGCAATTTAGTGCTTGTTAAGGGCCTTAACAGCCTATCCCGCCTCTTAGAGGCGGGACGGAGTCGGGACCAGCAGACACGATTTAATGAAAATTGCATGGAGGCGGGCTTGTGCCCGCCCGCCAGTTTTCGCAATTTTAACCCCCCACACGCCTCCAAACCCGCCTCCACGGGTCAATGAAAATCCAGCCCAGGTCCGCATTGGACTCATCAGTCACCTGAGAACTCATTTTTAATGTGGAAGCAAGTCCTCCTCGGTTCCAAGGGACTGCCTAAGAAGATGGTTGCCTAATCAAAATCTTGAAAATTTCAATTGACCCAAGCATTTCGGAGGATAGAGTTCCAAAATTTCCACTCTCCTCTTATATATGTGGTGGAAAAAATGCTTTATGATTTCATTCCTAAATAACCTGACTCTTAATTTTAAGGTTGTGCCCCCTTTGTTCTGGATTCCCCCCCACCAGAGGAAATAGTTTCTCTACTTCCAGTTTTTCTATTTCCAGTTTTTTAAAACTGAATTGAAATTCTCAAACTGCCATGGGGTGGATTTGAACTCGCGTTCTCCCAGACTACCCTGAACTGCCCTCCTGAAGCCTCACAGCAAGCCACTCAGTTACATCAGTTGTATGAAACCGCCACAGAGGGACAGGGCAAGTGGGGATGAGCAGTAAATGCCGGCCTTGCCAGTGACGCCCACACCCTGAGAATGAATTAATAAAAAGACTTCACAGCCAATGATTAAACTTTTGAAATGCGGTCGCTTGCTATGTGGGTAAACACAGCAGGCAATTTCTGTACAGCAACATCCCACGAACAGCAGTAAGATAAATGACCAGTTAATCTGTTTTTTTGGTGGTGTTGCTATAGAGTTGAAAGTTGGCCAAGGCACTGGGAATACTCCCTGCTCTTCAAAAACTGAGATTGGTAGGATTTTGTTAGGCAAGGGTATTGAGGGTTACGGAACCAGGGCGGGTGGATGGAGTTAAGACACTGATGAGCCATGATCGCATTGAATGACGGGAACAGGCTCGAGGGGCTGAATGGTCTACTCCTGTTCCAGTATTCGAAGAAGAGCAGGGGAGTTCTCCACGGCGTCCTGGGCCAACACCTATCACTCAACCAACACCTAAATCAGATTATCTGGTCACTTATCTCATTGCTGTTTGTGGGATCTTGCTGTGCGAAAATTGGCTGCCGCGTTTCCTACATTACAACATCGACTATACCTCACGAGCGCTTCCTTGGGTGTAAAGTCTTTTGGGACGTCCTGAAGTCGTGAAAGGCGCTACATAAATGCAAGTTCGTTCTTTCCCCCACACAGCGTGAGATGCCGAACCGAGCAGAGTAACATTCGGACCTGCTCCCGCGGCGCTGAGCTCTGGCATGCCAACAGTCGGCAGCCACCTGATCATGCCAATGGGGCTGAACCTGGTTTCACCATCCCACTGACTGGATCAGTTCAGATCAGGGTTTCCCCTGATGTTACACACCGCAGGAGCTGCCTCAAGTGGGCGATAAGACTTGAGTGTGACCATTAAGACAGAGAATGGAGTGGGAGGGAAGGTAGAGAGAAAGAGAGAGCGCTCTCTTTATACAACATCTCCATTACCATGACAACAACAACGCTGCTAAGATACCAATGTTGCTTTCAGCAACCCTTCAGTGTTTACAGCATTAGGCACATACAGGAAGGAAAGCGCTCGGGGCTGAAGGGTTATCACTTCTCCCCAGCGTAGTAAGGTTACGATTGCCCTCTTCATACTGTATGGTGTATATCCTAACCCCTCATAGGGACCGGAGTCCAGCTAGATGTCAATAGTCTGTCTCAAACATAAAGAAAATACCCGTAAGATTTGGTTTCGGTGGCAGGGAGGGGACCATACCGATCCACCCAATGACCACCAACTGTGCCAGCTGGGAGGAAGCATTCCATTTACCCATTAGAGGAAAATTCATGCCCCCCACATCTAAGATTCTGAGTCCTTAACCTGTGCTTGCTTGGTGATTGTGGAATGGAATTTGTGCAAAGGAAAAAAACAGCCCAGTGGCACCAGCTTTGGCAGCACTCTGTCTGAGTCAGAAGGTCGCGAGGGGATGCCGCACTCTTGGAGGCGCCTTCTTTCGCAGGAGATGTTAAACCGAGGCCTGTTCCGGTGGATGTTATAGATCCCGTGGCACGATTGGAAGGAGAGCAGTCGGAAATTCTTCTGGTTTCTGGCCTCCATTTCCTAGTTGTGGGATCCTGCTGTGCGCAAACATGTTGGCCTAACATAACAACCAGTGAGCGCTTTGGGACATCCTGAGGGAGTGATAGGTTGCAAGTCATAGTTGTTGTTGGTGTGAAGATTGCCCCACTGGTGCTCAGCTTAGGTGAGGACAGGGAGCTTTGCATTGCACAGTATTTACAGCACAGAAACAGGCCATTCGGCCCAACTTGTCCGTGCCGGTGTTTATGCTCCACACGAGCCTCCTCTCCCCCTACTTCATCTCACCCCATCAACATATCCTTCTATTCCTTTCTCCATCATGTGCTTATCCAGCCTCTCCTTAAATGCATCTCTGCTATTCGCCTCAACCACTCCCTGTGGTAGCGAGTTCCACATTCTCACCACTCTCTGGGTGAAGAAGTTTCTCCTGAAATCCTTAATGGATTTATTGGTGACGATCTTATATTTTTGGCCCCTAGTTTTGGATTCCCCCACAAGTGGAAACATCTTCCCAACTGCCTGGGAGAGACTACAACTCCGCTAAATGAAGTGAAAAGTCAGTGTGCTAACCCACTTGCACTACTCAGTCCTTGTTACGGTGGATGTGATCGATCAAGTATGGACTGAAAGCAGCACTTAACCTAATCAGAGAGGGCACCAGAGGAGGAAAAGATATTTCCCAGAAAGACTTTTCATTATGCTGTTTCTACAAAGTAACCTAACATGTTGAAAAAGGAAACAATTAACCTCCTCAATCCCACCTCCCCTCCTGGACCCCCCCACTCCCCTCCTCAACCCCCCCACTCCCCTCCTCAACCCCCCCACTCCACTCCTCAACCCCCCCCACTCCCCTCCTCAACCCCCCCCACTCCCCTCCTCAACCCCCCCACTCCCCTCCTCAACCCCCCCACTCCCCTCCTCAATCCCACCTCCCCTCCTCAACCCCCCACTCCCCTCCTCAACCCCCCCCACTCCCCTCCTCGACCCCCCACTCCCCTCCTCGACCCCCCACCTCCCCTCCTGGACCCCCCACCTCCCCTCCTGGACTCCCACTCCCCTCCTCGACCCCCCACTCCCCTCCTCGACCCCCCACTCCCCTCCTCGACCCCCCCACTCCCCTCCTCGACCCCCCACTCCCCTCCTGGACTCCCACTCCCCTCCTCGACCCCCCACTCCCCTCCTCGACCCCCCACTCCCCTCCTGGACTCCCACTCCCCTCCTCGACCCCCCACTCCCCTCCTGGACTCCCACTCCCCTCCTCGACCCCCCACTCCCCTCCTCAACCCCCCACTCCCCTCCTGGACTCCCACTCCCCTCCTCGACCCCCCACTCCCCTCCTCGACCCCCCACTCCCTCCTCGACCCCCCACTGCCCTCCTCGACCCCCCACTCCCCTCCTGGACTCCCACTCCCCTCCTCGACCCCCCACTCCCCTCCTCAACCCCCCCACTCCCCTCCTGGACTCCCACTCCCCTCCTCAACCCCCCACTGCCCTCCTCAACCCCCCCACTCCCCTCCTCAACCCCCCCACTGCCCTCCTCAACCCCCCACTGCCCTCCTCAACCCCCCACTGCCCTCCTCAACCCCCCCCACTGCCCTCCTGGACAAACCCCGGTGATGGGTAACCCCGGTGATTGATAACTCTGACCCCTAACACCAGCCTACTTACAAACAGTGTTACCAGGCTGGAAACAATAAAGCAGAGGTCCCTAGTTCAGTATCGCCCATCTCATCTCTGATCTGGTCCTAAAGCAGCAGCAGCCTCAGAACAAACTACCTTCAGCATTCCTGCCAGAATCTTACTCCAAAGAACCAACATGGGAAATGAACGGTTGCTCCTTTGCCGAGTCTTTCAGGCCTCGATGCCGACAGCCCACGTCAGCGGGCTCCATTTTATGGATCAACTTCCAAGTCATCGTCCAACCCTTTCGTCAAAGTGCCAAAGACTTTGACTACAATGTATGAATACTGATGAAGTGATTTCTTGGCTACAATCTAATTCCCTTTGAGAGTTAATAAAAGGTAGTGACAGAGAAGCCTTTTAAACAATGATTGAGTGCTCTATTTTGAGGCGGTACCTCTAACTCTGTCGAAGTCGCATCGATCAGTGAAGATTTAATGTCTGACTTTGCTCCGAGTGCAGTCAGTCCCGTTGGGGAATTGACCTTTGTGTGACCAGCAAAGGGGAAATTTGGTTGCGGCAATATGGGATTGCGCTGCCCCAGAAATTCAGTGCAAAGTGTCACCGGAGGAACAGGACAGAGAATTATACCTGCGACTCTCTTAATGGTGAGTTGTGGACTTCGGTCATGGGGAGATGTTGAATAGAGGCCAGATAGTTTTTCGACCAGGAGGGAAAATTCAGAGAGAGAGAGAGAGAGAGAATGCCACGAGGAAGGGGGAACATCTTCGGCCTGTAGGAATCTGTACTTCAGCAAGTTCGTACCCGGGAATCCAGGCATGGCTGAGCCATTAAAGAAATGCCAAGCAAAAGCTTCAGCGACACAGATGGACTGAGTGGAACAATAATTGTGTTAACAGTTGGAGGCGAGGATCTTCTCAGGGGCTCTGGAGTTTTACGAGTCTGAGTTCCTGAGCAGGTTCTCTCTGAAAGTATCTGCCATTTCTCGTGATAGGACTTAAATCAGTGCACTTCAAAAGACTTTCAGGTCAGAAGTATTGCTTCATAATAAGGACATAAGAATTAGGAGCAGGAGTAGGCCATACGGCCCCTCGAGCCTGCTCCGCCATTCAATAAGATCATGGCTGACCTCCGACCGCAACTCCACTTTCCCGCCCGATCCCCATATCCCTTGATTCCTCTAGAGTCCAAAAATCTATCTACCTCGGCCTTGAATATACTCAAAGACTGAGCCTCCACAGCTCTCTGGGGCAGAGAATTCCAAAGATTCACAACCCTCTGAGTGAAGAAATTCCTCCTCATCTCAGTCTTAAAAGGCCGACCCCTTATCCTGAGACTGTGCCCCCTAGTTCTAGACTCTCCAGCCTCTCAGCATCTACCCTGTCAATCCCCTTCAGAATCTTATATGTTTCAATGAGATCACCTCTCATTCTTCTAAACTCCAGAGAGTATAGGCCTAGTCTACTCAATCTCTCCTCATAGGACAACCCTCTCAGCCCAGGAATCAATCTAGTGAACCTCCAAGGCAAGGATATCCTTCCTCCAGATTAGGAGACCAAATTTGTGTTGCAAAAGTCATCCTCGATAAAGCTTGGAAATAGTGGGCTGAATTTTCAGGCCTCCAATCTGGCGGAAACAGGGGCGGTGACGCTCCTAAAATGGTGGGCAATGACCGCACCGTCCCGTTGCACCATCGCTGTGACCGCGGCAGTCTTCCCTGGGCCTATTGCAGGGTGGCATGAGCGGCCTCCTGAGTCGGGCGGTAGCCCTGCTTAAAATGCACATGGTGGGCCTGTGATGTGTACAAGACCCCCGTCGCCATTTTGGACTGAGCTGGGTGGAGTGGGCCGCGCACGCTCCAATCAGAAGCCACTGGCGGCCCGGCCAAAGAGGCCCCAGATGGTAAGTATCACACGATTACTGTGGGGCCAGGAGGAGTCAAGTTCAACGGGAAGACAGGAGTTGCATTTGAGTAGGGGAGCCTGGGCGAGGAGGAGGGGGAGTCGGGGCGAGGAGGGGGGGGAGTCGGGGCGGCGAGGAGGAGGGGGGAGTCGGGGCGAGGAGGAGGGGGGGAGTCGGGGCGAGGAGGAGGGGGGAGTCGGGGCGAGGAGGAGGGGGGAGTCGGGGCGAGGAGGAGGGGGGAGTCGGGGCGAGGAGGAGGGGGGAGTCGGGGCGAGGAGGAGGGGGGAGTCGGGGCGAGGAGGAGGGGGGAGTCGGGGCGAGGAGGAGGGGGGAGTCGGGGCGAGGAGGAGGGGGGAGTTCGGGGCGAGGAGGAGGGGGGAGTCGGGGCGAGGAGGAGGGGGGAGTCGGGGCGAGGAGGAGGGGGGAGTCGGGGCGAGGAGGGGGGGTGAGGAGGGGGAGTCGTGGGGAGGAGGGGGGAGGAGGAGGAGGGGGAGTCGGGTGAAGAGGGAGTTGCGTTGATGTCTGTTGTGAAGTTGTAGCCTGAATTCCAGTGATGGGGTTTGGCCAACCCATTCTATGAAGTCACTGGAATTAACTTCTGAAACATGGTAACTCTGATCTGCCATTTGCTGGAATGTTACTATTTCCAATGTTGATATAAGTAGATCAGAACCGCAGGAACAGGGCACAGCTGCTTGTCACAAAGTGCCTTGTTATTTCTATTCGAATCACTGAATACTGCTGTGCTCGGGAATAATCAGACAGGGTACAATGTGTTCAGACAATCACTTGTTTTCTCTGAAGCAAAATTGCTTGGTTCTTACTCCGGCTATAACCCCCCAACATCATGTGGTGGTGAGCAAAGAAAAGAAAGACTTGCATTTCTCTAGCGCCTTTCACGACCTCAGGACGTCCCAAAGTGCTTTACAGCCAATGAAGTACTTTTTTTGAAGTGTAGTCACTGTTGTAATATAGGAAACACGGCAGCCAATTTGCGCACAGCAAGCTCCCACAAACATCAATGTGATAATGACCAGATAATCTGTTTTAGTGATGTTGGTTGAGGGATAAATATTGGCCAGGACACCGGGGAGAACTCCCCTGCTCTTCTTCGAAATAGTGGCCGTGGGATCTTTTATGTCCACCTGAGAGAGCGGACGGGGCCTCGGTTTAACGTCTCATCCAAAAGACGGCTCCTCCGACAGTGCAGCGCTCCGCTCCCTCAGTAGTGCACTGGAGTTGTCACTTTGTGTTCATGGATTTCTTCCTTCAAGTTGTGTTTGTATTTTTGCACCACGAGAATACTCTAACCCTTTCCCTCACACAGACCTTCTCTAGCTGGTAGTTGCCTCCAGATTGTTTTTTTTTGCAGTTGCAGCGGGTTAGAGTTCACCGTGTTGAGAGAAGCTGTATTTTTACGTCCAATCATCATCTTTGTGTCTTTTCTTTTCCAGTAATGCACCCTTCTCATTGGCTGCGGCGCTGGCAAGGGCAACGACAAATGAAATCCTTCAGAGTGACCTTACCGTTCTCCACTATGTGCCGAAGCTTCTGGACGGGACAGATGGGATCATGCGTAAGTAACGTGGTGAAACGGTGGCGGCTTTGGGGAGATGTGGGGAAGGGAATTCCCTCCCTAAACCTCTCCCCCTCCCTAAACCTCTCCCCCTCCCTAAACCTCTCCGCCTCCCTAAACCTCTCCCCCTCTCTAAACCTCTCCCCCTCTCTAAACCTCTCCCCCTCTCTAAACCTCTCCCCCTCCCTAAACCTCTCCCCCTCTCTAAACCTCTCCCCCTCTCTAAACCTCTCCCCCTCTCTAAACCTCTCCCCCTCTCTAAACCTCTCCCCTTCTCTATACCTCTCCCCTTCTCTATACCTCTCCCCCTCTCTCAACCTCTCCCCCTCTCTCAACCTCTCCCCCTCTCTCTACCTCTCCCCCTCTCTCAACCTCTCCCCCTCTCTCTACCTCTCCCCCTCTCTCAACCTCTCCCCCTCTCTCTACCTCTCCCCCTCTCTCTACCTCTCCCCCTCTCTCTACCTCTCCCCCTCTCTCTACCTCTCCCCCTCTCTCTACCTCTCCCCCTCTCTCTACCTCTCCCCCTCTCTCTACCTCTCCCCCCTCTCTCTCCCCCTCTCCCCCTCTCCCCCTTTCCCCCTCTCCCCCTCTCCCCCTTTCCCCCTCTCCCCTCTCCCCCTCTCCCCTCTCCCCCCTCTCCCCCTCTCCCCCTCTCCCCCTCTCCCCCTCTCCCCCTCTCCGCCTCTCCGCCTCTCCGCCTCTCCCCCTCTCCGCCTCTCTAAACCTCTCCGCCTCTCTAAACCTCTCCGCCTCTCTCTACCTCTCCGCCTCTCTCTACCTCTCCCCCTCTCTCTACCTCTCCCCCTCTCTAAACCTCTCCCCCTCTCTAAACCTCTCCCCCTCTCTAAACCTCTCCCCCTCTCTAAACCTCTCCCCCTCTCTAAACCTCTCCCCCTCTCTAAACCTCTCCCCCTCTCTAAACCTCTCCCCCTCTCTAAACCTCTCCCCCTCTCTAAACCTCTCCCCCTCTCTCAACCTCTCCCCCTCTCTAAACCTCTCCCCCTCTCTAAACCTCTCCCCCTCTCTAAACCTCTCCCCCTCTCTTCCTCTCCGCCTCTCTACCTCTCTCTCCTCCTTTAAGACGCTCCTTAAAACCGACCTCTTTGACCAAGCTTCTGCTCACCCGTCCTAATATCTCCTTGTGTGGCTCGGTGTCAAATTGTGTTTGATAATCGCTCCTGTGAAACACCTTGGGACGTTTTACTACGTTAAGGGTGCTGTATAAATACAAGTTGTTGTTGTTGAATGGGCGGAGGGAGAGGGACCCAAAGGAAGGCCACCCACCTAGAGCGACTAGTTACACGGAGTAGCTGGGACATTTTGTAAGCAATGTTTTCTATTTGACAAGGTTCTCTTCTCTCCTGAAAGTGCTGAGGTAGAGTTCCATGGGGGTGGGGGGCGGGGCGCTGGTGGCTCTAGATCCCACCCAAATGGCAGTTAGTCAACGTGAGAGCCTATGCGCGAAGTTTGAGTCGACAATCCTGATCCAGCAACAGAATTTGAGGAGCGCAGATACCTCCGGAGGGTTGCAGGGCTGGAGGAGATTACACAGATGGCCGGGGGGGGGGGGGCGGTGAGGCCATGGAGGGATTTGAAAACAAGGATGAGAATTTTAAAATCGAGGCGTTGCTTAACCGGGAGCCAATGTTGGTCAGCGAGCACAGGGGGTGAACGGGACTTGGTGCGAGTTAGAACTCGGGCAGCCGAGTTTTGGATGACCTCAATTTACGGAGGGTAGAACGTGGGAGGCCGGCCAGGAGTACATTGGAATAGTCAAGTCTGGAGGTAACAAAGGCCTGGATGATCCTATCTTCACTCAGTTTCCACACACACACACACACAGAGATTTCCAACGGGGGTCACTAGATAGCGATCAGGAAATAGGAACCCTGGTTGATTTCCCCACCCCCACCCCCACCCCCACCTGTCTTAACCCAGGGATTCTGAGGTCAATCATAGTGTCCCAATTACTACAGGAATTCAGGCTTGGTTTCCGGTGCTGAGCACTGCACTGGCTGTTTCCAGTACTGACAGCGTCCTGTTGAAGCCAGAAAGTGGTTTGCTGTGCAGCAGTACCTGGCTGAAGGGCGCGTAGACCCTGGGGCGGCCTGTCAGTGACGCCGAGTAACCGAACACAGCAAGGTGCACGAGGGAGAGAACGAAAGAGTTTTCATTTTATCACCTTTCGCGTCCTCTTTGATCTTAGAAAGTGTTTCACCACCAGTTGAAGTCTTTTTGAAGTGTAGACAAACACGGCAGCCAATTTGTGCACAGCAAGATCCCACAAATGACAGTGGGATTGGTTGTGGTTTTTTTTTGGTTTTGGTTGATGGAGGAATGTTGGCCCAGGACACCCTGCTCATCTTCGAGCAGCGCAGTAGGATCTTTCTACATCCAACTGAACAGGCTGGAAGGTTCAGTACGTGGTGTTGTTCCAACCTGCCCCCCCCCCCCCCTCCCCATTGTAGGCATTGCAACAAAACGAAGGAATAATTATCTTCCATGATGACCTTAAAGTCCTACCTTCCAAGCACCATCGAATACAGCAGTGCCCTGTTGTTACTCTGCCCAGTTTCTCTCTCTCTGAGATTAAGTGAGCTGTGATTTACGAGCTGAGTGACATTGAGTGTGTGCCAAGCATATACAGCTGGGGTGCTTTTCAAATTAATTTTCTTTGAAGAGCTTTATTAAGCTGTAGTTACGGATCCCCCGATGGCTCTCGGTGAATCACGGTTAAAGAAAAAGTTATTGAGGAAAGCCAGCTCCCAGGTGGTTAAGGTGGCGAGTGGCTGATCCAACAGCAGACCAGGAAGGGCCTAGGTTCAAACACTTGGCTGAGAAACAGAGAAAGATTTTGGGATGTCCCAAACTGCTTTTGCAGCTGGTGAAGTACTTTTGAAATGTAGCACTTTGCGCACAGCAAGGTCCCACAAACAGCAATGAGATAATGACCAAATAATCTGTTCCTTTTTTTTACTGATGTTGGCTGAGGGATCAATATTGGCCAGGACACCAGGGAGCACTGCCCCGCTCTTCTTCAAAGTAATGGGATCTTTCACGTCCACCTGGGAGAGCAGACGGGGCCTCGGTTTAACGTCTCATCCTAAAAGACGGTACCTCTGACAGTGCAGCACTCCCTCAGCACCGCACTGGGAGAGTCAGCCGAGATTTTTATGCTCCGATCTCTGGAGTGGGACTTGAGCCCACGACCTTCTGACTCAGAGGCGAGAGTGCCACAACAGCCTGAGACACAGCAGTGGCAGCTGAGAGGACACGTTGTTCGCAGGCATGAGTCAGTGGTGCTGGAAGGCCTCAAAAGCAGACTCACGTGAACGTGCTGTTTTTGGAGGAGGGGGTTTATTTATTTCCTGTGTGCATCGAGGCCTCCGGCAGATGGAGATTGGCCAATCGTGAAAGCCACGCCACCCATCCCATCAGCGGCGCCGCGCGTCGCCGTTACGTGAAAAGCAGCTGGCGCAGGAGAGCGGGGCTGGGCAGAAACCCCGTGGTGAAATGCCGGTGTCATTCTGAGCGATCGCTGGCCAACCAGAAGCCCCCCCTCCCCCGATTCTCCAACACCTGCCGCCGCCCCTCCCCCGGCCTCGCGAGGGTCTCCCTGCGCCGCGCCAACCTGTCGAGCGGACGGCTCGCTTTCTTTTTGATTAATCCTTTACAACTTCGTCTGTTCAATTTATTTAATGAAAACATTGATCACTTCAGACAGCAGGCAGTAAATTGTTTGCGAGTGACTCGCGCCTTCTAAATGACCCCTTAAGCCTTGTCTCATTGGCAAACCAGCAGCCGCTGCTAATGTTCTCCCATTCGCTCCCCCTCCCTGTGGGGGGCGGGGGGCATTTTAACTTTGTGGGACGGTCTAAAACGGGGCGGCAGCAAGCCGGCAGCCCACGTTACATTGAATGGAAATGAAAATAAGGAGCGATGTAAAAGGGGCGGCCGATTCACCATCACCCCTTTTACACCATCGTGCAAAGTCAGAATTACGCCCCCCCCCCCCGACTCTGATTGGGGTACATGGTACGTTCCAGTGCCGGCCTCCTTCCGTGCTGCATCATTCTATGTTTCAATACCGGCACATCTCCAGTAAACCCAGCCAAGCGAGCGTTCTTCAGGCGCGAGTGTGCCTAGTCATGGAGTGCTAACGGCTGTTTGACCATGGAAGGCTTCAGAAGCCTGATTCAGCTCTCCGTGTGCACCCTTTCCAGCAGGAGAGAGCAGCCAGGAACCCGAGCACTGGGCTAAATATTCCCTCGCCCAGCCCGGAGGCACTGAGGCCAATTGTATCCCCTTCCCCCCCCCCCCCCCTCCCAAACTTCCGACATGTTTTCTTCGGAACAGTGGAGGCTGAGGGGAGACTTAATTGAGGTGTATAAAATGATGAGGGGCCTGGATAGAGTGGATAGGAAGGACCTATTTCCCTTAGCAGAGAGGTCAATAACCAGGTAACATAGATTTAAAGTAATTGGTCGAAGGATTAGAGGGGAGCTGAGGAGAACCTTTTTCACCCAGAGGGTGGCGGGGGTCTGGAACTCACTGCCTGAAAGGGTGGTCGAGGCAGAAACCCTCATCACATTTAAAAAGTACTTGGATATGCACTTGAAGTGCCGTAAACTGCAAGGCTACGGACCAAGAGCTGGAAAGTGGGATTAGGCTGGATAGCTCTTTTTCGACTGGCGCAGACACGAGGGGTCGAATGGCCTCCTTCTGTGCCATAAATTTCTATGATTCTATGTGAGATTGGATAGATTGGCATCGACCCCACGGTGCCTGCTCCCCACTGAGCCTGGTTGATTATTTCACCCCACCCCCCACTATTTTCTCCCTGAAGGTCACATCTTGATGGCTCCTCCTGCCACAGGGGACACACACACAGACACAGACACACAGAGAGAGACAGACACAGACACAGACACACAGAGAGAGACAGACACAGACACTCAGAGACAGACACAGACACACAGAGAGAGACAGACACAGACACACAGGGACAGAGACACAAGGACAGAGACGCGTGCACAGAGACGCACATACACATAGGAAGAAGAGGAGGCCATTCAGCCCCTCGAGCCTGTTGCGCTATTCAGTTAGATCATGGCTGATCTGTATCTTAACTCCGTCTACCCACCTTGGTACCATATCCCGTAATGCCCTTGCCTAACAAAAATCTATCAATCTCGGTGTTGAAATTTACAATTGACCCCTCCCCCCTCCCCCCCTCCCCCCCCCAGCCTCAACAGCTTTTTGGGGGAGAGAGTTCCAGATTTCCACTACCCTTTGTGTGAAGAAGTGCTTCCTGACATCACCCCTGAACGGCCTGGCTCTAATTTTAAGGTTATGCCCCCTTGTTCTGGACTCTCCCACCAGAGGAAATAGTTTCTCTCTCTCTACCCTATCAACTCAACTCTTTTCATCATCTTAAACACCTCAATTAGATCACCCCCTTAATCTTCTAGACTCAAGGGAATACAAGCCTAGTCTGTGCAACCTGTCCTCGTAATTTAACCCTTTCAGCTCTGGTATCATTCTGGTGAATCTGCGCTGCAGCCCCTCCAAGGTCAATATATCCTTCCTGAGATGCGGGGCCCAGAACTGAACCCAGTGCTCTAATTGGGGTCTAACCAGAGCTTTACATAACTGTATGTTTTTTATCGATATATATATTGAATGTAAGGTTTTTTTAAATATACAAGATGGAGACAGATTCGGAGAGTGATTTCAGAAACTCTCTCTGCAGGGCTAAATTCTTATAATCCAACTAACTCTACTCTGCTTTCCCAGTTCCCCTTAAGTTTTTCTATTTAAAAGATGTCCGAGGGGTGACCTGATAGAGGTCTTTTAAGATTATGAAGGGGTTCGATAGGGTAGACGTAGAGAAGATGTTTCTACTTGTGGGGGAGACCAGAACTGGGGGTCATAAATATAAGATAGTCACTAATAAATCCAATAGGGAATTCAGGAGAAACTTCCTTACCCAGAGAGTGGTGAGAATGTGGAACTCGCTGCCACAGGGAGTGGTTGAGGTGAATAGCAGAGATGCATTTAAGGGGAAACTAGATAAACACATGAGGGAGAAAGGGATAGAAGGATATGGTGATGGGGTGAGATGAAGTACGGTGGGAGGAGGCTCGTGTGGAGCATAAACACCGGCATGGACCAGTTGGGCCGAAAGAACTTACAGCACAGAAACAGGTCAATGTAACAATAAATAATATGCAATAAATTATTACATAAAAATAAAGACAGGATGTACGATTTTAAAATGGGAACTATCTGATGATAGGCCACCAGCTTAGCCCTGCTTCACCTGATGATTGGAGTTTGTCTTAACTTCCCATAGACAAGGCCAAGGGAGATGGACTGGTCTATGTGCGTCTGTATGTATTGTTAGTCAGATCCAGCTGTTCTGTGTGCCGATGATACCGTGCTGTCCCCCAGACTGACCAGTCCACCGGCACACACACAGCCGTCGGGTCTGACCAGCAACGCACTGGCTCAGGTGGGAGAGCGAGCCCGAGACTGAAGCAGGCCGCGGAGCGCTGAGAACCGTCTCAAGGACGCTTATCCAGGTCAAGCAGGCCTGTGCAGCGTTGCCTGGTAACCGGACGTCAGTTGTCCTCTATAGCTATTGTCGATTGTGTGGGATGAGAGGGAAAAAAAGCTCCACGCGATTCTAATGCCATTTGTACCTGGACTTCTCAAGGGCAAAAAATATGTTTCGAAAACTGTCCGAACATAGTGAATTAACCCGTCCTTGCTGTAAATGAGGTTAAAATGGAGAATGGGGTGGGTGGGATGGGAGGCAAAATCACAACTAAATGCTGCAGTACGGATGACGTCCTTCATTACAGGGAGGGTGGGTTTGGAGGCGGCAGTGCTACCTGTCTCGCGACCGGGAAAGGAGACAGTGATAGATGGCTGTGTTCCGACAGAGGTCACTTGCTGTGACTGCGCCGTCTCACGCAGTACCTGAGTGTCCTCGTTTCAGCTGCGGAAGCCCTTGAGTTTTTTTTGTGCAGTTCCACTTATCGTTCAGAGTAGATGCTCCATTGTTCGACATTGAAGAAACTTCACAGCAGGGGCTGACTGATTAGGAGCGAGCTTGTGAGTAAGGAGCCCCACCAGACGCCTGTTCAGTCATAGCCCGTCACTCAGCAACTACACTGTAAAGGAGAGGAGCGTTCCTCGGGGAAATAACTGGGCGCAAAGTGCCCCTCCTTCCCACAGACACCTAGAAGTTTGCTCAAAACCTCAATGAATGCTACATGGCTGTGCTTTCATTTTACAGAGCCACCGCCCATCCCGTGTAGCTCACCTGCTCTCCCCGTGTACTCACCTGCTCTCCCCGTGTAGTACGCTCGGATCGTAGAACGGTTAATACTCTGTGTTGTGCCCTCTGCGACCTTGGTGCGAATCCGAGCCACGTCATTGAAGAGGAGCAGTGAGTTGGCACTAAGCCTGATTTCCATTCTTTGGATGAGCGTTAAGTCAGGGTCTTGTCTACCAGTTCCGGAGCATGTAAGAAAAAAAAAGGAGCCAGTGGGGTTGTTATTCTGAAAGGATGAGGTCAGAATGGTCTTGTTCATCTGAACAATTTTAAGGTAATGGCAAGATGTCCATAACATGGACTTTATTAGCATACGATAGTTGTGTCATCTGCTGAGCCCAGTTCGGTAGGAAATACTGCATGGTGTGGGCGGAATACACACTTTAGGAAGGATGTCAAGGCCTTGGAGAGGGTGCAGAGGAAATTCACTACAATGGTACCAGGGATGAGAGACTTCAGTTACGTGGAGAGACTGGAGAAGCTGGGGTTGTTCTCCTTAGAGCAGAAAAGATTAAGGGGAGGTTTGGTAGAGGTGTTCAAAATTATGAAGGGTTTTTATAGAGTGAATAAGGAGAGACTGTTTCCAGTGACAGGAGGGTCGGTAACCAGAGGACACAGATTGAAGGTAATTGGCAAAAGAACCAGAGGTGACATGAGGAATTTTTTTTACGCAGCGAGTTGTTGTGATCTGGAACGCGCTGCCTGAAAGGGCGGTGGAAACAAATTCAATAGTAACTTTCAAAAGGGAATTGAATAGGGGGAAAAACTTACAGGGCTATGGGGAAAGAGCAGGGGAGTGGGTCTAATTGGAGAGCTCTACCAAAGAGCCGGCACAGGCACCATGGGCCGAAGGGCTGCCTTCTGTGCTGTATCATTCCAAGTTCATTTTACAATTGGGTTCCAAGGAATTTGCTTTCATAGAATCATAGAAATTTACAGCACAGAAGGAGGCCATTCGGCCCATCGTGTCCCTGCCGGCCAACAAAGAGCTATCCAGCCTAATCCCACTTTCCAGCTCTTGGTCCGTAGCCTTGCAGTTTACGGCACTTCAAGTAGCATATCCAAGTACTTTTTAAATGTGATGAGGGTTTCTGCCTCTTCCACCCTTTCAGGCAGTGAGTTCCAGACCCCCGCCACCCTCTGGGTGAAAAACATTTCTCCCCAAATCCCCTCTAAACTTCTGACATTACTTTAAATCTGTGCCCCCTGGTTATTGACCTCTCTAAGAGAAATGGGTCCTTCCTAGCCACTCTATCTAGGCCCCTCATCATTTTATACATCTCAATTAGGTCTCCCCTCAGCCTCCTCTGTTCCATAGAAAATAACCCCAGCCTATCCAATCTTTCCTCATAGCTAAAATTCCCCAGCCCAGGCAACATCCTCGTAAATCTCCTGTGCACCTTCTCTAGTGCAATCACATCCTTCCTATAATGTGGTGACCAGGACTGCACGCAGTATTGTAGCTGCGGCCTAACCAGTATTTTATACAGTTCAAGCATAACCTTCCTGCTCTTATATTCTATGCCTCGGCCAATAAAGGCAAGTATCCCGTATGCCGCCTTAACCACCTTATCTACCTGTCCCGCTACCTTCAGGGATCTGTGGACATGTCTGTCAGAGAGACAGTGCACAGTGAGAGAGTTCAGAAGGAGCTATCCATTCAGCACCACCGAGTCCGATCTCTTAGTGTGGTAGGAACCCAAACCTGGGCGATAGCCAGCCCGCCTCTCTACTTCGGGTTCCATGAGGCTTGTTCAGTTCAGGCAGCTTGGGCTTGAGCTCCACAACTGGCTGACAAAAACAAATTTAAACGTGACGTTGAACCCATATTTTCGTTTGTAGTAATTGAGCCAGTATTTGGATGGGGTGGGTGCGGGGGGGGAAATCCCCTGCAAATATTGACACGTTCCCTTGGGTCGGGATGTGAAGGGTCGGGGCGCGGAGAGGTGAAGGGTCGGGGGGCGGAGAGGTGAAGGGTCGGTTTACTGTTGCCCACCAAAATGTTGGACCTGAATAAAGGGAATTGGGACTCGGAGTGGCTCCAGTAGCAGAGATAGATGATACCTACAGTGCTCAGTCACTGATACGACACAGCTTGCTGACAAGGGAGAGGGATAAGGTTCTGCACGATCGCGCCATGCTGCTAGCTGAGTCAGCTGTGTGTTGTCAGGCCCCCCTGTGAATGATTGATGAGTTATACTCTGCACTGCGGGCTGGGCCAGACCGAGGGATCTTTTCTACACAGTCTGCCAGTAATTATTTATGTCGTGTGGAAATTTTATTGAGCACCAGGTGGGGGAGGGGGTGGCAAATACTCAATTCTTCAATCACAGAGTCCATTAACCCTTTCTGCTGGTCGGAGGTGAGCTCATAACCTTGTGGGGATTTTGGTGTCACCCTCATATATTATAAAAAAGAACTTGCATTTCTATCGCGCCTTGCACAACCTCAGGATGTCCCAAAGCGCTTTACAGCCAATAAAGTACTTTTGAAGTGTAGTCACTGTTGTAATGTAGGAAACGCGGCAGCCAATTTACGCACAGCAAGCTCCCACAAACAGCAATGTGATAATGACCAGATAATCTGTTTTAGTGATGTTGATTGAGGGATAAATATTGGCCAGGACACTGGGGATAATTCCCCTGCTCTTCAAAATAGTGCCATGTGATTTTTCCGTCCACCTGAGAGAGCAGACGGGGCCTCGGTTTAACGTCTCATCTGAAAGACGGCACCTCCGACAGTGCAGCACTCCCTCAGCACCGCACTGGAATGGAATGTCACGCCTAGATTTTGTGCTCAAGTCCCTGGAGTGGGACTACGAACCCACAACCTCCTGACTCAGAGGTGAGAGTGCTGGCCACTGAGCCACAGCTGACACCTACATTGTGACCAGCACTTGGGGATACCCAGCTCAGGTTCT